>CM046845.1:26352613-26442613 GCA_025618425.1 Heliocidaris tuberculata
TTCGTTAGTTCTGTATGAAACAACAAAAAAAAAAAACTGGCACGTTATGCTTTCACCCTATATGAGGATGTATTCCTTTTCATCTTCGCGCATAACGAAGAGTTTATACATAGTAATAAAATCTATTTTCAGTCTCAAATGTTGCATAAGGCTTTACTTTGTACACATAATTGCAACTTTTTATTCTAAAAAGCGAAGTTCATACAAAAGATTTGTAAAAAATTATATTTATATGTTTTATTGAATCAATAGAAATATTTGATTACCTCGCTTCGCTGTGTGGAAGAGTTATTGTTAATGCACTTGACACTGTAACAATCGACTGCCCATCCTGTTGGCCCCACCCCTCAGGAAGAGGGACCAGGGGACAGGGGGAGGGAGGAGACAGATCGACAATTAGCCAGTTCGTTATTAGTACATGGTAGAAATGACCCCGCAATGACCCCACTTTGTACGAGCACGGGCATTTTGTTTTGGTTGACGCACTGCTTGTTAAACAATCAAAATCATAATGGTGCGCGCATCATCATGGTGGGTACAAAATGGCAGCGTACATGGCGTATAAAGGTCAATTGTACGATATACATAATGACCTTTATCTGCACATGCGCACACTGTAATTAGGAACTGGCTTATTATCATTGCACATGCACAAAACACGACTAGACTTTGCCACAGGTGTCACGCGAAAATATATGATGGGAGTATTGATATCAAGATCATTGGATGAAATTCTATTTTATTTATTTATTTTTTATTTTTTATTTTTTTGTAGGACGCCCGACATTTTGGGGTATTTGTCTCTCTATATAATTATGTTTACACAAGACTAGCTTACACCAAGTTTCCTATATGTGAATAAATGAATGAATTGAGCAGCTTATGGGCCGAGAGTATATGACTGTGAAGTTATCTATATACATTCACGCAATAAAATAGATAAATAAGATTTAATGTATTCAGATTTTGTGGATACTTATTTCTGGTCAGAAATTGTTGATGAAACGAATGAAAACTAATAGAGTTTGATTCAACAACTAAGACTGCATCTAATGTCCCGATGTATAAGTAAATAAAAAAGAATATCAGTACAGTACTGTTTCAACTGAACTGCGCCCCTTTTTACGCCTGTCTGTCGAGTTCTTTACACTAAGAAAGAAATTGGGTAAAAATTTGTCCAACGTGAAGGGAACAATGCGTCCGACCAACTTAGGGCATTTTTCAAAACCCAATTTGGGTGATATTTAGCCCATTTTCAAGTAATTTCTTTCATATCGACCCTTATCAAGTTTTTTTTTTACGGAGGGGAAGGCCACGCCGTCACCCTACGAAAGCTAACACCCTGATTACTAACCACCGCCAAGCCACGAAATCCACAACTGTAGCGTTTTCACGATACCTCATCACTTTGTTGACCAGATCGATCAATTCCTGACATGTCAGAGAGTCAACATGATGACAACAAGTAGAAACACTCAGTGTTTTACAGAAACAAACCTAATATTTGGCAAAATACTAGACAGAGTACTATGCCAGGTGTTCGCAACTCACCCACTGGGAACAGGAAAAATATCAACCATGAAAAGCAAGAGAACATGGAAGGAAAATGAACATGATTGTCACTCTAGTTTCACAAGCACTTCGTCATTAACGTTACAGGTATAATATAATATAACATAGTTATACACTCTGACTTATTAATGAATGCCTTCAGTGTGTAATCGATTACACCTTTTCTTTTCAAGATAATGAATCATTGTCCTAAAAGACGTAAAATTAGCCATGAAATAATTATTGATCTTTTAAAAGCTCTAAAAACTAAACTCGATTAAGACCCTAATGACTGAAACCATTTGAGTCTTTTGTTTAGCAAGTTGGTCATGCTTATGTTTCAAAATCGATGTTGACAAGAAGGCGGGCAGAATTGAAATGATTGTGCCAAACATAAGTTAAAACTTGCAAATTGGAATAAGAAATTACGGATTAAAAATAGAATTGAAGTCGTCAATCACTCTAGTGAAACGCCAAACCACACGAACTTTGTTCAAATCTAATTACGCATATTCGTGCCTGGGGTAAATGGAATCAGGTAGTTATGTGTTACGCCAAAGCCTCCCAATGTTATATTTTCTTGACTACTTATACCCCCTTCGGTATATTGATTTGACTGTTCTAATTGCTTTACTACTCATCTTACACACATAATTTACTTTTACACGTCGTTTTCCAGCCATAAGCCAGCTTCATAGCTATTACGTATAAATGTAATTTCCCTTATTGACTAAAATTGTATTGTTCCTAGTTTCCATGTATACACCTGTTGGTGTGAAATGATCAGTTTCTGGTTCAATTCTAGCATAATGCACCCTCACATGTACGTATTTGCACCCTGAGTTTCAAGTTGGCATCCTTCTGGGCCTTCTTCCAGGACAAAATGTATTTAGCGTGTCACTTGTAAGAATTTGCAACCTATTTAGGTGTGTTGCTATTTTATCATTTTAGGAAGCCAAATTCATAATTGTACTTCTTTTGGTTCATCTCTGATAAGGTATCAGGGCCCCGTTGCATAAAAGTTACAATTATGGTAACTTTGTCATTTATGGTAACTTCCATGGAAACCTTGATTTTGATTGGCAGTTGAGCATTGTTACCATGGTAGTTACCAGTGATGGCAAAGTTACCATAATAGTAACTTTTATGCAACGGGGCCCAGGTCGGTATAACCCTCTTTGCTTCTGGACTCGATCCATCCACAGGTCTTTACCCTTCTTCTCAAACAAAATAATTCTAAATAACCTCTGTTTGTACTGCAACGGGCATCAAATTTCCGTTCAGAAAGCGATGTTCGAGCACACCCCAGCCTTCCTCTCCCTAATCAGCATAATTTTTCATTTCTAAATTTTACCTTTATTTGAAGGCCCTTCCCAAGATTTGAGGTCCGTTTCCACGCCTCACGAGGGTTGTAATGCGATACCCTCAAATTATCTCGAAGAAACTACCGCAGAAGCCTTCAACCTTCTACGGTCTTCCTCGGATGGGAGACTTGCCTCGAGAACAAATCACCCCGAAGTTGGACAAAAGATTAACGTTTTAATCCAGGAGTTTACCTGAATGATGAACCTCAATAAAAAACCGTTCTATTTTTAACGGTGTTAAGTTATAATCGGTTAATTACAAACCAGACTCCAGGATTTCCATGGCTTATCCCAAATGCCCTGAAATGCTCTGAAATCCTTGACAATTCATCTGGAAGTTGTTAACAGCGATCGTTTCGAGTGTTTACATCTTTAAACTGTATTGAACTCAGACATCCGTTTTATTACGAAAAGCCATAACTTTTCCCTTCACTACACATCTTTCTGTTATTATTCTAAGGAAATTAGGGATCAGTTAAACAAATTAGTCAAATCACTCTGATATTGCATCCTGATCTTTATATCTGTATTCATTATCCAATATGAAACTTCTTCGAACAATCAACGATTTAACTTTACTCTCAAAGATTTTTTTTTAAAGTCACATCACGAGGGCATTCATGTGGGTATATATACAAAGTTTTGGTTGATTTTTGCCCAACCGAGCAATAATTATCGATCGCTCATCATTATTAAAATCTTATTAAAAATGAACTGAAATTTTAGACAGAAATAATACTTTTTTGGCATACAGAAGGCCATATGCAGTTTCTCAACCCATTAATAACTTTTCGAGTCCTGATATAAGATCGAAGAAATAGAATTGCAATTTCAAATAAAGGGGAAATTATTGGGTATCCTGTTCTGTTTCACTTATTCTACACTTGGCACAGTTCAACTTTCTGCATTTGACTGCAATATTACTTGACATCGAGTCGAGACTTCCGTGTGAGTAAGACGGATATGTACCACTAATAAATTTCGAGGGAAACAAGGATTTTAAAAAGAATCTTGTACAATCTTAACATGTCTTAGCCTTCAAATCATGATTTATTTTCCCTTACAGGATCACTTGAATGTTATAGGTGCCATGATAATTGACAGACATTTATCGGGATGTAAAACATTCACAAGATAGGATACATTCGACAGAAAGTGAATTAAAACCATGATTTACAGATGGCTTCCGGAAATGCTAGCCCCTTTACATGAATGTCACTGTCCATCAATAAGTTTTTATGGAGTACCCCACTGTGGTGCACTGCCCCTTTCAGTGTATGTGTTAATGCATTAGTGTGCAACATATTACGTGCCAGTGCATTGTTCCAAATGGAGCTGTATTATAATATAGTCGCATGTGTAGGTCTTTATAGGACACATGCTCCTGCAACAATAAGCCAGGGGTGGTATTCTGAGATTTATTTTATCTTGATTTTAGTGAAATTATTTTAATTGTCATAACAAATTGTACACTTGTGGCGCATCATTGGTTAATTACTGCGCAAAAGACCTCTGCGCAAACACCAATGAAATGTTGCAGTTTAAAAATTTGTTATGGCAAATAAAATCTTTTCACTCAAATCAAGATAAAATTAATCTCAGAATACCACCCCGCTTCGTAATTAGTTAATGGTACAAATGAAACTGAAATGACCCCCATTTGTACGCGCACGCGCATTTGTTTTGGTGGACGCGCTACTTGCTAAACAAGTAAAACCATACCGGTGCGCGCATCGTGGTGCGCACAAAATGACAGCGTATAAAGGTCAATTGTACTCGGTACAAATGACCTTTGACTGCACATGCGCAAATTGTATAATTGCGAACTGGCTTGTTGCTCCGCAGTCAATATCCTATACTAACCAAAATCCTATCTTCAAACATGGTCCAAACGCTATACCCAGCCCTAACCCTAACCCTAACCCTATCCTAAAACACATTTGCAACCCTAAACCTGACCCTATAATATATTTGATGAAATAAAGCCTGGAGAGATGGTAGTCTGAGCTAAAGTCAGAACACCTTGTTGGTCAACATTATACATTGTTTCACAAGATTCACAGTCACACACATAATGGTCAATGTGTACAAAAATCAATCCATATACCATGTGATAAATATTGTGCCCAGCCAAACTTGATTTACGTCTAATCTTGACGAAAAAAAGAGCAGTTCTGACAGAAAAGTATACATCATCTCCGAAAATTGAATATGAGCAGATTCTCTTCTACATACTTTTTTTTAGACATCAACGGTACCTATTTTCTAGTAATACTTTTCGGTTGAAATCTGAAAAATGGTATTACAAGAAAATGTGTGCTTGTTGTGTAAATACAGGCTTACAATAAAATTTTGAAATGATTCTTACTTTCCAACTTGTAAGGTTTTAACCCATTACCTACGGGAACCGGACGGTTCCTGTGTTAAGCCTATGGGAATGAGATAATTCAGTCGTCAACGGGTTAATTTAGACCCAAAGATCTAGAATGAATAGTGCAAGTATACAGACCGAGGGAACGGACCAGTTGGACGATCGGGGGATGGAGTAATTCCAACACGGGGCGATGAGTCAAAACCAAGTAACGCGTTAGACATCTTCTTTATCTTACGATAACAGATGCATGTAATAAAGTGATGTTCGCGATCGAATGTTAAATCATGGGCAGATTTACACGACAGATAGATCATAGTCTCTTTCCTCTTCATCCAATCCCCAAAGGGGTCGTAATACTGCCAGTCTATATCATGTAGTCTTTGGTTAGCTGTTGCCTGAAATTAATGACGATTAGGTCAAATTTCAATGTATTCAGAAGTAAAAATGAAAACACATTTTTTTCCTCGAATAGATGGAAAGTAGGAATCAATGAGAATTGCGAAGAAATGATTTGATCTTTTCCTCCTAACTCTCTGAAAACGCAACTATTGTCTTTGCCAAAAATGTTTTGAATTGATTGCGTATGTACTTATTCTGTAAAATTCCATTAAGAATTTTGACCTGATCAGGAATTAAATGGCGGGCAGAGCAAAAAAAAAAAAAAAAAAAAAAAAGAATGCCGTCATCATAATTCTGAAATTTAAACAATCTGACTTTGCAGTGTACTGTGTTATTGTTACCGAGTAATCATAGAACATGTATATCTTCTTTTGAAACAAATGTGAAAATCAGTCAAATCGGTTTGACCTGAACTGAGGTTGGCTATTCTTTAAAGTTGCAACAATAGTATTGAAGTGTCTTCACGCATCGATATTAAACATTATCTTATCACAGCATCTTTAGCACAATCTTGTTTATTTTACATGAATTGGCCAACTCTTGTTCTTATCACTCAAGATATCTTATTTCCGAATAGACAGATTCCGTGTCATCTTATTTCAAAATAGAAGTACACTTCACCAATATTCAATAAAAAATTATCATTGCTTCCTATCAGAGACAAACAGGAAAATGAATTTTGTTTACCAGACTCCGATACTGCACGATGGCGGATGACAACACCGACTTCATGACTATAGCTTCGGTCACTATCAAAGATGGGAAAACAATCTTTTAAACCTAAATGGTTGATAGATTGGGAGGGCGTGATCATTGACCGACGAGTTCTTCTGAACACATGTTTTCCTAATTTACACAACCACTTCCAAAGACGATTGCGCCGGCTATTTTATAACAAAGACTGGATGATGATTTTATGCTCCTGTTTTCGTTTAGAGGAAAAGAAGAAAAACGCTGCGAAATGGATCAAAATTTTACCACAAAAAGCGTGTTATTCTATTTTCCTTTGTCAAAAGATTTCCGCCAAGCAGAACATGCGTGAGGACTATCATCAGTAAGTATGTAATTATAGGCGCCTATGTGTGAAGGTTAAAGTGCTATTTAAAAAAAAAAATTGCGGGAAAAAGACTCTTTATGGAAATAACTGACACTATAACTTTTGATGACTGTTCCATACGTGTACAAATCATACATGTGTATTTTGTCGTTTTTAAAACATATTTTGTGATGATTATATTCACATTCATATCAAAATATACCTATGGATTTCTTGGAAATAAACTTATTCGTTGGTTAAGAATGCGAGGGAGGACAAATAAAAAGGAAAGATGACTTGTAGATGTAAGGTGCAAAGGGAAAAATATATAATGGCATATGCTAGAATATATAATGGCATATGCTAACAAAATAGAATGTCATAGCTATAATGGGCACTTTTGAGGGTCGTACTGAATTAATACCAGAGGCGGATCCAGGATTTTTGTAAAAAAGGCTGCACATGGGGAGGGGGTCCAATTCTCAAAATGTCTGGCAAGCTGTAACAAAAGAAAAAAAAAAAGTGGGGTCCGTACCTCGTGACCTCCAGGATCCGCATGTGATAATAAATAAATGCATGGATGCTAGAATATGATGACTCTGCAAGAAATGGACTAACAAGCGTTGTTTTCGTATCTAATCTTTAATCGAATTCATCTGATCATTGGTGACATTGAAACACAATTAGGTGAGAGACATTGCGTTTCTCAGCTCCACGCATCCTGGTTTTCAGAAGAGAGTTAAACGATTAGATGACAGATTCGATTGGTTTAACCTCTGCATCTATACGGTCATCTACCCATAAACTTATTCTACAGTGTTTTGTGATTTTGAGTGGATGAGGGAAAGCTTTTATTTCTTGATGTAATTCTTCCAGAAATATTTTGAAAATCTACATGTATTGTTGAATTGGGATCATTTTTTAAGCTATAAAGTATGTAAATTTATTCACGATTCGATAAATGATATTTATATTTTATTATGCTTAGTGTACATTTTCTTTCGAAAATGGAAAGTTTTTTTTTTCTAAACATAGAATAGCTTAGTTTAAAAATGTCGATCAAAAAAAAAATGTAATTCGAATAAACTTATATTTGGTGAAATATGAACATAACTTCTACAAGCATAATATTAAACAATTATAATGCAGGTATTGTATTTACGTAACTACACAAGAAACATTGTGGTAATGAACCACAGATCTCATTTATAATTTTTTTTTCTATTTTTTATTTTTGTGTTTCGGTTTCTGTCTTGATGCTCAACACATTGTAATGATTTTAAGTAATGTTGTTTAAAAATTTACATAGAAGTACGGATACACAATAATGCAATATTCTACATTTCTATCGCTCACACCTAAATAATCAAAAGATATATATATATATATATATATATATATATATATATATATATATATATATATATATATATATATATATATATATAATTGTGAGAAATGAAAATGAGAGAATAATGGTTGCGTAGCTTAAAGCAAAGTTCCCCATAGCTGCCCTCCCTTTTTGAAATTTGTCATTCACTTCTTACAATTGTATTTATTTCCAGGACAGTTGCCAAAGCTGTTGTATATGTATAGACGTAGCTGTAATTCATAGATGTTATATGAATCTTTATATATATATATAATACGTAGCTGTAATTCATAGATGTTCTTCACACACACACACACACACACACACACATATATATATATATATATATATATATATATATATATATATAACATATACACTACATTAGTATACTGCTTTGCTACTCCTATAAAATAAAATAAAAAAGTTGTGGATATATATTTCAAAATGCTTATGATTGTTTATACGTAGTTTGGTATGAAAATAAAACAAATGTATGAAAATGAAAATAGATGAAGATCTGTTTATCATTTAAGCAAAACACATGGAAATGTTATGATTTTAGCACTGTTTAAGTACAGTACCCTCATCCAAATTAATTCTTTCCTATATGATCTTTATTTTCTCATCTTATCATGATGAAATATTAGTCACAAACTCAACATAACAATACTCTCATGTTCATTAACCGCAACTTTATGCAAGTACAGTGGCATCAAGCCAAAATATACAGTGTGATTCAATAAAAAGGAAATACAGATTCAACCCTGTATATCGTTGTAATCAGTACATACAGATTTAATCAAAGACACTCAGGTTGTAGCCAATCATGTTTCCTTAAATTCAACACCTTGATCAATAAAATCCGACAATGAACAGCTGAACAGTAACATTTTTCCTGATTCATGCCACAAAAGAAAGTAACTCCTGAACACCAGTCAGCCCAAACTTGGGCAAAGACGATTTTCACATGCGTTTTAAAAAATGGCCAGTGCTAGGTCATCCATGATCACATTTTCGTGTGCAGCCTATCAAATTAAAGAAGTTATTATAAACTATCATATAACTATCATACCATTATTATTCATTTCTGCGATTTCACTTGCTTTTTAAGATATTGGGGCTTGAATATGGGTTTCATTTTTATTGACTCACACTGCATGTTATAAAGGACAAAAATAAGTGAGAGGGGAGGCCAAGATTAGAAATTCTTTACAAAACGATGACAAAAATCTGGGAAAAAACGCTGCGCAGCTCATATGTAATCGATAATGATCCAATTCCAAACATCTTAAATTGTTTAAGCATGTGAAGTATGTGATAGTCACTCTTGAAGCTTGATTAACTGCTATTCCTTTGTCAGTACATTTCAGCTCAAGCAGCATCGGGATTTCATTTCTTCTCTACAAATCAAAAGCTTTCATATTTTTTTCTCCTCGAGCAATTCTATCCTGAGTATCTTTACTGTAGCAAGTCAAGATGACTTGATTTTGTTAGCAGCTTATCAGTCTCATTTCCCGCCAAAAGGTGAAGGATAAGACCAAGAAGACGATAAGTACAGCCTCAATTCTTAATATCTTCGATTACTCTTGTTTTTTATGTTTTTTCCCCTCTTACACAAAAATATATATATATCTTTATGAGCAAATTCTATGTTACATTGCGTGTATGATCGTTTAAATTTCCGCTGAAACGAGCGACTGTTTTGTCGCTATTGAATGGCGTGGCATGCGGCGCTCGCTTCGTTCCCTGGATGTTCTTTCAATGGTCGCTGGCTTCAATTCAAGCTTGGCTCCTAGCTCGATCATGCTTACAATGGGCAGGTAACGGTGAAGAAAAACGCAGCTAATAGAATTTACCAAGATTGAGTTTCAGAGTGATTTTGAAAATTTCATAGAAAATGAGAGCCCTGATCTAAATAAGGAATTGAATATTCCAGCAGCCGATTCCCGAGTTGAATAGAAAAAGGAGAAAGTCCACCTGATAGTATCTGATTCCATCGCGAGTATTTTTTTTTTCCATCGCCGCTTTACACCCAACAACTTTTCATTATTCCGCTTACCAGTTAAGTGGCCATTGAATCGTGGCAATTTATCTTTTGTGATGCAATTTAGAGACATGATGGGTGAAAGCTCATGGAGATGGAAAAAAAAAAATCGTAAGAAAATGACACTTTGCTAGAAAAATAGATATTGAAGAGAGCAAGAGAGTGTGAGAGTATACGAGAGGGGAAGAGAGGTAGAGAGTGAAAGTATGAAAGGGAGGGGAAATAAGAGAGAGAGTGAGAGAGAGAGACAGAGAGAGAGACAGAGAGACGAAAAGTGCGAGAGGGAAGAGGTATAGAGAGTGAAAGTATGAAAGAGAGAGAGTGAGAGAGAGAGACAGAGAGAAAGAGAGAGAGAGAGAGACGAAAAGTGCGAGAGGGAAGAGGTATAGAGAGTGAAAGTATGAAAGAGAGAGGGGAGAGAGGGAGAGGGAGAGGGGGAGAGAGAGGAAGAGACAAAGGTGAGGAAAATAGAGAGCATGTAATATGTATACATATTTTTATATATTTACATCTATTTATCTGCATAATTGTGCTTCCAGATAGCCAGGTATAAAAAAGACGCAGTTTATTTTCTTAACAAGTTTATTATTGTGTCTATAAATATGTATTTCGAAACATTTTAACAAATTAATCGAATTGATACATTTATTTTATGAATTAAAATAACGGTTTCGCACTTTGAAATAACTCAATTTAATTGTAATAAAATATTTAGTGCAAAGGCATCAGAGAAACCTTCAAAAGATGAGAAACTTAAGAGGCTTTGGTAAGGTTTAAAAATGTCACATTTTAGAACATTTCATAACATAATTCATAACACTTTTATAACTCACAGTGGGATCATTTAAAAGGAAGGACTCGTTTGAAGAGCAATTAAGGAAAACCTAGATAATCTTCCATTTCAATCAGAACAAAAAGGGATTATAAGTGTTAAGAAATATTTTAAAGTGTTCAATTAGTTGATTTTTCATTTAAACATATTGTAGACCTTTCTTTAAAAGAAAAGAGTAAAAAATCGGAAATGATAAACCAAAATTTCCAGAACATTCATTCTTCGGCAATCTTCGTCAATCTGCTATTTATCCTATTTGACATGATAATGCTCGGATCACGCAAGATGTTATTGCGATATTCAAATGTCTGTGTTGATGTTCATTCTTGCTTGACCCGTTGACTACTGAATTCTCAAATTCCAATAGGGTTAATACAAGGACGATCCGATTCCCGTATGCAATGGGTTAATTCTTCTGTCCGTGGCGAAAATTGCAAAGATTCTCTGTCGTCTTGATCAAAATTAATCAAGTACTTCCTAATATTAATGGCAAATCTTCGCATTAAATGTAATCATGAAAATCACCCATTATTGTAGATTTTCTTTAATATGAAATGCCAGTAAATTTTTAACATTGACAAAAGTTGTTCTAAAATTGGCCTTATTTTGTTTACTCAATGCTATTTACAATTTTTTTTTTTTGCTATGCACTTCGAACAAATGGACTTGAAAGTAGAGCGAGGGAAGTAGTCGTATATATACCCGGTTAAGTTGGCTAATTGGTCTCTGCAGAAATAGTGGTTAACTTAAATGTGTTTCCTCTGAGTAGAATAGACGTTATACATCTTAATAGATGGTGGTTTAGAGAGAGGCGCCAGTTTTGTCACCTCTCACTTTTACTCTCTCTCTCTCTCTCTCTCTCTCTCTCTCTCTCTCCCTCTCTCTCTCTTCCTTCTTCTCTCATTCTCCATCTCTTTCACTGGAAGCTCCTTCTCTGGTTCTCAGTTTCCTCTCTCTCTCTCTCTCTCTCTCTCTCTCTCTCTCTCTCTCCCTCAAACTCTCCCCCTCTTCCCCTTGGACAATAGTTTTACAATCGAGACAAAATAAAGATAGAAGCAAAAAGTCGCCGTCAAAAGCAGCATTTACTCTAGCAAGCCTTAGTTTCGACCTTGTGTGGAATGCACCAGTGATGTTTTGAAAAGAACTGCATTTGCTACAACATCTCTTAAACAAAACAGCAACAAATTCACGAACATTTCGGATCGATTGTTGTTTGGTAGGTTCCTTTTATACGTGTCACAACGCTTGTTGTCTTGAATCAATGTAACGGCGAGAGCCGGCGACTTTACGAGGCGGTAAAAACCCCGCCGTTGCTGGTAGTCTTTTCAAACATGCTGAAAGCTCGGAAAACAGAATCGATAAAATGGCATATACTGTCTTTACAGTTTACACGAAAGGGTGGTAAAGCATACTCTCAACTTAGATTTTTAAGGACTGGTGGGGATGTGAGAGAAAAACTGGAAAGAGTGAGGCATTTTAGAGATGAATGAAAAGGATAAGGAAACTACAGGCGAGAGCAGGGGGTGAACAATAGAGTCAAAGAAAGGCGCAGTTGAAGAAGTCCTTTGGTGGAAAGTGGAGAGTGAAATTCATTATTGATTCCTCGTGTTTTCGTTACTTTCTCGTAGTCAGTTCAAAAGATGAAAATAAGAATGAACAATAACATAACCATGCATAATAGTTACATATGTATCATCAAAAAAGAAATATGTTAAAAACGGAGTAAATGTCAGAAGTAAAACATCTAAAGGGAAATAGGAATTATAGGTATTCAAAATGACATATACGGTATATAAATGCGTCAGCATACAAATGAAAGAACAGAAAAATCATGAAGAAATGTAAAGAAAGTTTGAAGACGATTTTGGAACAGTTTTCCTTTTTTGTGTGGCTATGATTGCAGAATAACTCTAATAAGGTTTGGACGGATAAGAAACATAAACCAAATAAATATTATGGAGTGAAATATCGTTTTAATGAAGATGATTTGCAGATAATAATGGCCATTTTTTCCTATGTGCTTTTGCCAACCAGATGAGGAATTCAAAGAAAAAGAAAAATATATATATATTGTCTCCCCTGACAAACTGCACAATTATTTTGCTTGCAACATTCCAATATATTTTATTGTAGTATTTCCTATAGCAATTTGCATAAAACATACTTTTTTTCCTGACAAACTATACGTCAATGATTTTGCTTGAAATTTTCAAAATCTGTTTATAGATTTATTTTGTTGTTATTCGCAAAATTCAACCACTTTGAATTTACTTGAAAATATATATTTTTGTTTGAGATGTGCAAGTCGGCATGGTACTTTCAGCGGATTAATCCCCGTTCATCATATTTTATTATATTGAAGCCAGAAAGATGATAAACTAATATAATAGCGTTAACGCCATTCTAGGTCTCAGCAGACGCTTTATTCATAATAAAATTATGACTGCCTTATCAATACGATTAATGTACAATTATTTGGGGTTCAAATGTGGCAGATAATATTTTTCATGCAATGTAAATGTATATACAAGTCCAACGTGCTCTTTTCGATCCGTTTCACAGTATTAATACACGGACAATGTCCATGTATGCTCGACAGCACGAGAAAGGGAGAGCGAGAGGGAAGAAAGAGGACCAGAGAGAAAAGAAGAGAGATAGAGAGCGTCAGGTGAGAGAATGTGTGGGTGATACGCAAAGAAAGAGAGAAGATGGTGAAGAGGGAGAGAGAGAGAGGGAGAGATTGATTAAGAGAGGAAACCAGAGAGAGAGAGAGAGAGAGAGAGAGAGAGAGTGAGATGTAGAGAGAAAGAGAATTTGTGAAAGAGAGAGAAAGAGAGAGGAAGATGGACAAAATAAAGGGAAGAAAGAAAGATAGAGAGGAGAGAGAGGGAAATGACAAGAGAGAGAGAGAGAGAGAGAGAGAGTGTGGGGTTCGGTATTGAAAAGGACGAGTATTTCATGTGGAAGAAATACGCTTCACGAACGGAAGTTCCCGCCTCGCGCAGCCGACACGAAAACGCGGATCAAAAAACGCGGGAAAAAAGAAGTGAATTAGAAGCCAGGAAAAACCTTACACTAAACTACTATGTTATGACGACCATCTAGGTGTGTTTGTACAAGAAAATTTAATTTTCTCCACGGACAAATTATTGCTCTTTCAGTTTCATTTATACACTCTCCGTTCTTCAGCAATCGTGGAGAGTTGAGACTTGAAAAGGAGTTCGGATTGAGCGGGTATCAAGCTTGAACTATTCAATGTTCAGTGCAGTGTGGATACAAGTTCATGACTGATGAGTTTATCATTAAAAACATGCATGTCTTATTGTTGATACCTAATGACTGACGACAGCATTCATTAATCTTTTTTAAGTACAGTACAGTACTATTCAAGAACCCTTCTCGAGTAATTACATTCTTCAGAAAACTACACATTTTGTTTCTCTTCATTATACACAACTAAATAATTTAAATAACCAAAGTATTAAAAACATTGTTTTGACATGGTTGTGAAACTGCATGAATTGGTTATTAATTTTTCTCAGAATGTAAGTAAAAACACCTGAAAGTTTTTTTTTTAAATCATGAACGTTTAGTGATGGGGAAAATTAATGTTCCTTTTTTAATATGAATAATAACAATGCCGTTCGTACTGCGGTTAGTACAGTATTACTATCAAAACGAGAGAAATCATTTCAGAAGTAACTCGATAAAATGATCAAAATCTATGTATGTTTTCGTCCCATCTGATTTATTCATATAAAAAATCAAGTAAGACCTTCAAAGTAATTATGGATACAGCGAAATTTTAATGTGAGTACGATTGATTTAAAAATAATGGGCATATGAAATCATTGTCTGATTTAATTCATTTGTTTTATTCAAAAAATGAATTGATATTCTTAGCTAGAGAACTGAAGCATATGCAGAGAAAAAATCTCAGGATCTTTTGAATATCCAAGACCTCGAGAGTGTTGCGGTTCTATCGTGCGAGGAGACCTTTGTAAGAGGAAATGTTCTAACACTTTATTGGAAACGTTGAAGGCTTTACGATCTTTTAAACACACTCTGAAGATGACTGTCGCGACCTGATCCCGAAACTTGACACTGACTGAGCACCGAATTGCTCCTATAAACATCACCCATCTTTAGAAATACCTTAAGAAATCAAACTATATTGCTTACTTTAGTCATAGGCAAGAGAAAAGTCGTTAAACGGCTAAGATTTCAGCAATTTTGTGACGATTTGACGTCAGTGCAAGCGTTTTATCGCTTGGAAATGAGAGAGTGATGCAGAAGCGCTGACGCCATGGCTCAAAATGATAACACGAGTTCATTTTTTTGTCTTATCATAATCATTGTTAAGCTCGAAAGATGAATGTCACTGATGATCATAGCAGGGATAGTGACAATTGGCAATGATGCTGATTAGGGACATTGTATCTTGATATGATAGCAGTACCTACAACCAGAGTACCAGTCAGCAGTTTCTTTATAGCCCTAAACCCTGATAGGTCCATACTAAATCACCAGGACCGTGCTCTTTTGTAACTGATGCTCATTATAAAAGAGAAGCCCTGGTGAATAAATGAAACAAGTTTGCTTCATCGCATGTGAAAGTTAACTTCTATTTTCTCAATTCCTATCACTTTCCACATATTATATTTAATGAAGAAAAAATATGAGGGTGCTTTGCCAAATCTGCCACATTCTTAGTTGTAGGTATAGAATCTTTTTGAACAGTTGAAACCGTATCCGGACGACTACCCAGACAACCCTAGACAGCAGTCCTTTTGACAACGACCACTCGGTCAATTACTCCGGAAAACTACCCAGACAACAGTACTGATGAGTTATGATGATAACACGACAAAGACTACGACTGATGTTTTGGAATTGAATTAATCACAATATATGTTTATATATTTACTACTACTACTACTACTACTACTACTACTACTACTACTACTACTACTGCTGCTGCTGCTGCTGCTGCTGCTGCTACTACTACTACTACTACTGATGCTACTACTACTACTACTACTACTACTACTACTACTACTGCTGCTACTACTACTAATACGACAACGACGACGACGACGAGGACGACGACGACTACTACTACTACTACTACTACTACTACTACTACTACTACTACTACTACTACTACTACTACTACTACTACTACTACTACTACTACTACTACTACTACTACTACTACTACTACTACTACTACTACTACTACTACTACTACTACTACTACGACTACTACTACTACTACTACTTCTACTACTTAACTTTAAAAACGCACCTGACATAATGTACTTCGTTAAATGCTGCCGCTACGACATTACTATATTCATGTACATTTAATTAATACACAACCGCCCTCATTAGATGACTTTGCCACTGGTTTTGTTTTTGTTTTTTCTTCATGATTTGAATAAGCCCCCGCGATAAGCAAAACGACAAACACTCCTTGTGAACCTTCCTATGACCCACAAGAAGATTGATGGCTCTCCCTCGATATACACTTATTCCTGTCATGGGGTATAGATTCAAGGCTTATGAGATATGATATTGGTCGTTTATGCTAATACCATGCTTTTATCTCTTTGGTGTCATGATAAATTGGCTCTAAGGCCCGATACTGAATTGGACGCCAGAGATTCCATTGCTTGACCGAGTCAAAGAGCATTGACCTTTAACATTTTTTCACCTTTTCTAGCATCTTTCTATGATATAGATGTGGTAGTCATGTCAACTATGTATGTTCAGGTCAGTGCAATGTGTAAACATATCAGCATACCTACCAACTATCTCATTATGTTTGACAAGTGTTAATTTATATCCTGCAATTCCAGATTTTCAGATGAAGCCGCGTCAAAAAATTGTAACATCGCACTTTATATAAGATACATTTTTTTGTCTCTCAACCTTTGAAAGATTTCTTAAAAGTATTTTATCTCTCATTGATCGAAAATGATACAGTGATTTTTAAAAAAATAGTTCTCTCAAAATCTCAGATCTTGTAAGCGCTTGTGAAACTTGTTTTTTTGCGCCCCTCTGTATCCGAAATCATTATCAATGTAATCATTGTCCGGACGTATTTTTTATGGTGATTTTTGAACGTAACAAATAGCACTATAGTTCATGATTTTTTCTACTATTTCTCTATTTCAAAGAGAAATTAGCAATACACAAAATGGCTCGTGCACAATATTAATGACGATAAATATTTGGTATTACCCTATCGGGTCAATAAATTCCTCATATAAAAGCAAAACTTGGGGGGAAATCGCTTTATTGAACGATATCCTCAAAAATAATGAATAGAAGAGTGCTTAACCGTACGATGTACGAGGACCAATTTAAATTGGGGGGGGGGGGGGGGGGGTGTCAGACCAAATTTACCAATGAATTTCCGATAAATTTCCAGTTAGCAAAATAGAAAAAAATATATAATTGCCTGACAATAATGTTGAGAGTTCCTAACACGCCCCTGAGTATGGGATACACAAGTCTCAAGTCTGTTTAACTCCAAATGTTGGAGTTGGTATTATGAAATGGTATATTGGGCATTGGTAGATGACATGACCCAGCGGACATCGACCTCGAGTCGACGACGAGACACCGGCGACATCGTGTTTATATGTTTGTCATGGCACTGCATGTCAAGTATGGCTCCTCGTCTATCTTCACTACGACAGAGCGAGCAAGGACCAGACCAATTACTACCAGTCTACATGACTATTCAGTTTACACTATCAAGTCAGAGGGGCGTCGCTGGGCTATTTCATATTGGGGGGTTGTTGGACCTAATTTATGTGTTTATTTATTAAATTTATATATATTTACATATAAAATTTATGTAGTAGAAGCAAATAAACGTATTTCCAGACAGCAAGACTGTAAAAATAAATTCATTCAAATATTATTTGTAAGTTATAAAGACTTTTAATTAACGATCTAGATGTGTAATTTGCCGACAAGCTTGCTGAAAATTCGCTAATGAGAGGTACAAAAATGATACTCAGAATATCGTATAAGCTGACTAGAGGTATGACAATTTTCAAACAAATGGAAATAAAAAAGTAAAATCCCCATTTTGTTTGATTTGCCGTCATAGCGGGATTCTTTTATACAATTTCTTGGTAACAATATTTGAGATTAACTTACATAAAATGGTGGCGGTGGGCGGTGGTGGGGGGGGGGGGGGTCATATCCAACACTCCATACCTACCCTCTATTGATGCCCCTGGGTGTTCTCACTTTTGATTTTTTCCTGTTCGAGACAATACTATATGTATTGGCATAAACGCTAATTATATCATTGTTCGATGTGATGACATACCAATAAACATTTCATTAAATGCTTTGTTTTATCATTTGGCACGCATGCAGATTTATTCGCTAGACTTTTTGCATGGATAGAGGGTACATGATTGTGGTGAATAAAACAAAAACGGCGAATGAGTGTGACACAGACCCTATTATAATCTCTTAATTTCCCACTAATAAGTAAACGATTATTAAAGCTGTTAAAAAAGGATGGTTTAGTTAAAATTAAAAAATTAAAATAGACATAAGCATAAAATACCAGTTCAAAGAAACTTCTCACGAACAATAAACTCTAATCTTTACCACAAGGTAAGAAGTTTGTAAGTCACATGAACCCCAATCTTAAAGCTCATGCAGGGGCGGCGCTACAGGGGGGGGGGCAGAGGGGGCGACCGCCCCCCCCCCTATGATTTTTCAAGTAGTGAAAAAAGAAAAAAAAAAGAAGAAAAAAGAAGAAAAGGAGGAAGAAAAAGGAAGAAAAGGGAAGAAAGAAGAAAGAGGAGTATTAAAAAGAGAGGTCTTAAACATATAACTCTATATTACCCCTGTTATTTAATGGAGAAAAAATATGACGTCATCTTTAGGTCGTCTTGCCCCTCCTATCAAAATACCCTGGCGCCGCCCCTGAGCTCATGTACAGTAATGGTAGCAAAAAGGAAATTGGAAAGAAACGTGTTAAATATAGTCTCATGTTGTTCTCCTTGTATCAAAAGATGTCTGTAAGAGATCATTTGGTATTTCATCTATGATTTCTGGTGAATTTCAGTGTAAATATCTGTAAGGAATGCTTGATCACTGCCATTATGCTAGGACCCTTCCACCCCGACGGCTCCCCGCACAGCAATCTTGGGGCTTTGCATAGAGAAAGCGTGTGTGCACTGTGTGTAGCTACTCATCATTGGTTTTACACGTGTGTTTACAGTGTATATAGCACAAGCTGCCTTTGTTGGGATTTTACGTGCCTGTCCCGGCACATAAATTAGTTTCTGCCTCTTATTTGTTTAATATTAAACTTTAGGAGGCGAAATCTTCACAGTGTCTTAGTATTGCTAGTATCTTGCTATTTATCAACAAAACTTGAAGAAATCTGACGAACAGTTTTTGAGGGCTTACCAAAACTTTACATGACCTTTAAACATTGCCTGTTACAACAGATTTTGCCATCAGTGGAGTACTTGTAATCACATAACTGAAATAAGAGATCGCATGCAAAATCCAATGGATTATCTTCGGCGGTAATAGAAACTTTATTTTTAAAAAAGGGCATTCTGTCTGTTTATTGACTTCTTGGCTGTGTAGATATTGACAACCAGACACTCGTGATCGGGTGAGGAAGTCAGTGTTGACACCATGTGTACACTTGCATCTCGTTAAGAGAGAGAGGTGGATATCAGTTTTGTTGAATAATACATCACAACGGGTTCTGAGTGGAATAATTGTTTAGTTTTGAACAAATACTACTGTGGCAAGTGTTCTGAGTAGGTGGCAAATAATTATACAGTATTAATAAAAATGAACTGAAATCGGAAGAAAATACATTGATGAAAAGCAGAGAGAGAAAGTGTAATATGAAAGATTTAATGAAATACAATAAGCTAAACTGAAAGAGAGAAGTTATATACAACAAGGTATATAGAAAAAATAAGAAGAAGGCAAATTAAAGGAATACAAATGTTATCAGTTTTGCTTATCTGCACAATAGCTGGTGAATGAAAATATTTATACTTTAGAGAAGCAAAGGATGGTTAAAATTTTCACAAACATTTATTAGTGTACCATAGCCATTTAGCAAGAACATGGACCGACTAGTAGGCGTTTGGTAAGAACGTTTCCGGGAGAAAAATGAAATAAGGATGCGGGAATGATATTTAGCGATCATTATTTTTTATTGAATGGTATATTTATTGAAAATCTGTATGGCAGCCAATAGGCTGAATTGTACAAATTATTACAAATAAAAAGGAAATGTATTCAAGAAGAACAAACATAAATTACAACAACATAATCACGAAAATATATATGCATTAAAAATTAATGATAAAGCAAATAAACAATGGTAAAGGTGATTGTGACTGCAGTTAAGTAATGGTATATTTCACCTCTGCTTATCTCAAGTTCGTCCAAAGAAGAAGAAGGAGTGGATGAAGAAGAAATGGAAGAAGAATAAGAAGAATAAGAAGAATAAGAAGAAAGAGAAGAAGAGGGAAGAGGAGGAGGAGAAAGAGGAGGAGGAAGATAAGAAGAAGAGGAGGAGGAAAAAGAATAAGAAGGCGAAAGGATCAACATACATAATATTATTAGGGTTGACATTTCAAGTTTGATACCTTTCATGGAGGAAAAAAAGCAACACAAAATATGAAGAAGAAAAAAATATACAAAATAAAGTTGTGGAATGGAGATGAACTGATTTCAACAATTTCTGTCTTCGAATGGCTTCAAAGTTCCTACCTTTAATCACTTGACATGGGTCCTAGCATGATACCTCTGATACTACACAAATATCTTGGGGATTCGGCTTACCAGTTTGTCAAGGGGTTCATGAATTCCACATTAACACATGTCACATTACAAGACAGTGGGAAGTATAAGGAACGAAAGGGGACTAACATATCCCCAGATTGTCATAACATTTCATTTTGTTCCAGGTCGTCTTTGGCATACGAGGCGCAGCGGCAGAGTTGTCTTACACACATAAGGTAAACATTTATTCAAATGTCGTGCCGGGTGGGAGGCGGGGGAGCTCGCACCAGGCGCTGTAGCCGAAGCTGTAAAACAAAACCCAAGACTTGAAGAATTTTCGTTAAAAAAAAAAAAAGAAAAGAAAAAAAGCAGACATGTTTAGAGTCAGGCTGCGGCTGTGACAGCAGTAAAGGGGGAATCAGCTGAAATTGTGTTTAATTATTCATCGGGTTTTTCAGGGGATCGGTTTCTTGACTGCGAGTAACACTTTGTTCGAGTCTCTGACCGGGTCGATACGTGCCAATGTACACGTCAAGACAGTTGTCTTCATTTCATCATCAGACAATTGAAGATAAGAGAGAGAGAGAGAGAGAGAGAGAGAGAGAGAGAGAGAGAGAGAGAGAGAGAGAGAGAGAGAGAGAGAGAGAGAGAGATAAAGAGTGGGGATAGACTGAGAGATAGACCAGGAAATGAGGAGATATCGCAAGGAGAGAGGGAGGGATAGAGAGAGAAAGAGAAATAGCGGGAGGGAGGGAGAGAGAGAAAAAAAAAATCCTGGGGGGGGGGGGGGGAGAGAGAGAGAGAGAGAGAGAGAGAGAGACAAAATGAGAGTTGATGAAAATTAGTTAATATTCATTAGCATATTTGCATGGATTTTCATATTTCGTTATTTCCTTACAATTTCTGTATATTATCAAATTATATTACATATGACAGAATGATTCGATACAGTCCTTTGTGTTTCTGCTCTTATTATTCATAGCAGCATTGTTGAAGCAGATTGAAAAATAAATTAAAAACAGTTTTATATCTGGGAATAGTAAAAAATAATCATTAAAAGCATACCTGGAATCTTTCCAATGATGTCAAGAAAAACACATTTTCAAACATGCTATATTAAGGTAGTAAAACTTATATATTTCTAATATCAATGATACTGACATCAGATTCGACTGAATAACACATCGTCTAAAAATGATATCATGACAACTACATACCCCCTTATTTCTGTTAATTAAGGTACAAAGTACATATCTTATTTAATAATATTCATGATATTTGTGCTGATAAGGCTGATAATTGGCTAATAAAAAAAATATCTCGAATGTATGGTCACGACGGAATAATCAAATACCTCTATCTTAAATTTGTTGTGTAGATGTGACTCATGAAATTAGAAGAAGAAAAAAAAATGTGTTTACAAATCTTCCAATATTTTTATTGAAATATCAACTTCTACGGGGTTTTATTTTCGTCATCGACCAACATAATTTAATTAATTGCTAAATCATGTCGATATTTTTATAATGCAAGATGTACATCTATTTACGTGGAATTCGCATTCTTAGCCGTCGAATTGGGGGAGAAACCCTGGTGAAAAGAAATTCCAGCTTTAGTGATGGAACTTTGACCTTCGCAAGCTGTTATCGAGTAAGCTTCGTGTTTTCCCGTAATCAGTGAGTAAGGAAAGAGAGGATTTCAGAAATCATTCTCTCCTCGCAATGGAAGAACTCAGAAAAGAGGTAAAATGACCTGGTATTGTGATGATGCGACGCAGCGGAAGGCAAAGCTCAACAAAACCGCTTAAGCTCGATAATTAAAATCACGAACCAGCCTTACAAGGAGTATGTCCATATATCTTGCATTTCCCACCGCATCAATCGCCGTTACCACGACAACGGTAACAAGAAATCAATCACGTGCATTTCTCCAACAAGAAATTTGACAATTGATTTTTCTTTTTCGTTGATGTTTTCCCTCTTAATCTACCTTTTTCGTTGGTAAAGACCAATTTGAGGTTATCCATTGATTTTCTGAAATTATCTGAGGGAAATCTGGTTTCATGCAACTATACACTTGTAGAAAACATCAGAAATGAGAAATGATGTAAAGGAAAAGAGGTGTACTTACGGAAAGTGAATAAAAACATCTTTTAGGTTTCATTGATTGTATAATGCTTTGCTGAGGAAAGTTCAACATTCAAGCCAAGGGAAGAAAAGTTCAAACGGTGAGTTCCAGAAAAATAAGACCTTCAAACCACCAGCATCAATAAATGATATACATTTCTTTACATTTTAAACATATTATATATGTATTATTCAAATGGACTTCAAGCCGTATTGAAAAGTAGTATAGGCTTTGCTATATATGTTTTATAAGAGTAAAAAGTAAAGTATTCAAATCTGTAAAATTGATCAGACGTCTATTATATCAGACTTAACAATAAAATTTTGATACCAATACATTCAAAACTTTTTTTCCCGTGAGTTGTATTCAGTCATTTATGTTCAACTTCGAACAGAAATCAAGAAAAGAGGAGATATCATCGTTATGTAAATATATGATTAAATTATTTTTCAAGAAAAATTTGATTCAAGTGTTTTATTTCATAAAAATCACGAGTTACATTTATAGATCGAAAAAATGTGGAGGATCTAATACCCTGAAAAGCCAGTGGCTTGACATTGGAGAGGGATCCATAACAATGATAATTATTCTTTTTTTCTCTCTCTCTCTCTCTCTCTCTCTCTTCTTCTTCTTCTTCTTCTTTTTTTTTTTTTTGTAAGATGGTGGATATCATGTTGTAATGTTCGACATAAATTTTGAAGAAAAAAAAAATTTGGCATTTTAAGATAAAATGCAATTACCCTTTGCAAGTGAAATCTCCCCACCTTTTCTTTTCAGAGAAAGACGCTAGCGAAAATCCCATGGCTTGAACACTAAAAGCCGCGAACTTACAAAGAAAACAAAGGACGGGTCGGAATTTGATGTCGCCTGTCGCTTCGACTCAGGCAATATATCAAACGCGCAATGGAGCGAGATAGAGACATGCATTTATGTTGAGCGCCATATTTATCCGATATTTAATAGATGAGCTTTCAGGTTCTGCACATGTCAGAGCGGTAATTCAACATGTCTCGGCGCGGTGTTATGGGTGTAGGAACGTGTTCTTGGTTAGTGTCGCTTCGGAGACTTGGCAACAGTCTTCTTTTTAAAATTTTATCCTCGTTCATGTCTTCTTATGATTAATTTCCTCCTTACGTTCGACGGGCCTCTTTATACATTTTCAGTTCATTGGAGATGTTAAGTTTAGGGGAAAGTGTCGGCAATAAACAAGTTTTTAAATATGCAATCTATGTGGAATTTAATGAATATGACCACAACATCTGTAATAGATTACAGATTTAAAGCCTATATAATATTTCTTGAGAACAACCCGCAGTATGAATATCAAAATGGTAAATTCGTGATTTGATAATGAATAAGATTAGATGATTATCAAATCATGAAACACAGATGTCCAAGATAGGTAAATATTGAGCTGCTCTTTCACTTATAAGTCAATTCTTGTATTTTAAATCTTTAACATTAAGATACTAATTTATGAGGAAATCGTTTTATTTTGCACTAAAAGGTAAATATTCTAACAGTTTCTAAAATATGTTTCAAGATATATCTTACAGCCCTAGGGCTATCAGTTCATATCTATGGATTTGAAACCATTTATCATAAAACTATATGTATATTATGTTAAGGTTAACAAATATTCGTTAACATATGATTGCATAAAATGACTTATATACACATTAAACTTAATTAATATCATATTGTTTGAATGAATTTTGATGTGATGATCATTAACAAATATGAAATCGTCAATTTTCAATGAAAATTACTCTATGCAAAATACAAGAAAATTAAATTCAAATAGGTCATGTTTCTTTCTCACTTTTCAGTTGTTTATGGTCTGAAATAGATACTAAATTAAGCAGAAAAAAAGATCAAACAAGGTAACCTTATAATGTAAATCGAGAAAGTTAAAAATAAAAGGGGGGGGGGGAAATACCATATAGATTTTTCATCAAAGAAACCAATTAAGATGAAAAACCTTTCACACATAGTTGGTATCCATTTGCCGATAGTCGGCGCTATACCACATTATGTTGCCCGATCTCATTCAAACAAAATGAAGATTCGAACATTGATTATATATAGGGTAATTGTGCTACATCATTCTGCATCTGATATCCATGAAATGTGAAGTTATTTTTGTAATGGTTAGTATTAAAGAGATTTGCACAGTATACTTAGGAGGATCTTGTCTTCGAAAATGTTTTATTAATAGGAACAACTGAAACGTGAATATAAATTACTGAATTCCATTTGGAGCAATTCAGAAGAGAAAGAGTGAGAGGAATAAAACCAACCAACAAACAGTGAATTGAAAACATAAAAAAGAGAGAAATGCTAGATGATTAATATACAGTTTATAGAAAGTTCTCTTTACCGAAATGATGACATTCAGATTGAAAGAAATATGGGTTTCAAAAATGGAAACATAAATAAGAGGTATATATATATATATATATACAGGGAAATTATACCAAGGCGTTTTGAAGTGTTGTCTCAAACCGGTCAAGTCGGAAAATGCCGCATTGACATACTTCACAGTTCAAAGTATGAGATAAGCTACATCTTACAACAGTTATTTTTCTCATTATTATTGCTTAAAGGATTCGATGAAAAATTAGGAACTAACAATTCTCATGGCATATTCAAATATACACTACTGAATAAGATAATTCTCACCTGCGATATGATTATTTTTCTCTCAGAGTATCATTTGATCTCTAGTTTAGTTTTCATTAAAATCGCAATATCCTTGGTAATGATTCTTATTTCAAATAAATATTCTGTGATTCATGTAGTCGCTCTGGAGGTCCTTTCCATGACATTCTCTAATAAAGTTCCCCTCCCCCTTTCTTTCTTTCTTTCTTTCTCAGCCTTTCTCTCTTTCTATCTCCCTCTGCTCTGTGTCTACCCCTCTCTATCACTCAAAGTTTCGAGGAGGACCCTCTTGTTTCTGTTTTTCTTGTGTTCGCGTCTCCGCGACACCTTACCCTCTCTATGAGGGATACATTACTGCACCCCGCGGTACAAAAACACACGGGTTTGTCTACCGTCCCTTTGGCCTGCTCTCTCCGGGGAGCTAGCCGGCTGAGCTCCGTTACCCTGCCCGCTCGCGTCTCGTGTCACGGTTTCTCCACATTCGTAGGTGGAACGCGAGGCAAACCAAACAAGCTGCGTTGATAACAAAGTAAATACATCGCTGTTTAATTGTTTTCTTTGCGTATTTCTGGCCGCGAAAGCAAGAAATTAAAGAAGGAGCAAGCTAAATAGCCGAAAATGGGTGACATATCGCTCCGTGAGTGGGATACGGTTGAAATTCGAGATACAGGCTATGCATTCTTTCAACTAAAATAGATTTATTTTGATTGTAAAATAATGTAAAATCATGGAACGGGTATGCAAAGAATAACAAAATATCTAAAACAAAGCAAACAGAAAGACAGACTCTGTTCAACTCATTCGACTCATTTTGCAGGCTCATATTTCTTTGTTTTTTCTCTCAATATTGAGACTCAGTTTAAGAGGGAGAGAGCGAGTGAGAAAGAGAGAGATAGACTAAGAGGAAGATGAAAGTAAATAAAAAAGAAAAAGAAAAAGAAAACCATACAAAAAGACAAGGAGATGAATGGAAGAAAAAGACAAGACAAATTAAATACCCAAACTAAATGAAAATTATGTTCCAGCCTCTCCAAAATGCAGCAACCTCTGAATATCGAAATTAGAACATAAGCGTGAAAATCATTAATTTGTAAATTTTGTTAGAATAGAGGAAAATGGATGATTGAGAAATGCATAGTTTTCAAATAACCATGCTATCCGGAAATTTATATTTTTATAACATTAATATTCTTTTAATTTCAAATTACATTTTGCACTGAAGCCAACTAATTCGTCACCTGGTGATTTAAGTCTTGATCAGGAGAAATCTTTGCAGTTTTTTTTTAAAGCCGCTTTAAAGCCGAAATGAAGCAGCATTAAATAGACGGTCGTCTCTTAAGGAGTGTGCGGTGTCACATAGTTTCTTCAAAACTAGGGTCAGCAAATCCAAAAGGGTCATTAGCAAATTTGTACATTTTAGGATTGTTAAAATTCTTATAAGCAAATAAAAAATCCTTTGTTCAAAGGTATTGCTTATTGCAAATTTTATATTCATGATCATGATGGTAAACTACTTGGTAAAATTTTGCCCAACAACCCCACTCAAAATATTCTATAGCGAAGCCCCTTCGTAATCTTGCACACATTTCCCCAATGAAATGCAGGTCTTGCTGACATACTGGCACATTTTTATTGTCACACTTTGTATTAACAAGAACGTCCTGACCGTTTGAAGACATAGGAACGTCACAGAGCTTTAATTACAGAATGGCTTAATTAAGTTTTTCATACTTATTTTGAAATAAACCAGCCTATGGTTAGAAAATATTTCATTTTAGATCCTTCATTAAAAATTTCTTGTTAATGGATTATTCAAGAGCACTTCAAGTAATCAAAATGTGCAAACTGTAAACTACAATGCTTTAATTAAATCTTTACTGACAATCCTGGTCTTCACATTTGTACTACAATTTTTTTTTATAAAGTAAGACCTGACAGGATGACGAGAGTTTTTATCTCTTAGGACTCAACTAAAGTAATTAAAAATAAAGTAAGGTTACCATGGTTACAATCATTAGATATGGTAAGTGTTTGTTAGCAGATAATATGGCTGGTATATATTTCCATATTTCTTTTACTTCATATTTATCATATTTACTATTTTGTGTTTAAACGATACTATGTAAAGTACGCAAATACTATAAAGGAATGGTGAAGCATGTTGATATTTTGTACAATTCTAGTATTATCCGTCATGAAAATACGTACTCTAGCATTCAGAAAATATGGTTCTGTCCATGATGTTAATCTAGAGACGGTCAGGGAATTCAATAAAAATGTATTTCATACAATGACCATGAATATTTTTTGTCTGAAAAAACATATGAGCATAACCTGTAAGGTATCAATTTGATGCAATGATAAACCGAGGAAAAACACACATTAGATAAAGAGAAGGAAATCTATAGACTATTGTTTATTGAAGCATTTAAGTATTTCGAGGTAAGTTCAATTTGTCCCTAAAGATAGAATGTTGGTGGATTATAATCATTTTCTTATAAATGAAATAATCAAAACAGCTGATATGCCTGTTTCTTAAATTGTCATGTAAGAATTTGCACTGATTTTGTACAGTAGCCAAATTCGAGCCTCACTTTATCCAAATCCAAAACTTCATGGAGACTTGGACCCAATGTCAATGCCCAAGCGGTCATTCACCTCCTAAATACTTGTCAAAGTTCAACTCGCAAGTTTCTCTTCTTATTTTTCCTGGCTTAGAAAAACAAAAACGTCTTGTACCCTCCTTGAGGGGTGTGAAAACTTGGCTGGAAGGGATGACACTTTCTAAACAATTTTCCACTCACTAAAAACAGTTTTCACACCAAGATACCTCTCCCACATTCATCCCGTGCGGCTATAAAAAGGGTTTGAATGTTAAAAGGAAAAAGGGGGGGAAAAATAAATGTGGTGGTGGTGGAACGCAAGGTGTAGGTTAGTCCAAAGTATATGACATTACAATACTTGTCTGCTGTTGCATTCTTGGGTACGATTTAGGATTTCAATATTTGATGATCAATGATAAAGATAATGTTCACTTTGTTTTAGTTCAGTTTTCAGTTAATGTATATTTCACATCACATGAATAAACTACAAACAATGATAGGATACATATTCCATATTCGACATCAAGTAATGTAAAGTTCATGCAGATATATAAATCTGTATTCCCCTTCGTACTTCACAGCATGATTATGTAATATTCAGCTAGATGTTGCAATTCTAAGCTGAAACCACTAACACAAATATGATTTTAGTACACGCAAATCATACTGCTATGGAACGCAAAACAAATCACCACCTTATAGGCTACATGTAACTGTCTTAGAGATTTCAAAGAAGACAATGAAATGACTAAGATTTTGAAATATGGTTATTAATATATTAATAGATAACTATGAATAATCAAGTACGGGACTGGATTATTACAGGCCCTTCGTGCTGAACGGTAACACTTATGATGCCAAGGCTTTACCGTGATCTGATAGCTTTGGCTGCCAGCCTTGGGAATATCTCTTTTAATTACAGCAAAGATTCCTCATGTCAAGAGTATACGTCTGGTTCCTGTTATCAATCTCTTTACATTCTAAACATAACATTAGCTTGTCAGAACATCAGAAACAAAAGGTTACTCGGGTAGAAGATCTTTGAGATGCAGCTTCGGTTTGACAACGACACCTGAAACCGCTTCGTGAGATCACCCCCCGATAATGAAAGCATCGGATCTGGGTCAATAAACTACCGAACACGTTCATATACACGTCAAAAATTTCCCCACCATTATTTTCTGCCATTGCTACTTAACCTATCATGTCCGTTCGTAACATTCTTAAACTGTTGGACAGTAATATTTCGGGGGTTGTTCTCTGGGTGTCGAGCTGTCAGTTCGTATTTGGGGGGCCCCTGCGCGGGATTCTGGGGAAAAGAAGTGAGTGATATAATCGAAGGGGACAAAAAGACGTGCTCGGGAGTAATTGGTGTAAATGGAAATGAAAATAGCCGGGAGAGAAGGGACAAACTGGTGTTGGGTCTCTCTTCAAATCGACTAACCTACCGCCTTCACAGCTTCTGATCAAAATGACAAAATTTAAAGGGAATGTTCTTTTCTTCCATCTTCTCCTACCCTCCATCATCACAAATGCAACATTATGTGTTATAGCCTTATTCCGACATGTTCGGTAGCAACGCAATTGGAACAAGGTGACATCACGGGTAAAATTATTATCATCTTTACGAAAAATTATTGATTACATATATACGCTCATTCTAATTTTTTTTTTGCAATATATGATTATATTCAGGTGTTCATCATGTAAAATTGCCCTTTATATACCCGTCTTCGTTTATTGGTTTCTTTCAATCTAATGAATATATAATTTGTCAATGCGGATTTTAGGTCAAAAGGTCAAAGTTCGAATATTAGCTGCATGACAAGCGTCCTTATGGTAAGAAAATAATGTGCATTCGTCATTCTCTACCCAAGTGTAGTAAATTTGTACCTGGTATAAAATTCCAAGTTTTTAACGCCGGCCTAAATCAAGTCAAATAATAATTTTATCGTAAAGTCGCCTCTAGCTCCCCTTCACATGGATGTATGTGTATTATTAATAAAATTATCACTTTTATTATCATGGTCATTATTAGGCCTATCATTCAAGAATTATTCTAGATGCCGTCCCAGAGGAACGCTTTTATAGAGTCCCTTGTTGCAAGAATTATGACACGAACTCCTATTCTTTAAAATAAAATGGCCTTCGAATTCTTTCCATAAAGAACACAAAGCTTCTCATCGTACTTGAGAAATGTTGTATTAAAGTTTAACCAACTTGGCGCCTAGATCATAGATCATCGTAACTCTTATAAAGGAACTTTAACCCTTCCATAAACGACACCCTGTCTTTAAGAAGAGAAACCCTTGTGTCCCTGCGGCAGTCTTCGTGAGATGTTGAAACGCGATGTGTGTTGTCATGTCTGGATCAAGTCCTTGGACTCGTCGCTTGAGAGGAAACAGATCGCATGGCTCCTATAGGACTGGTCATACCTGGGAGGTTCTGCGTCCTGACGAACACTGATATTGATTGGCAATCAGGAGGTGGTCCATTCACTGAGAGGGCGTCCTTCCACATTGCAAAGGATCGTGTCTGACTGACTATACCTGGAGATTCTGAGGCCTTGCGTACAATAATATTGATTAGCAAATTTAGAAGAGACGTGGTGGGTGGGGGGGGGGGGGGGGGGTCTGTTACCATTTACCAGTTGATCGAGATCTTAGAGCAGCGATAGGCCATACCTTGGAGGTTTCTTTGGCCTTTGGAACACTGTTATCATGGTTATTAATTGGAAACTAGGAGGGTGTCACCATGTGTGTAAGTGTGTGTGTGTGGGGGGGGGGGGGAGTGTCATGCGACGTGAGGTCTTCCTGCTATATGGTAGGGATCCAAGAGAACTTCTTACGTCGGACTTTCTATTGTCCCACGAACACTGATACTGATTGGCAACTAGGAGGGGGCACTTTGGGAGGTCGTGGCGTCCATTCATTGTAAAAGCGTCCTATAGGGATCCTGTAGAGCTGACCATACCTCAGAGGTTCTGATGCTGGCGAACACTGATATTGACTGACAACAAAAGTGGAGGGGGGCTCTGGAGGAGGGGTCCATACACAGTGATCAGTCCTACCAGATCATACGGATCATGGGGAAGGGCTGTACCTGGGAGATTCACGCACACTGACATTGGCTGGACACTAGGAGGGGCGCTGTAAGGGGGTGGGGTGTCTATTCACTGTGAGGGCGCGCGCTCGTGTGTGTGTGTGTGTGTGTGTGTGTGTGTGCAGTTGTTGTTATTGTTTTTTTTTTTTTTTTTTTTTTTTACAGACGTGTATCAATCAGATATGATTATTTAAGTCTGGGGTCGACCTTTAACATCACTATCCAAAAGACGTGACTCAGATTCGAACCTGGGTCTGATCAGAGTCAGTTTGTAGGCGAAGACAAAGAGCTGGCCGTGGACATTACCGCTAGACCAACTCACATCAATCTTGCAAAACCTTCAAGATTGTATTTATCCTGTCGGACTGGCTTTATACCTTGGAGGTCATGTGGCCTTACTACAACTACTACTGTTTGGCAAATAGGAGGGGGACTTTGAGGGTGGGGGAGGGGGTTCTATTCACTGTGAGGGTGTCCTACCTGATACACGGTGGGAGTGAGACAGACATTTTTGCAATTTTTATAAGTGTTTTGGTACGTTTTCTATGCAAGAGGAGCTTCAGGGCCACTGAAGGAATGTTCTAGCCTGCTGCGTTACCCCCTTTTTTCATAGTGAAGTTGCCCTTTCCCCTTCGTTGTTAGCATGGTTAGTGGCGTAGATAGGGCACTCCAGGACCCGCCTCTGGCTTACATGTTTATGGCAGTTCACCCGAAAATAAAGGAGTGCCCTCAAAGACTTACAGGTGCATGTACTGGGAGTCGGTCAGAAAAATAAATTGCCCCAACGCACTACTGTTGATGTTTTTTTTTTTCCGGACTTAGTCAATCGTCTTCTAATGATAATATTTAAAAATATTTAAATGTCATGTTAGACATGTCATAGAAAGATGGATATTAGCATGAAAGTAGCAAGTCGTGAAAAAAAGTGATATAACAACCGCATTCAAATGTTACCGTGATTGTAAAAAATGCTTAAATTCGGTGTTAGTTATTGATCATTTAACAATACGTTTGGGAGCTAATTATATATCTAGAAGTGTCATGTTAGATACTCATTGTACATCGAGTACTGAATTCTGAACATTTTTAGTGGTTAATTGTCATTATCTTTAATACCAAAGTGCTTTCAAAATACCAAAGATTTACAACTTCCATGAAAAGAATCAATGACCAATTGAACTTGCGATCTTTGCGCAACGTCTTATGAAGACAAAAGTAATGTGGTCAATGGTGGTAGAAGGACCATGGCGTCGATTGCAAAACTTCTTTCCTCGCGTTCCTAGAACGACATTGGGTTACCCGGGAATATCAATTTCTCATCGGAATGCACAATCCCAGATTAAACCAAAGTTACAATGCATTTCAAAGTTAAAAACATCTCAAATCAACTTAAATCGTCTGGATGACAAAGGGATTCCTCAAGTAGATTAGTTTCGAGCCTAAACCTCAAAACGACCCGCTGTTAGCTTCTCGATGTTAGCAGAATCACTTTCACCACACCGCAACACTTCGCAAACATTTGAATTGGTTTTAATCTGTCCTCGCCATTCCCAAGTTATTAAAGAACTTAGCTAGCTATCTCTCTCTTAAATCAATATTTTTAAACACTACCTCCGAACCAGATAGCAAACGCAAATGCAGTCAATCCATGTCTATACCAGTGTGTAGATTTGGGATTTGTAGCCGCCGATACAAATTTGTCGAATGTCGGATCATTGTTTTGATAAGCTGCTGATCATGTCTCGGTGAGCGGGACGTGTTGGGGATTAACGCCTTTCTGAATCTTATTTCATCTGCATTCTGGTAAATCTTTGTGTTTCTGACAAATCGAAGATCGAAGGGGAACATTGAACATGTTGGGTGGAAATGTTCAAGGGTAAATGTTAAGTGTTTGCTTGGGTAGAAAAATGCTGAACATAATGGAAGGACGATAATGATTTTTTTTTTTTTTTTTTGGGGGGGTGGGTTTGGGTCTATAAATCAATCTATTTCTTCCCTTTCGTCATTCTTTGCATCGTTATTTCACTCTTCTATAGCTCACTTTTCTCCTTCATCCATTTCCTATGTTGCTAATTTCAATAGCAGCATTCTTCTTGAAAAAGTAAGCACTATCCCCTCTCTATTCTTTTGCGATCAAGATACCACAAACGATACGTCTTCAGTAAATTCTACTGCAGCAATATACTTGCATGTCTAAATTTATACTACTATTACTACTATACTACTACTACCATTACTACTACTACTACTACTACTACTACTACTACTACTACTACTACTACTACTACTACTACTACTACTACTACTACTACTACTACTACTATTGCTTCTACTACTACTACTACTATACTACTACTACTACTACTACTACTACTACTACTACTACTACTACTACTACTACTACTACTACTACTACTACTACTTCTACTACTACTACTGCTATTACTACTACTACTACTACTACTACTACTACTACTACTACTACTACTACTACTATAGTATTACTACTAAACAACCTTTTTACATTTAAATTTTATCATATAAAATCGATCTTTTTTATCGTTTCGATTTTTACATCTAATCTTTATCTAACAGGTTTTTTCCCTTTTTTGTCTGTATTGGAGTAAAATGATCAGATAATACTGTATTGAATCATTAATGTTGACTAATGCTTTATGTCGAAAAAAAATGTGTGAATAATTATTCAAAGCAGCAGTACTCTTACAGAAAACAATGTATACTCAAATCGTATCTTTATGCGATCATAATATTTCTAGTTGAAAGTAAAAGTAGACGGGAAGCGATGTTTGCATGCTTTGAACCACCTGGGTTATAATCACCCAGCTCATTCAATAAAGAATCCAGCGATGTTGACAATATTCCATGGCGGCAACCACCTCGGCACGTTTACGTTCCGCTAATAATCACAGCTCCCCGCAATAAGGCGAACCTAATCAGACATGATCGCATCAAAAATCCCCGCCTTTTGGCACAATCCCTCACATTTTATCAAATTTATTTCGCCCGAAAGTGGCAGTGCTGTCTTGCTCTGCCATATTCGTCATAAAAACCCTTCTTCTTGATCCAATTCGAAGGGGCGTCGTACTTGCGCACTAATATTTATCGTCTGGTTGGAGCCCCGAGACATAACACGGTGGCTTCCCCCTCTCTCCCATCTTTCGGTATCATTTCTCTATAACATTCTCCCTCGCGGCACTATCAACCCTTATCATAAACACTCTCCTCCCGGAGTCGACATCAATTTATTCCAAACCATGCCTAGTTCGGGATGATCAGCGCATCTGAAAAATAGCAATGTAATCGCAGAATCATAGACGACTTAATACAACTTCTAAAAAAGCCACAGTTGGGAGAAAATTTCGACTTGATTGGAAAGGATTTGATCTAAGGCGGCAGAACCTGTAGCAGTAATTTCCCTGATGTTCTCTGGCATTTAACTATGTTTAACTGTTCATGAACCGATCAAACCTAGTCATGTTAATACCGCCTCTTCCAACAAGGCATTAGGGGCAGATATTGAATTTGACGAACGATGATGCCAAATTAGGTCCCATTATGTATCCATCGTTATTTCACTTTCCTCCTTTTGGAAAACAAGGCGATGCCAGTGGACTTGTTGAAGTACATTTTATTGCTTGTAGTTTTAGTTGCAGTTCCTCTCAAATGAACAGTTGCCAGAGACCAAAGACCAATAAAATATGCATGAAATTGAGTTAGTCACTGCAAGTACGAGAGATAAGTTTATTTCATGGATGTAAAAAGTGAAAAACTTATTAATCGTGAAGACCCCGAAATAGATAAATGAAAATAAGATGTACCTTATAGGATTTAATGAAAAGAGAGATGAATTAATGTGAATTGATAGATGACAAACTATATGTGAAATATTACTAGTGGATTATGTGTTACTTTATTTTTTGTTTTTACTGTGTAGCAAACATTTGTATAATGAAACATTTGTATAATGAAATTCACTTGTTATTTCGTCACCTTTCCTTACACTTTTTCAGGCTTCAGATTTCTTAGATAATGATTTTATATCAATTTAAAGTCTTCGTTGTGGTATTTCCCCAGTATCTATATCCTAGTGTGCCTTTGTGGATGGACAACTTTCAAACTTATGAAGGGGATTTACCGAAGAGTGAACAGGGGTTGAGGAACATTGGATTGTGGCTTTTTTTTTTTTTTTTTTTTTTTTTGGAGAAGGAATGCAAATATTCATTTTTTTTCTTTACCATTGATCAACAAAATATGAACTTTGTTATGTTAAGAAAGTATCAGACATCCTAATCTCTATATTCCTGAATTTAAGTATTGTTGAAAGTTAAAAACAAAAACAAAAACAAAACAAAACACACACATAAAAACAATCGAACGTTACTTCAAGGCTGGGGTCATGCACCTTATGTATCATCCAGAGTTAGTCTTACCTTCAGTCCTTAGGTGTTTCTATCTTTCTTTTTGTCACAGCTGAGATTAAGATCGAGAGCGGGAGATAGAGATAGAAAAAGAATGAGGAAGAGAGACAGGCAGACAGGCAGGCAGGCAGACAGACAGGCAGACAGACAGGCAGGCAGACAGACAGACAGACAGACAGACAGACAGACAAACATACATGAATAGAGAGATAGGAAAGAGCGAAGGAAACCTACGAAAAACGTAGGTCGTTGCATGTATTTGTGAGGAAAGGATAAAAGAACAAAGTATTAGTAAGATGCAAGCAGAATAGCTGACGAATTGCATTATGCTTCAAGATTAACAGGGAAACTAAAGAGACTTGGTTATGAGAGAGAGACCAAAAGAAAAATTAAAGAATAGAGAGCAACGAATAATATGAAGGAGAAAGAGAGGTAGTGGAATAAACGGAGAGAGAAAGAGAAAAATAACATTAGTCGGGTCGTCTGGATACCAGGCCAGTCAGTAGATTGAGCATGATTTCAGCGAATAATACGTGGATGGTATTGCGTGTAGGGCTTGATTAGCGGAATGTTCGGTTCCCTTCAGGCAATTCACCCGAGAGGGCTCACAATCCAAAAACAGACATTTTGAGGCAAATTACCTTAAATGAAAACGACGATCCCCCAAATCATGCCGAGATGAAAATATTAAAATCACGGGAAATACAGACGGTATGCGATAAGTGTTTTGACATTAGTTCTAAAACTATTCATTCCAAACGACAATGTCTGGGCTGGCATTTGGCGGCATATTTACATTCTTTCATTTAACACTCATCGTTCTCATGTATACATAATAGGAAACAAATTACAAGTATTAAACGATTCTAAATATCATAGTACCATCCAAGGTCTCTTACAGGAATATATCACAATCACAAAAATGAGATAATTGTTCTTCTCGGGTGAAATTGTTCTTTATTGGCTGAGCCTTTTTGGAAGGAGGAAAGTAAGGTACAAGAAAATGCCGGAAAACAACATTTATATCAGAATCGGCCTTTCTTTGCAAAGACGACTTTCTTTTTATTCTTTGTGGGACTTACCGCCAGGCACTGTGTAATTCATAAAGCAATAAAGAAACAATAAACAGCTATAAGAATGACCTTTGAAACAAAATTGGTGGTTAGTTTTGTGTCTTATAATGTCCCAAAACCTTGGATTTTTATTGGAAAACTTCAAAAGAAACGACACCGTGCCGTCACACCCTGTTACGGAGTGTTACAGAGTCGCGGCAGCCCAAAGTTGGTTTCTTCAAGGACAAGTTCGTTTATGAATCGAAACAACGAAGAAAATTGCGGCAAGTGATATCAGGAGTCAAACCCGGGTTGAAGAAAAAAAACCTAGGCATTGATGAGATGGAGTGAGAGTTGCAGACGATCGGAGCGAACATGACAAGGGTAATACGCGGGAACACGCGAATCAAAGGAACCAATCAGAAAGCGATCAGACACGTGATCACCCACTCAGCGTTTACGATGTTCACCTGAATTGGTGGATCAGGGGAATAACATTATCAAACTCCTGGAACATCGTTTATGGACAGAGATCTAGATGGCGTCTGACAATCTACTGTATGTGCTTTATACCCGATGCCTTTTTGAAAAAAATGAAAAATAAATTCATACTATCGTCTAATAGAAATGACATAATTGTTCGAAAACATTACTGACAGTAAAGAAAACAAAGCACGAATTTTAGATTACGAAAAGGAAAAAGTTATATGATTGATATCATGCTGTACCACTGTAAATTGAATGGGCGATTACTCAGAAAAATGCAAAAACATGAAATTTATAAATGTGATAATGAAAAATGGCATAGTATAGGAAAATACAACACAAATAAATAATGTAATAGGTAAATTCAACAAAATAGGGGAATATTATCAGCAGGTACCCATTTTAAAAGTAACGGCTGAGAAACATTTCCAACTTTGTCAAGAATCTTAACAAAGATAAAGTAACAACGATAACCAACAAGTAGCCTATGTAAATTGGATCAAGTTGTATCGATGTTAAACTCCATCACGCTACCGATAATGGCAACAGATTTCAGATTTAGATTCAGATTCAGATTTATTGACTGTTTTCAATCATATTAACATAATACTGTAGTGCATAACATGAAATAAATACAATAACAACAATAATATGACAATGATGTTTTCCATAGGTATGGGCACATAATCAAATATCAATAAGTAAAGTATAATGATGCATAAATATTGACCTAAGTGATGTTGAAAACAGTTGGACAACCGATATGAAATCTTTTCTATGACAATGCTCTCTCATTTTCTCTTACATCTCTTTTTTCTTTTTATATATTTAATTTTCTGCATTCTCTCTCTCTCTCTCTCTCTCTCTCTCTCTCTCTCTCTCTTTCTATCTCTCTTTATTTCGCTCATCGATGTAATACAGTGTTTACAGTTACACATGGACAATGCTGTAATGGCTATCTGGGAAGGATAATCATGAAACAATGCAATAACCCCCTTTAATCAAGCTTAGAGGACAAGATAATTCTACACCTGATCCAATAATTTCGGACGGGTATTAACAGAAAATTATCAGGTATTTACAGGAGGAATTACTGCCACATGTGTAGTTGGTTCTTATAATGATATAAGTAAACATTTGAATGATCATGTAGTTCTTCGGGTATTCTTGTAATTTGTTCCCACAAAGAAAAAAAAAACTTTGGAAACTCTTCTACAGTTTCAACATACTTTTCATGTTTTTATTGCAACGGTTTACTTTATGTACGACTTTGACAGTTAAAATATTACTATATAGATCATCAAAGAAGGAAACAAACATGTGAAAGATAATGAAAATAGCATGCAGGACAAGCATTGATAGAAACATATATTTTACTCCTTGCAACATAGAAAAAAAAAATCATCACTTGGTAGAAAGAGTCGCAGAATATGAATAACAGTCAAGGGAAACATAATTGTATATTGTGACGAATTACTCAGATCAAACAGGAGTAAGGAATCAATTCTGAAATATGTATCAATATTCGACAAATGATATCAGCAAGATATCTCTTTTTCAGTGGGAGGCACATATTATACAAAAATATGTTGAATCAGTATGTGTATACTATTCCGTGCTTGCGCGTAGAGAGCGAGCGAAGAAAAAAAAAAATCCTTCTTGAATATCAAAACATGCCATCTAATGCATTGCAAATCTTTGAACAGTGTTTCATTGCATCAAATAATAACAATTTTGGCACTTTCAATATTTTTTTTTCCGTTGGGCACCTGGGGGCATCGATAATTATGGGGCACGTGCCCCCAGCCCCACTCTGCTTGACTATGCCGCGGCGTGATGTAAATGCATCGTCAAACCTTATCGGCTTGTAATCCGCACACTATCAAGCAAAATCTAGACGAATTTAGTGTATGTGAGTGTTTATAAATTGACGATTGGTATCTAATCTGGCCATTTATTCGGCTACTGGTGACGGTCACACGGTATTATAATTCGATTTTCTCTTTGTTTTTAAGACTACTTACTACAGAAAAAAGCACTAGAATTACAGAAGTAGTATTCTCTTTATGTGATTAGCCATGTTTGAGGCAGGGCGATGCGCCTTGTCTTGTAGATAGTACATCTTGCTTTACAGATTACCGTGAAACAGGACGTGTTGAGAATTAGAGTTGAAAGGATTTGTTCTTTGGGTGGTGGGAGGCGACATTCTGTTTGTCTCTGCAGTTATACATGTCATTATATTTGTATTTTGGTAATCTTACTAGTTTTCTTTCTAATATACATGTAGCTATGAATATGCTCTGGATTGCTATAGTCCATCTATTCATGCTCACAAGATAGAACGTCCATTTTACTTTATCTGTTTTGGTCACATATAGTACATCCCTGTCGAAAAGAAAGGTTTCACACACAGTGGATAAATCTCCTAGTGTTGACTATGAGTTCACACAGTATTCACAGTTTTCATTTCATTATATTCATACAATATTACCCTGTATTCACATTGTGCTTACACTGTGTCCATACTGTGTTCAGCTGTATTCACACTGTGTTTACACTGAACCCACATCGCATATTCACACTGTAATCAAACTGTGTGCACACTATTCACACTGTATTCACAATGTATTTACACTGTGTTAACACTGTAACCACATCGTATTCGCGCTGTAATCACGTTGTGTTCACAATATACATTCACAATTTATTCATTCTGTGGTCACTCTGTGTTCACTCTGTATTCGCATAAATTCATACTGTAATCAAACAGTGTACACTGTATTCATTCTGTATTCACATGTGCGAACACTGTGCCCACAGGGTCTTCATCTGTATTCACACTTTGTTCTCATTGTATTCACCCTTATTACACACTGTATTAACGCCATAATCACACTGTATTCACAATGAATTCACTCTGCGCCCACACCGTGTTACGCTCTGTCGACACAGAGAGTATGCACCACAGTGTGATTATCTGGAACAATTTCTTTATATGAAATGTGACAAATAACTCTTTCACTCGGCCTCCACACTAAATTGTGGGACACCATGTTCTTACTGGTAGAGATAACAAGGAAACTAACAAGAGAAAAGGGCCATGATACAGTTAATAAGATCATGAGAAACGTATTCTCCCTTCTCGATGTGTTGACCTTTAAGTGCATTATTACCACAATTTCATTTCCCTGAGGAGCGTAACCAAACATTGCATTTGATTATAAAGATTTCTAATTCCCCAAACATGGCACCAGCTCCTGAACAACATCAAACTAATAGGAACCCCAAACATGACACCAGCTCTTGCACGAATAACATCAAACTACTAGTACTAGAAATCTAAAGAACTTAGAAGAAGAAAAACTAAACCAAGATGACCTGTCAACAGACGAAGCCTCTCCGTAGAAAGTAGGTGAAGACATTGGATAGTCAACCTCACACTTATCTTCACAATAGCTGTCTTCTGAAAACACTATCGGGAATAATTCACACCCAGCTGCATGCATCAGGGTACGATCAGAGACATGCCATAAGATGTCTCCGGTACGATCACTATGAGTGAATTATACGATTATTAGGATACCATCGTCTCTGCGTCATACTCTTATCGATTTCATAAGCAAGCTAACTCTCTTAAAGATCATAACACAGGCAAAAGCAGATCGTCCTTCATTTGTGTATGTAGGCCCTATTGAATCGTGATTGCCAAATCATTCTTATTAGTTGGGAAAATAATCATATTAATCATTGAATTAAAAAAAAAAGGTACTTTAATTGTATATTCCAAAGCCATTGATAATATTCACTTATAGTGTTCAGCTCAGTGAAAATAAAAGTGAGGTATGAGATCATTCATCTTGAATATAATTTTTAAGTCCAGTTTGATTATGTTGTTAAAACACGAATCGTAAGCTGCCAGACTCATGGCTCCACACTATAGCAATGTTGCAGCATCGTGGGTTCTTTCTTCAAATTTGAAATAACCTTGACTTTCTTCCGATCATTTTTAACATTTTGCAAAATTTTAAAAAATAATATACATTCGAAAGCATGGTGATAATACTGGAAAGAAGGCTTAAGATCACATTAAGAAAGGTGCTTGTTTTGGGTCGCTTTTATGTCTCACGTAATACTAGCAAATATCGATAAGATCTATTGTATGTATTTTCATGCAGAAAACATCTCGTCACCTTTACTTTACTTTATACAAAGTGTAATACAATCCTTTGCAAGCAATTTATGATCGTATGCTTCACTCAAATATAGATGGAAATAATCTATGACAATAAATCAATGAATATAAAAGGGGTTTTAATGAATATTCTATCGCTTTCAAATGAAAATTTGACCAACCATAAACAAATAGCTAGAAAGAAGAACAGGGATCATGGATACGCGTGTCCTGTTTCGTGGCGGTGAGCAAATACTGGCAGCTTAGAACAGAGGAACAACAATTCATGTCGTCGTTGGGGGTGATATTTAACCAAATGTATCAGGGATACCTTGCTATATCGAATGCAATTTTGTAAATAGAATGATGGCTTGCGGGCAATTAAATTGGATGACAATGATCATGCATCGAATGGGTGCTTGTTTTTGTTTTTGTTTGGTGTAGCTGAAGCATGATAAAATCAGTATTAAATGTAATCGACTAGCTTATTTTTCTGATTTTCCAACAGTCTCTCTTTCCTCCCTCATCTAAAAAATACATTCAGTTTCTTTTGTCATTCTCATCCTTCTATTTCCCCCTATTTCTTGTTTTATTGATTTACATTCCCCCCTTAAAATAACTAATTTATATTATGACTTGGTAATAGTCGATTACCTAAAGGTTCTCTCATCTAACACACAAACCTTTAATGATATTGAAACAGTATTATTTCGATATACAATGCAACATTACTTGTGGGAGTTAAACATAATTTTCGTTCTATTAAAAAAAATAAAAAGTAATTTTTTAATTCAATTGCAAGAAAAGGAAATTCATTTTCAATGTGAAGAAGTTAATGATGGGGAAAAAATAAAAATCGGATCCCCCAATCGTATCACTCTGTGACCAAAATGAGTGTTTACAGATGAATGTATATTGAAATAAATCATTGAGAACTTATGAAGCCATTGCATTCGGTGATATTGTAAAATTTGATCTCCTCGCCATACTTTCCACACATAATGGTCAATGACCCACAAACGGAGCACCCCACAACGTGCGGTATACCGTGGGTGTGAACTCTATCCTTCTAATTATACCGCGGTGGGAATAGAGAACGCATGTTGAGGCTGTTGAGCATGGGTGTTAATATTGATTAGTGGGTTGCGCTTGGTATATATCTCGCCCTGGAAGTGCCGACAATTACCCCACATCTCACCCGTATTCCGCCCATCAAACTCGCCTCTGTGGTTGTTTCCAATTTTCATCTCGTACATCTCTCTCTCTCCCTGCGGAGGACGGTAACTATTCACACATTAATTCTATCCCCTCTCCCCATGTATCATGCACAGCACAGGGCAGAAACACAGTCCCTTGGCGACGCTGAAAAAGCATCGCGGGCGGGTCACTCCAGTGGTTACGTACATAAAACAAGATGAAGTTGTCGGAGAAACCCACCGCTTACTTTAACATGTTTAAAGTGATTTGGTAACTTTGTAGAAGCTTGATAAAATCTGGGCTGCCTGGCCTTACATGCTATCAGTGTATGTAATATGGTTTAAAAATGAAGCCCAGGAAAAAAAAAGCACTTCAAAATCATCATGTGCTTCAGAAAAGTATACATATGCAAGTGACCGGAAATGCCAGACTCATTTTTCCCCCATAGACTCAGTGTTAGAGTAAAGCGTATGGCCATACGCTTTCGTAAATGGGAGTATTCAGTCATAGATATCTTAATAATAGCATTATATGTTTGAAAGAAGATATTAAAATAGTATAGGGATGCCTACGCTCACAATATGATTCAATAATGAATAATTAAATGGATGTGAAAACATGTACAAACACTTTGAGTCAGTTGTTGTTGTAAGATTTCAAATAAATGCGTCTTAATTTAAACGTTCACTATAAAAAGTAAGCAACTTCAATTTAAACTCCAACTAGGACTTCCTTCTCAAAATTAGAATTGATTCCATGAATTAAATTTTGTAGATGTTTTCCCGTATAAGGAATTGAGTGCCGCCATGCTCGATGTTAATCAAAATACAAAAAGCAAACTACACTAAAACATTATAAAACTTGTGTGAGAACCCTTTTTAGATTTTTTTTTGTAACTATTTTATGACAAATACCTAGAAGTGACAAAAATGAGAGGAAGGCGACAAAAAGATTTGACTTTTGTTGGAGTTCGAATAGCTTTAACTTCTGTTTAATGATTCCACCTATATCAGTCACACTGATATAATAACTTTAAAAGAAAGATATTGGTTGGCAAATTTCCTGAAAATGAGAAGTCGTTCATTTCCCATATCACTCCGAGGAGAAACGTAGCTAATAAAAATTCCCATTTATTTTGTAAACCTAATTAGATCCCTAAATTGGCACATATGTAATGTTAATTAGACATTATAAAAACGCTTTACGGCAACCCACACTTCTTATTTCTATGAAGTCGTAGAAGTAGGTTTATTGACGCTAATTCTCGGTCTCTAATTGATTTAACAAGGCCAACTATATATCTCCCAGCAAGATATCAAATGTAGAAATTCGAGTATAACTGGAATTATTCTAACTGATTTATTCTGACTAATTCAAACTTGACATGCAGTGCGCAATTGTGTGTTCTGATTGTTCCAGATTATTTATATTTTAGCTATCGGCAGGTTTGCAAGCAGGTGTTACAATACGCCTCAGTGCATACTCAACAAGTCCATGTCATTCTAATTGATGTTGAAAACTGTGTTGTTTAAACTACGATGTCAGGCTATGGCAATCTCTCTGTGCTTTTAAAAACTCATCATTTGTATAGAATCGTAAAGTAAATAATGTCAAAGACCGTTCTCTTCCAATATTCCAACCCCTCTGTTATGTCTTTTCAATTAGTGTCTGCATGTATGTACAATGTATCCCTCCTTGTCTTTTGGTTCCTTATACTTTTCACCTCCCTCCCCCCCCCCCCGTCATTTCCTCTTCCTCTGATTGGTTTAAAAGAATTTTTATCACCCTCATCACTGTTGCCTTCGAAGAAAACCAAAATATCCATCATTACAATCACACCACCCTCAAAACATAAAGATCAATTTGTTTGCCCGTATAGTCTTGGCCATACCTTGAAAGAGGTAAAATATGTTGTTCATTAGTGATAACTATATGGTTGTGATCTGTATATTTCATAAGGTTCTATTTTAAAAAAATGGGAAACATACCTCTCGTGTCCACCAATGCATATTTATATTTTGAATGTTTTAATTCATAATGATAAAATATAGTGTACAAGAAAAGAAAAAGTTCCATAATAGATAACAATTGACCTTAAACATTCATTATTTATTCATTTATTTATCTATAATTTTTACCCTAGATGGTCCCTTTGGTGGTTCGTTAAGAAGGTGTTGTGAACGGTTTCTTTTTCTTTCCCTCTTCACACTAGTCAAACTTTTACTTCAAAGGCACTTCAATTTCCATTAGACATTTGCTTCCGTCCCCTGTCACATATCTATCTTATTTTGTCAAGATGTAGGGTATAGGTCGGACAAGAATTTTCATTGATCAACTTAAAGTTTCCCGCCGGAGGATTGATGTGCTATTTTCCTAGTCTTTATAATTATATAGTCCAGGAAGTATAACTTCTAAAATCTATTCAGAGATGTCCTGCAGTATATGCCTCTTTAATTGAATAAGTTAATTGATTTAGGGAATCACCTCTGTACATATCAGTTGTCTTACAATTATCTTGGCAGTTTAACTTTCAGACCTGGCTTTGTAGGGATGCAAAATTTATTCCACAGACAGCAGTGCTTATATCATTCCCTTTTAAACACTAATGTTTAAACGGTAAATTAAATTACATACGAATGTATTTTATCTCGATAACTTTTTGAAATTATTCCGTTTTATCTATCATTTTCTTCTTTCTTTTCCCAACTCATATCTCATTGAGATATGAGTTGGGACCATAATTGGTGGTCTCCTAACAACATAATTGATGTGTTGTTTTTTTCGTAATTATAAAAATACATTTATACACAGTAATCACGAAAGAAAGTTTAATACAAGATAGTCATTATTCACAAAATTTAACTTCTCTCTTTTGCACGCAAACAGTAGAATAGTGTATGCGAGGGTCTGGAAAAAAATTCCAAACCACTGAAAATAAGTAAGTTGTGTAAAGATTTAAACTGAAATGTGAAAAGGCCTACGTTGAATACGTTAAGTTAACAATATTCTCGTTGTTTGTGTAAAATTATACGATTTACAATTTTGTGAATTTCCAAGAAAGATTTTCCAGATTAAACAGTAAAAAAAAAAAATGATAAAGTTGATACTCTTTCAGATAATTGACCTATTCTGATTCCATGGAGTTATATTTTTTTCTACTTTTAGGAACAGATCGAATTTAATCGTGATTAACTAACAAATTAATGTTCAAATGAAAGTATAACATAAAAAACTGCTAGTTTTTAATTGTTCAAGATTCGTAGCGTTTAAGATTTTAGTGGATGTTTGTTTTGAGGTTGCTTTAAATGCTTCCCAAGGTTTTATCACTTTTTATTTCACTACCCTCTCTACATGATGTATAAACTCTGTCAGAATTAGAACAAGAAGTTAGGGCCATTCTACAAGCGACAATGCGGGGATGGACAGGAAAATAAAGAAAATAGTGAAAATGGAAGAACTAGAAAATATAGGGAAAATAGTCCATTCATGAATAACCCTTGATATCACCCCTAGTGGTGTCCCTTTTCTCCATAGCATCGCGATTCGATTAGGAGATCACCTCTGTACACTTCAGTTGTCATTCCAATTATCTCCTACATACCTCTAGCCCTCCAAAGACAAACACACATGTCTAGTCGTGTCTTAATCAACACAGGAAAACTCAACACCGAAAAGGAAAGGGAGGACGCAAAATGGGAGACCGAAAGAAAAAAAAAGATTAATTTGTCGGGAATTCTATTTCTTGTTCCCGCGCAACAGGTGGAAAAATAAGGCGTGTTATTCTCGGTTCAAGAGGACTGACAGTTATTGGGGAGATTGCTGACATAGTAATTGGTACATCTTCAATTATGGGGCGATAAGCGTTACGCGTAGGTCGCATCTGTCCCGTTAGTCGGTGGTGTATACTGCGTCACAGACCCCAGTCAGGATGCTTTTTGCACAAGACCTGCATGAAACCAAGCTATTCTATTATCAGCAACTAAGAAAATGAAAATATATGAAATTTACTGAGTAAATAGGAGAGGTGCTCGCAAGATACGTCACGGAGTTGCCAATTTGTGTCTGACTGATAAAAACTTCAAAAATTCATAACTTTATCATATTTTCTTATCGGACTTTCCTCAAGGTCTCACTCATTTTTTTTCTCTCATTTTACTGCTTTTATCAAAATAAACTAAATTCCACTGTTGAATTCCCCTCTAGAACTATATGTACTGATTATTAACCTTCAGAGCTGTTTATAAAAGCAGCTTTGAGTTGGCTAGTAGGTCAGTAAAGCCATTTCAACCCTCAACGGCTAGTAACGACGCTCCTTGTTGAGGGATTCAGTCAGATGTTTATATAAAACCCTTTGAAATTATAAGAAAGGAAAAGAAAATCATATTCTATTCATATCAATTCGTACCTTCCTTAAAATCATGATTACTAATAAGCGCCATCTAGGGAAGATATGAACATAGCGGGGGTGTCGTAAAAGGGTGGTTTAAATACTTGACTGGGTGCAAAGGCCGGAGGTTCGAGCCCCTGCATAGCCATACTGTACTTTTGTAAGACATTTATCTACTTTTACCACTCTCGACCCAGGTGTCCTTGTAATGCACTGAGCACTGACAATATTGACCCGAATCGAAAGCCGGAAATTAATTTTAAAAAGCAAAGGGTAAGAAAGTCTGGGGAAGATAAGTACATTGAATAGACATCGATCATAAACTAGGGAAGATGTAGTATTTAACATTATCTCATGAACTAGATAACATTAACAATACATTGATTTATCATGAACTATAAAAGGTGTGAACATAGTAATCATTATGTAATAATTATGAACTAGGGCAGGTAATCCATCATAAATTGCTAAAAAATATTGGTATATATCATTAACCATTAAAAAAAAACTAGGAGAGATACTCACATATTGATAACGATATGCATGTACTATAGATGGTTTACTAGAGATAAGATGAACATGGGATTCACTATTAACCTACAATTAAGGAAGATATTTGAACAGAGGATGTTGCACATTATTTACCATAATTGACCAGGAGCTGTTACTTTTATTGATCATAATATATGAACATATAGTATTGTTCATTAACTAGGGAAAATGATTGTTTTGAATATAGTATTTACTAGAAATCGATCATGACGTAGACAATATCCGACGTACTGGAATGTTGTACTTTTCCAATCGCGAAGCATGACAGAAGACACTTGCACGCAAAATAATATCGATCCACTATTGCGCTGTTAGTTCAATGCAATTTGAGCTGGTCATGAACATTAATAGCAGCAATATTTTTAGATCGATAATTTAGAATATAGGTCAGTATGATAGTATTGTTATTTCACAATCATTAGATTATGACAATGGGTGTATATTTAGCTCTGATCGCTGCAGTGTATCATGTTATATATAATCATATTAACTTCGAATTGGATAGGTTAATACAAAACCAGTTCACGACTTCCACAGGTATACGCTCGTGATTTTTACGATGATGTATTAAGTTTACATTTTATACAGGACGTTTAGTTCCTCCATACACTTTCATAGGTATATAAGGAAAGACATTTTAAATTCACGTTTCTTTCTTTCTCATGATCGGTACAATTTGGTGAATATAGTTATGAGTACAGTAAATATTTCAGAAAATATAAGGAGGCGAAAACGCGGAAAGCAAAGCTTGTGTTGGGAACGCTCAAGACAAATTACAAGAAAGGAGTATCACATCTGAATTTAGTTACTTTCTGTGACAGTAATTTGGCTAGATAGATACTGAATACTTTTCACTAACGAGTGACGACTGTCCACATACGAAATTTAGTTAGTTTGTGTGTTTGCATTGCAGTTCCACGATAGATAGATGGATGTTGAGAATTTAGATTGCGTTATATTGTTTGGATGGTACCTAACGCCTTGCTAGCACTGACGAGGGTGAAAAGAAAATAATACAGCCGTGTAGTTGATAAGACAAGTGCAGATGCCCCCAGTGCAATTATCATTATGAGTTTGATACTCAAGTTTTCCTTCCAATAAAAGTCCATTTTCTACACAGCCCTCTAAATCAACAGCATTCGCTTGAAATAATACTGGCTCTAGCCCACTGCAGACGAAATTGATTTTGTCGCAGCACGAAAAACACATTTCCTGTTTCTTATTGCAGTGGTCTTTCAATTGACACTTGCTACGAGTTACTTGACAGCATCTGAAAATTTGACATCCCAATAAAACTTCTCTTTGCAGGGCAATATCGTAAATATCACGAGTTATTGATCAAATCGTTGACAACTTCTCGCTGCCTATAAAAATTTGATCGGAGTATGTTCGGTTTCCAGCTGCCCTGTATGGCCTAGAGCTGAGCAGTGCACGCGCGCATCGGCCTATGAAACCTAATGGCGGCTATTGATTGTGCGCTGTCATTGAAGAACGCGCATGCTACATGATCGCTGACTATTGCGGATATGACTGGAGGGATGCCTTAAAAATGATTGTTAAACTTCGAGAGAGGGGCAGAAGGGGAGGAATAGCAACTAGGACAGAAGATCTTCTTTCAATCACATACATCACTGCAATGATGAGGTATTTAATGAGACACATTTCAAGATGATTCAACATCTTTCTCTCTCTCCATCTCTCTCACTTCCTCTCTCTCACACCCAAACTCTCTCATTTCGTATGTTTCTAGGTGATTTGTACTCATGCGTTTATGCAAATTCCTATAATAGACCCACTTTTACTACCCGGTACTTGTAATTTTCCATCTAAGTCACTTATTTCTCTTTATATTCTTCATTTCCACCTTTCGTCATCTCTTCTTTTTTTTTTTCTTCTATAGAATCTCCCAGAAAACTCTCTCCTAGGAAATCTTAACTCCATGATTCACACTTTACCCGGAGAGGAAACTCGGACATCGCTCCCTTGTCTCTGGTTTGGGATCACTCAAGGCTTTCAGGCCGCTCTCTCCGCACCTCACCGCTCTTCTGTGAAAACAAAAACGTGTTCAATTACTCAATTACAACGATTAACGATTTCCAGTCGCTTGTACGATGGCTGTTTCTGACAAGTTTGTGTGTTCATCACGGATTTAAAGAGTGCGCACCCCTATACCCAAGATACAGATGGACCCTTCGGTATAATGCTCTCCCCCGTCCCCCTCCCCTTCCCCCACCCCTCCTTAACCCTTTCAAGACAATTGACCACATTTTGTGGTTTGGCTCAATAACTTTTGATCCAGAGCTCTAAAAAATATACCAGATGCACGAGTAGAAAGAGCAAAATTTTCTGCATACACTATGTCCATTTTTATTGCATGACCATATTGCGTTTGATGCCAGGAATTTTAAGAACAAGAATAAGCTTTGAGATCCTTAAATTGGCAACACATTGAGAGGTTTAAAATCATTGTTTTTCATCAAAATTGGCAATTTCTTTCAACTATTCAACAAATTCCTAACCATGTGTATTATTTTCAAAGACATTACACCTTATTAGAACCATGTAGCACTAAAAGAAAAATATTATTGTTGCCAATTTGAAGATCAAAAAGTGATCAATTTAGCCCTTAACTAATTCCTGTCCTGAAAGGGTTAACACCAAAACCCCCCTTTCCCCTCCTAACTACCCCTTAAACTGTGTCACGTGACCTATTCTTGTGCTCTTGATACATTCAGAGATAATGTTTCATTGACTCAGCTTACATCGTTTACAAGCCTCGCACCGCCATGTTACAAACCATAATTGAAACGGGCCCCAAGTAGCGGATTATTTATAGGACTCCTTGGCTGATATTCTCGAAGGCGAAACAAGTTTAGGCCAGGATAAAAATCCCTGACTGTATGATATGCTAGTATTCGTGAAACCTACATTTTATTTCTCCATTTCATTTTGTGGTGAAATGAATTTCATTTGTTAATTTCGCTTTAAAAAAATATAGAATTTGGACGAAATGGAGAGACTGACACTCGGCGCTCCATAAAAGTAGTAAGAAAAAACCAAGTGCCTTTTCGACAACACCAGCATGTAAGCTTAGGTGTCAGATGCAAACTGTTTTGAATGAGATTTTTAATTTAATTTTCAAAATTCGAAAGCACAACAATCACTTTCTAAAAATAAATATATATATATATATTTTTTTTAATCTGATAGATTCGAAAATAACCATGCCGTGTAGTGCATCCACGATTTTCAGAGGAAGATGGTTGGTGATGGCGAAGTATCCAACCTCAATTTTACAAATCTTATATCTAGGAAAACAAGGCGCCTTAATTTTTTTCTCTACTACTACTACTACTACTACTACTACTACTACTACTACTACTACTACTACTACTACTACTACTACTACTACTACTACTAAACACGATAAAAACTACTTTCGAAAAATAAAGGCCTATTGTACTGCCCATAGAAATCTTGTTCGGATTACGTAATACGCCATTGTAATGTTCGCACATTTCTAAAGGTGATAAACAGGGCTATTGAAATTGTCTTGAGTTTATTTTTCGAAAGTAGTTTTTATCGTGTTACTACTACTACTACTACTACTACTACTACTACTACTACTACTACTACTACTACTACTACTACTACTACTACTACTACTACTACTACTACTACTACTACTACTACTACTACTACTACTACTACTACTACTACTACTACTACTACTACTACTACTACTACTACTACTACTACTACTATTACTACTACTACTACAAATACTAATATTACTAGTAAGAACTAAAGTGTTAAAAATGATAAATCACCATTTTAAAGGGCCGAGGAGTGACCACTTTTTTCAAAATGGTAGATTAACACTTCAAACATGCTGGATTCAGCCTTTATAGTGTTGCATTCAGCATGTTAAAAGTTTTAATCTACAATTTTGAAAAATAGTGGTCACTCCTAGGCCCTTATAAATGGTGATTTAACACTTTAGTTTTTAGAGGGTACTACTACTACTACTACTACTACTACTACTACTACTACTACTACTACTACTACTACTACTTCTTCTTCTTCTTCTTTTTCTTTTTCCTCTTCTTCTGCATTTTCTTCCTCTCCTCTTACTTCTATACCCTCCTGCTACTCCTCTTCCTCCTACTCTTATTACTATCTTCCACTACTATTTCCACCATAAGCATATAGCCAGGGCGGGACAACTGCCCCCACCGTCCTACAAAATGAATCCTTGGCGGTTTGTCAACACATTTACCATTCTTTCGGTACATAAAAAACTGTGTCGGCAAATAAATATTCGCCTTGGCACCCCCTCCCAGAATATGTGAAATGGGCTACGTTAAAGAATACAACTATACTTAAATTAGTCATTAACATTTGCACCCTGCAAGAGGGTAATTATTAATTTTGTTCATAGAATGATGACAAATAATATTGTTATGATGGGAAACATGACAAAAATATCTCTCCTATATCCCTTTTTATTTATTTATTTTGCAAAAAGGATGGCGGTTATCGGGGCTAATAATGACATCATCCTACATGTAAGTCGGCGCATGCGCACGTGGGGGTTGGGTTGACAGTGAATGCGACTGATGGTGATTACGGTGATAACCCGAGGCCGAATGATAGTGAACGAGGCTGTGTGAAAGTGGACGAGGTTGTGTGTGTGATGTCGAGCATGCATACAGAAAGGGGCTGGGTGTGTATACGTGTGTGTAGTCTGTGGGCCGTTTACCCCCGGTCGATGAACACCCATATCTAGCGAAAGCTTTAATGGACAGCCGGGGTAAGACGAGAGGAAGTTGCCCAAGGCTCACGGGCAGAGCGTATGACACCTCGACCCCTCTCCCCGCCTCCCTTCCCCGCCTTCTCTCATTCTCTCCCTCTCTGTCTTTCCAACCTTACGCGGGTAGAGGCGAGACTATAGCCTCGTTTAGCCTACTTTCTACCGAAGATGTGGACCTATTATTAAAGAATAAATCCTATATTGCGTATTGTGCCATGCCATCGCTACAATTTCATGCTCTAGATCTCTGCAATGTATATTTTCCATTTCTCTCCGATAATCAGTGAAACTAAATTCTTTATTTAAAATAAAAATCACGAATTTGTATACGTTTTACGAATATTTGATCGGGTTGGAGAACTCTCTGACACGCGCCGATTCGTTTTGCAAGGGATAAGACCGAAGTGGATCTTGATACCCTGCAGCATCCCACTTTGAATAATGCAAATTTCACAATTACAAACATCGAAATTTTAACGAGAATTGTTCGTCTAGTGTTTGTCATGGTGCACTATTTTGCTGAAAAGCCTTGTCGCATATTAAAGAACTGTAGGCTTTACTTCCATTTGTAATGTGTGCTATTTTCGGGCCATACCGTTAAACAAAAGAAGGGATCGATTGTTTTCCCTCATCACTTGGGGCCATTTACAGTAATGGCAAGGGTTGCAATAATCACAAAACTCCTATGATTTTGAGACAGAAAACCCCCCAAAAGCTGTTTAATTAAAATCTAAGGGCATACAAAAAATCTGAAGGGCATATTAAAAAAAGAGAAGAAGGCAAAAAGTGATAACCACAAAAGGCCGAACCTTTCATTGAGCGTTAATCCACTTCAGAAGAATTTTTTTTTTTTTGCAACACCTCACTATGATTATCTTGCCACTTAAGTCAAATAAATCCGGCAATTACTTTAAATGAGCATTACCGAAAACTGTACATGGAGATGCACAGAGTCTGGAGAGTTCTCTTATGAATCAGACCCGAACCCTTGTCATGGGCGGATTTAATCCTTAACCCCCGGTGGTGAAGAAGAGATGACAAGGGAACGCATCCTTGTTGCTATGAAGAGTCGTGATTAGTCAGAGCCAACTCATCTTTTACCCGGGATATTGTAACCAGGAGACTTAAGCCGAAATCGATACAACCACATCGATTAGCTACTCGATCTGTTATGCTTGATAAAATTATCGAAAGGCGAGACGATCCCATGGAAAGAGGTCTGGCGATGATATGATTTCATATATAAAGTGTAGCCACCCTATGAGGGCGATATATTTCTGTGCTAAATTGACTGAAGTGATTCACTGCGTCAGGCGTAATGTCGTTTGTCCATTCCTTTCCCTTTATTTCCTTTTTCTTTTGGAAAGTATGTCGGGTGTGAGGTGTCAATCATGAGTGTCGACTAAGCCTTTTCTATTTGTTATTTGCTATCATATTGATAAAAAAATGTGCAGTCTTTCAGAAACAGGTTCAGCGAGAGGTTAAAGGGCAATCCAACCTTGGTAATAAGATGATTTGTGTGAAAGCAGAAAAATAAGAAAAACAGGATGGTGAAAGTTTGAAGGAAATCGGACAAGGACTAAGAAAGTTATGGATGTTTGAAAAATGAGATCACTACATCTATGCGAATCTCAAATTGGCAATTTGGTGAGTCAATTGTGACATTTTTGTGGACAACTCTCCCATTTGTCGTACACATAAATATCATTAATTTGCGGTTTTCTCCGAGGCGCTTTTACCCTCGGGGCTGTATTCAAAATATATTGGAGATAGCATATTGTTATATGTCTTCATGAACGAAAAGATCCTACTGAGTAATGCATTTTGGAAAAAAGTGACATTTTAGTCATTTTGTGTGTTAGAGCGAATGGGTGAGTTGTCCACAGCTATACATCGCAGTGACATTACCTATTCGGCCAATTTGAAATTCCCATAAGCATAGTGATTACAACTTTCAAAAATTCATAACTTTCTTATTGCTTGTCCGATTTCGTTCAAACTTTCACCAATCTGCTTCTATGATTTTTCCTCTTTCTTTCAAAGCAACTTGCTATTAAGGTTGGATTTCCCTTTAAGTGTTTAAGAGAAGGGGCTAGGGATTAGAGAACCCCTAATTATATAATAGTTATATTGAAAGATATAGCTTACGGGTAATATTGCCCAATGTCTATCTGTTACCATTAACCATGCAAGGCAGCCAGCTTTGTTATAATTACTGTTCTTCACAATGGGATAAAAATATAAAGGTATGTTTCCTTTGTTGTTTTCATACAGAATAAAAGAGAAGACAAAAAAAAAAAAAAAAAAAAAAAAAAGAAGAAGAACTTTAATTTCGATCTACCAACCATTAAAGGAAACCTCACCCCAAGAAGAAAATGTAGTTATTCTGAGATTTGTTGTATCCTTGCCTATTGATCTACACAATTCCCCCACCAAAGTGTATGAGAGGTGTATAAATCAAAGATATTCTTAGGGTAATGTAAAGTTTCTCAGCAAGACATGGACATCTCCATTGTCTTGATAACGTGGCGCGGTACTAAGCGAAGTCATTAATCAAGTAAACCTGTTCAAATTCATGGATGCTTCCTTCCCACGTGTGTGTGTAGTGATGAAGTAATTCATCTGCTATTATCTTTTGTACTACATTACTTTGTACAAATGTCAAAACGCGAATTGCATATATAATATTCATAAGGTGTTGCTCTTCTGAGGTTAAGTTTTCGCATAAATGAAATAGATTTCTCAATTGCTATATTTCAGCATTTTGTAATAAATGCGTTATAGTTTTCTCATTTTATACATTTTTCACAAGAAATTATTTTTACCTTCTCAGCTAAGATTTTCCTGTATTGAAAAGTAAAGGCTTTGTTTTTTAAATTAAAATGTCTCTCCGACTAGAACTTTGCCAATGATACATCTCCAACTTCGCCTGGTACGTCACATCATCAAGAAAATGAATGTGCCCATATCATGCTAAAAGACCTTATATCACACAAAGAATGTCTTCTTTTATATATCTATTTTACATTTTTAAAGCAATATTGCATATCAACATGCAAGAAAAAAAAATCATCTTTCAGCATACCTACATTATTCTTTGGGGTGAGGTTTCCTTTAATATTTCTTCTACAAGAGCTGATATTATTTTGTTATCTTCTTCCTTTAAATAAAAGGAGAAGTAAGAGATGGAAACAGACAGGGGCTGTGAGGAAGAGGATAAAGGCAATGATAAAGACGGGAATAGATTGGAGAGAGATAAAGAAAGAAACGCAGGGGCCTAGAATGAGTATGTAGAAGGAGAGAGAGAGAGAGAGAGAGAGAGTGAGAGGAAGAGGAGGAGGAGAGGGGAAGGAGACATAGACAGAAAGAGAGATATTATGGGAGAATGGGAGAGAGAGAGAGCGTTAGAAGCGAGATGACATGGAGATAGGTGTGTGTTTGTGTGTTAGTGTGAGAGAGAGAGAGAGAGAGAGAGAGAGAGAGAAACTTAGGGGCCTAGAATGAGTATGTAGAAGGAGAGAGAGAGAGAGAGAGAGTGAGTGAGAGGAGGAGGAGGAGGAGAGGGGGAAGGAGACATAGACAGAAAGAGATATTATGGGAGAATGGGAGAGAGAGAGAGTGTTAGAAGCGAGATGAATGGAGATAGGTGTGTGTTTGTGTGTTAGTGTGTGTGTGAGAGAGAGAGAGAGAGAGAGAGAGAGAGAGAGAGAACTTAGGGGCCTAGAATGAGTATATAGAAGGAGAGAGAGAGAGAGAGGAGGAAAGAAAAGAAACATGAAAAAAAGGAAAAGATCGGCGAATATTGCGAAAGACAAGCCATCATGAAACATCTTTTAGTCCTACAAAAAAAAATCCGAACAAATTACATGACACCGCTAAATAAAATGATAACCCCCCCCCCCCCCCCCCCTAACAGTAGATTGAAAATATTATTGTCATCCCGGTGATTAATATTTTATTTATATTACCTAAGAAATAAGAAAATAAGTATTATATAACCTTGGTGAGTAATTATTAGGGGACCTACGGTTAAAAGTCCTTTCTAAAGGACTAACTTGGTCTTACTTGGCCTTGAACCTGGGACATTCCCGTTTTCAAGCAGCTCTTTCCGCTGAGCCACCAGACCCCTGTTTTATTTAGGTCAGTTTTAGGTCAACCGAAAGATAGTCTTTATAATACAAAGTTAACATGATTTGAACAGTACAGTACAGCTCACTCTGGCGGGTGCTGTACTTTATCCCCATTGCAGAAATAAATAAATCATTGAATAAAAATGGGAATAAAACGAATTAAATCAAGCTTATGATAGCAATTACTAGAGCCTAAAGTAACCTCCTCATCAGCGCTCATATTATTTGTCTCTTCTTTATCAGTCGTGTATATTTAAGAGCTTAACTATTAAGGACAGCAAGTCCATTTGAGTTTAAAACGAGAAATCCATGTTCATTGCGGTCCGGAACACAGACTTTCATCTCGGAAGTAAGACAAAATTGATTTTGAAAAATGGCATATTATCAGCCTATTTTCCTTCTTTACCTCTTCTCTTTCTTTCTTTTCTTAAATCATCTTATTATCTTAATTTCCTTCCTTATTATTATCTTATTTATGTAATTTCTTTCCATTCTTTAGACTTTACTTCATGATTGATTTCTCTTTGATGTCTTTTCCTCACGTATTCTATTTTTGCACTTCGTTTCCTTTTCAAAATCTAACTAGAGAAGTTTTATTGACTTTTTTTTCTATCCTTTCTTTTGATATCAAAATGTATACCTCTGTGATCCTCATGACTGATCCGTCATTTGCCCTTTTGCATCTCCTTTTCTGCTAATATGATTCAAATATTTGATGCAAATTTAGGATGTAATTATCTACTTCGGATGATTTTTAAAAGTTTATGTCTGAGTTATCATCAAATTTACAATATCAAAGAAAGTGGGATGACATACACAAAATATACCAAATTACATCTAACGCCTTTTGAAACTACAACGTTTATTTTGAAGAAGATTGGTCTCTGTAAGAGCTGCGACTAGAAAGGTGCATAATATAAAAGCAAAATAGATCTGACGAGGTGAAATTCATGCAAACGGCCTTGAGTGATAATTAACAATGTTTGATCAAAAGAGAAAAATCATCGCCGTTAAGTGCTAAATGACATGTAAACATGCCACTCCAATACACCGGAGACATGGGAGAGAGTAAAGAGTCGACTGCCAAAACTGTTATACCGAGCTGTAAATTCAATGATATTGTTATCACCCAGTCAGCCATACATTGGCGCCTCTTTCGTTGGTATTCCACAAGCTAATTGATGCGATGTTAGACATGGAGGGAGAGAAAGAAAAAGTACAGTAGTTAATCAACGGTACACATGAATAGGTTGTTTATTGATAATGGGGGGGGGGGCAGAAATGAGTTTCAATTATCACCTTTTGAGGTGATATTGTTCACACATCTCTAACTTTCAGTAATTAGTTCGCCGTTGAATGGAAGAGTGTTTCGAGCCCCAATGAGCGCACTTAGAATATGAAACAATTCATGTCATAATCTTGAAGGGTTCTTTTATCTGCAGAATGATGATAGCGATAGGCAATTAGAAGGCATAATTGCCAACCAAAAAGAGTGGCATTAGAAGTGGGAACCCCTTTTCTCTAGGGCAAGTAAAAATTGAAAACAAAAAACAAACTCATATTAGTTGTGTAGTTTCTTTCATATCTAACATGTCTAAGACAATATTCAATATTTCTGAAAGTGTCTGTCATGAATCAAACTGCGCATATAAATTGCGAGTCAAAATTGTGAGGAATCTTATGCAAGAGACCCCACAGACGTACGATGCGGTGTAAGCAAAGTCCATACTATGTCATCTATTTTAACGAAATTTACTTCTGAAACTATGCAGCGCAATACTTTCAGATTAGCATTCGTTGAATAAAACAAGTTAATAATAATTTGTTCTCTTTTAAAAAATAATAATTTGTTCTCTTTTAAAAAAAAAACTCTCCTTCTGTCTGTTTCTGTTTCTTTAATTTCTGATTCAAAGCTTGACTTTGATGGAGGCGGTGATGGGAGGGAGGGAGGTACTTGCCTCCCCTGACCCTGGGCCAGAACGCACCTTACAGAAGGAGTTAAACTCGTAGCCGTGAGTCCTGTTTAGACAGCTTCGAAAACGCCTCAAATTGTTCTGTCCGAGCCCATTCGTTTACCAGCCTCCCCTGTGTTACGCCGGGAGCGCTACACGCAGGCAAGCCGTGCAGAACTCGTCTCTTTCTCACTGGGGTTTTATGGGGGTCAGTGAACGAGTTAGAGACTGCGTGTCAAAACTCCGAGAAATCGCTACAATAAAAGCCTTCTCCGCGAATTATTTAGTAAAAAACTGGAGAGAGAGAAAAGAGAAAGCTAATAAAAAGGGGGAAATAGATCCGCTGGCGATGTACCAAAGGTTGTAGGACAAGTTGGTAGCAGGTCTTGAGTTTCTGTTTATGCTGAACGATGCATCCTTTGTTAGGACCTATATGGTGATGTGTTAGGGAAGGGCGAACACCTGCAGAGATGCAAGCACGCCACAGTTATCCGATATGCTCTCTCTCTGTGATGCACCCATGGCTAGCCGTACATCTCCCCATCACCTTACCCCCTCTCTCTCCCTCAGACATCGCTGCCGCGGGGGACGGGCCCCCGCACTGCGTTTAGTTACCAGCCCCCAAGGCCTAGAGCACGTTACAAACCCACCTTACAAAACCCTCTCGTGTTCTCTCTCTTACCTCTCCCCTTAAACTTGGGGTGGGAAAATATTGCAAGCTCTCAAATTTGCCACGATCGGAAAATATCGATCTGCGAAAATTGAAAGCGTAATTGGACTGAGTTGAGTCAGGAGAAGGCCGGCCGAAGAAAACCCCCCGCTTGTAGCCAAAGCTCGAGAGTTTGGTTGTTACTTGCAATTAGCATTATTGGGGAGTAAAGTGTGTCGGTGAGGCAGGTAACCGATTACACAAGTCCCTAGGGGCTACATCTGCACAAACCACAAAAGGAAAGAGGCGGGTGTGAAACAGAATGGAAATCTAATAAACTGCTAGCTTTGAAACAGTGACACGCCTGATTAACCGCTCAAATGATAATCGAACATTTTCATTTGCATATAAAGTGCGCCATCAAACTGGTTAAATGCCATGGAGCTCGGCGGGTGGAGATGGAAGGAAAGAAAAGAGGGATGTATCGGTGAGAAATGGACAATGAAAATTGAATTTGATTCATTCCTCATCTCGATGCGATCTAGTTTCGTTGAAATTAGCGTCCATCTGCAGAAGAGCTGCGATCGATCAGCCGATAGGTAGGCGAGTTAGACCCAGGCCAGAGAGAACCAATCTAATACAAACTGACGTGTGACAGTAATCACTGTAAGAAAATGTCAACAGAGGTGTATGGCAGCAACAATAGCCCAACACATAAATACATCAAACACTGGGAACAATAGGGGACACAGAAACACACAAAACACCTAGCTTCAGTTACGGCTCCCCATTCTGCCTGGCATAAAGTTTGTTATGATTTGGCTCCCCTAAAAGCCTCCATCGATAGACTATTATTTACATGTAACCAATTTGCTCCGATCTGATCGAAGTCATGTTAGGTGTGGGTTGAAAACCGTGTTTACCACAAAAATATCCCTAGGTCGAACACTTGAAGAGAGAAAAGGAGTTGCTTGTAACGTGAACGCACCATTACTCCCTTTATGAAAAGACACCATAATACACGGGTAAGCGAAGAGAGTGGTTTAACACTTGAGCGCCTAGTCGGGATGGTGGAGTGCTAAATTTTGACATGTGCTCTCCCACGGGCACCCAGCAGTCGTATTTATTCGCAGTTCTCCGTGGGATTTCATGCTTTACTTACAATAGACCTCTTCTCACACAACCATACACTGTTGCCTTTAGCTTCAGGCAACAAATACCTCCCTCACTCCGTCATTTCTTTCATTTGAATACATCTGTGACGAAACCGAGGAGATTTCTCTGTTGTTGTTTTTTTTTTGTGGAGAGAAAAAAAATGGTGCGAACAGCTACACTGGGACTGGGGTCGCTTTACGCGCGCTGCGAGCAAGGGTCGGTCCCATGCAGGGAAAATCGCGTGATAATTGTCGCTAATGTGACCCGATTGAAAGTAGAGCACTACCCCCGTCCCGCGGCCAGGCATTTATTCAGCTTGAGCCATGTACCCTAGATACTCGGGTTCCTTGGCCTATAAACAGATGAAATGTTAAAGCACCCCTCGTCTCGGAGGTCTATGACCGAGAATCACAAACCGCCCCCCTGGTGACTGACCAGACTAGTCCACTCCAACCATTCATTATGTTGCCATGGCAACGAGCTTGATTGCCATGGTACAAAAAAACATCGAAATGTAACCGAAACTGGGGATTCCTTAAAAAAAAAGAAGAAAGACCAATTCTGGAAAAGGGAGACTCCAAACAATTTACAATTACCCATAACATCTCAATTTCTGACGAACTGGGGATTCTTGCACTTACGCTTTATCATGTACACAAACAAACACGATATACTCAACTGGCTCTATTTCATTACATTGCATACATTTATTTTGTTTGCCGTTGTTAAGGTGAGAAAGAGAACATCGACTATATTCTTTTTTAAACTGTACTACAGAAGTTTTGAAAGAGAAAGAGAAATGACAAAACGAGGTAGTAACGATTGCAAGAGTTTCAAGATTTAAAGTGCAAACACTGGGTTTTTAAAAATTGAATTCCAGGTTGAGGACTGCATACTGTCTTTAAAAATTCTGTCTTAATTAAGCGTAGTTTTGAAATTTCATGCGATTTTCATTCCGTTAAATCTACAAATCTATCTTGCAGATTATGATCCTTTAATGAAGCTTGACCTGATCTATTATTCGGTGTTGGACATCACATTCACATCTTATGAAGATAACGCTCCGATTGAATTTTCTTTACTAAAATCACTGGCTGGCATTACTACCATGACTAAAACCACCATCACCCTCATCACCATCACCAGAACCACCACCATCACCCTCATCACAATCACCACAACCATCACCATCACCATCACCACAACCACCACCATCACCATCAGCACAAATACCACCATCACCATCACCACAACCACCACCATCACCACCGTCACCATCAGCACAAATACCACCATCACCACCATCACCACAACCACTACCATCACCCTCACCACAACCACCACCATCACCATCAGCACCATCACCACAACCACCACCATCACCATCACCACAACCACCACCATCACCATCACCATCACCACAACCACCACCATCACCATCATCACCATCACCACAACCACCACCATCATCACCATCACCCTCACCACAACCACCACCATCACCTTCATCACCATCACCACAACCACCACCATCACCATCACCACAACCACCACCGTCACCATCACCATCACCACAACCACCACCATCACCATCATCACCATCACCACAACCACCACCATCACCATCACCATCACCTCAACCACCACCATCACCATCATCACCATCACCACAACCACCACCATCACCATCACCACAACCACCACCATCACCTCCATCACCATCACCACAACCACCACCATCACACTCATCACCACAACCACCACCATCACCATCAACACTATCATCACTACCACACCTACCAACACAATCCCCAACACTACCACTACTACATCATCACCACCATTAAAACCACCATCATCACCACCACCACCAATAAAACTACCATCACCACCATATCCTCAACCACCATGATCATCATTATCCCGTTTCCTCGTAGTAAAACCTCCATCTAATACATCACAATAATAATTAATGTCGATATTCCTCTTCAAAATATGAAAGTAGTGAAGTCGTCTCTGACATTGACCATGATATTAAAGGAGTTTATGAGATAAAGGGCTGAGACAGCCTCGTCATCATCTACAATCCTCTTCGACGCCGTCGAATTGCTTAAAGTCTTGAATCGACTAGCCTTGCACCCTTTCATCCAGTCTAGATATGTGAAGTACTATTGGAGAGAGTTGAAGTTTATTAGTCTCCATATTACTGAATCTAACTAAATTATTCATGAGCCATGGAATGGTCTTGGTTAATAGTCCTCGATAGCTTCGAATTAGCCACAGATTTATAGGGGCTTTCATCATAAGCACTTCGCGAATCTTGCAGAATTTTTAAATGTCTGACTTCAATGATTTTTCATTTCAGAGCAATTAAATATAATTGATTGAGACGCACTGAACTGCAGGCCCTTCGTTTCCTGTGCAATCTCACTTCCGCGCGTTAAGTGCACAATATAACTGCTCCTAGTCAGAAAACCACTCAGCCATTAATAGATTTGACTCTGTCAAACATGATTTGCCGGTGGAAACTTTCAAAATGTATCCCTCTAACTTAAAATGTCAAAATGTTTTAACCTCATGGGTGATTATGGCTTTATTCCTATTTTATTGAGTCTGTCCCAGGGCTTATGCTCAGGGCGCCCATTAGCGGCAACGCGCGCACCCAATACACGCACGTGATGCATGCGCGCGTGCGTGTACGGTTGCTTTATTGCTTTCCAAATTGCTATTTAGGTGCGGAGCAGACAGTGATTATGTGGGTAATAAAACTCGCGTACGCTCCGTTTGCACCCGTGACTCCGTAGTGTAGTCAAGATGTCAGTACCTATCACCACACCACTGCATCACTTGTCAGCATCTTCAGCCCTAATGCATCTCCCTACAACCCTCCACAAAAAACCCCGTCTAATTGAAAAACACTGCAGACATCGTGTTCCACATGCCTAACTCACGAATCAATCCTAACGTGTATAAACCATCCTATTGAAATTCCTGTCTATCTCTCGCTCTCTCGAGGCGACAAATTTGCAGTTCCTGAGAGATCGTTGGAAGGGGGAAGGAACCCCTTGCGGACACTGCTCTTGTGTTGACAAGGAGAACCGTGTAAATCGGTCCCGGCGCGCGTGAAAGCAATTGTTTTATCAAAGCGATCCATTTTCAATTTATTAGCTCCTAAATGAACGCGTAAGTGGCGCGAGCGAAGAAACGGGGTTATCCTTTTCTTCACAGCATCTTCCAGTTCAATGGCATTTGACACTCCATCTAATCGAACACAAATGCGAATTAAGGCTCGAGCGAGGTGTGCATTTAAGCGATCAAATTCACCCATGCATCTTTGCCCCCCTCCAGGGCTTGGTCATAGCAAAGGCGCACATGATAATTGGTTGGCTTTATGACGACTCTACCATCAACAGCTTGGATCAATGGCTTCCTTTAAGTTTCAGCCGACAAATTGGTTTATAATGGTTATTCCCTCAAAACAACCGATCCATTTGAGTCCTTTGTGTTAATACGACAACCTGTTAAACATTAATATGGTTATTCGAATACAATAACCTAAATCTCACTTTAATATTTTTTTAAATTTATTTATTTATTTTTTTTTTTTGGTGATTACGACAACATGTTGAACCTCAACATGCTTATTCGATTACTAATAAAAAATGTATTTTTTCATATAACATTTTTTGTGCGATTACGGCAACCTGTTAAACCTCCATACGGCTATTCGAATATTGGCAGAAGGCTGAAACTAATTTTCAGTCATATTTACAGTGTAAAACAGAAAGAAAAGATGAAATGGCGATTATTTTGTCCTAAAAATGGAAAGAACTTATAAGATATATCTCTCAAACTTATTTAGTTGAATAAAAAGGGTATGTTGTATTCTAGATTACTTTCCGACATAAACCCTTGCTCCATTTAGTCAATAAATTTGATACATTTCAACCACTGAAAAACATGGAAATCTTGTTTCAGTCATTTTCACTTTTGAATCTTTCAACTCATGCACATTATTTCGATATTCATTTCACAGAAATGCCGATAGCTTCGGTTCAGGGTTGCCTTCAGACAATAAAAGTCATCGCAAACTATGGACACAACATCAACATATCTGAGACATATACTTTTGTTTTCAAGTGGAACAGTAAGAGAATGAACATTATTTGAATAACTTGCAGTCCAATTATTTTTTCGCTAAAGATTATCTTTAAGGAAAAAGGTATTATATGATCGATCAAAAGGCAAAATATATATTATAAAGGTGACTTTCAAGTGAGCACTACAACGGACTGAAGTGTATAGTCATGGTCGATCATTGATCGTTCTTGTGCAATTCTTTACGTCCTCGTCGTCACGTCATGGCGGTTTGCCCGAGTAAAACATTTGACAGTGCACTGTCGGAGGCAGGTCCTGGATTTTGTCCGAGCATCGTTTCATGTGTACGCCATGCTCCAACAGCTGTTCACAAACACAGTAAAGTGGCTGAGAATTGTCACTTTTGAAGTTGGTCAATATTTTCTCCCCGTCCTGAAATTGGCGATTTAATCGAGGACTGATGTGGAAAGTGCCCCCCGATCGATGGGATAGTGTCAAATTGAGGCTCCATCGATTCCGTTAGATTAAACCTTATTTACCGCAGGAGTACCAAAGTACATCTCTACGGGTGGCCGCTCTTGTTTCGAAGGGTTTAGCGCAGTACCCACTGACGATATTCTTATTTAACATGAGACCCTCCAACCCTCCCCCCCCCCCCCAAAAAAAAAAATAATAATAAATAAATAAAATAAATAAAAACAACAAAAAATATTCTTGACGTCTTTCGACTATCTTTTATGAGATACGTGAGATATCCAACCATTTGAATTATTACATTTAAACCTGCTTCAGCGACCAGTTGCATTTAAAGACCACCTTAGATAACAGGCAGCTGTCTTTAAAGATAGCATTTTTCGTTTCCATTTAACAATGCTTCTAATAAAAATTATGTAATAAAAGGAAACCTGTACAGGAAAGCTATATAGGAAGACCCTTTGTCCGAAAGATCGTTTCATGTCTCTTTAGCGGTACGTCTTTGTACGCCACATTTCCCTCTATAAAGTTGTATATAAATCATCCCACTACAAAAAAAATTCTAACAAGGTGAGGGAGATCGAAAAATATCTACTAGTACCCACTTGATCAAACAGTAAAATCTAATACGTGAATATGAATTATCTGCTGATATCCATAAGGGCGTTTACTCTATGTGCGATGGTATTAGTTCACGCCCTTCTGGTTCTCAACATACAGATTAAAACCTGTTAAGTACAAACCAAGTCTAGAAGACCTACGGCCTAATGTCCTTTGAGAGTGACTAGGAAATATGAACTTTTCATCTAGTGGAACAAATTTTGAAAAGGTGCAGTGTAAACGTACCTCGTTACTCGTCAGAGATGCCAACTTACTTGCTGCCATGTGACACACGGCGACGGTTGCCATAGAAACGCGTCATTTTCTGCATGATGTGTGTCCTACATAATATATAGCTGGCAGCGATGCCCCTCGGTAAATGTATTTGCATGTCGATAGTGCTGATTAATTGAAAACAAATTGTTCGTTTACCATTGTAAGAGGTCGGTACATGAGTGAAAACACAGACACTTGGAGTGTGAGAGAAGCGGAGACATTTTCCAAACATTGGAAACTGTCAAATATTGATGACTTTGTCGGGCACACACGCAATTATTCATTATCGAACGGGTGGGGCGGTGGAACTCCACCGCAGGAGGTGGTGTTTACATGCATTTAGCGGGAACAAAATGGTGGGACAGAATTAAAGCAATTAGTTTGGGGATCTAAAAAAAAAAAAAAAAGGGATCAAAGGAAAATAGATTGCTTATCGGTTATAATGTCTAACTCTCGGGAAATGAAGGGGTCATTAGTTGTAAGAAACAATATAGACATTAACGATGGAAACAAAGTAATAAGTTGTTCTAGTTCTTCTTCTGTTTTTGATTTCGCGTTCATGCATGTGAACCATATCTTCACATTTTCACTATAATAATATACGTTGATATTTTTTTTGCTGTATTTATTTCACTACTATCTATACAAGGGGCATAAAACATAATCTATATACACAGTAAAAACGTTGTTTAACTTATACAACCTGTTTAATATTTAAACAAATTGTTTACAATATGAACTGTACAACGGGTTGCTCAGTTCATATTGTTAAAGGGCAATCCAACCTTGGTAATAAGATCATGTGTGTGAAAGCAAAAAAAATAAGAAAAACAGGATGGTGAAAGTTTGAAAGAAATCGGACAAGAACTAAGAAAGTTATGGATGTTTGAAAAATGAGATCACTACATCTATGTGAATCTCAAATTGGCAATTTGGTGAGTCAATTGTGACAATTTTGTGGACAACTCTCCCATTTGTCGTACACAAAAATATCATTAATTTGCGGTTTTCTTTGAGGCGCTTTTACCCTTTGGGGCAGTACTCAAAATATATTGGAGATAGCACATTGTTATAGGTCCTCATGAACGAAAAAGATCCTACTGAGTAATGCATTTTGAAAAAAAGTGACATTTTGGTCATTTTGTGTGTTAGAGCGAATGGGGGAGTTGTCCACAGCTACATCACAGTGACATTACCTATTCGGCCAATTTGAAATTCCCATATACATAGTGATTACAACTTTCAAAAATTCATAACTTTCTTATTGCTTGTCCGATTTCGTTCAAACTTTTACCAATCTGCTTCTCTGTTTTTTCCTCTTTCTTTCAAAGCAATTTGCTATTAAGGTTGGATTTCCCTTTAACAACTGTTTGCATTTTTAAACAGCGTTTTCTCTGTGTATTAATTAGAAGAAGACGGGGGGGGGGGGGGGAGGGGGAGTATGAGGCTGGGAAGGGGATAATTCTTAACTAATGAAAGCGATGAATAAAGAAATAAATGAACTTGCTGTTAAAACAGAGTATTTTGCAAGTTACTAACTTGCACGAAAAATCATTCAAGCAACTGTCAAAAGAATGTCAAATTAATTAATCATTCAATTTCTTCACTTGTCAAGCGCTTTTAATATAATGTTCAAGAGATAAATGTGCATGGACTTCATTATTCGGCATATGGAATTTACCTTAAAGTCACAGTTTTGGCTGTTTTTGTTATCACTTTATATTTCTCCTGTGGTGTATTTGGAAAGGAGTCGGACTTGTAAATAAATTTCGCGTTAAAAGTATGTAAGATCTATCCGTAGATGGCGTATTTTTCTTGTAAATAAATTCTGTTGAAGCAAATTAAGAACATCTGCATGACTTCACTTGTTTGTCTCTTCCTGCTATAGCTAATGTTACAACGGTAATCATATGAAGACAATATGTAGATATGTATCTCTCTCTCTCTCTCTACCCCTTCTTTCTCCTCTTCCCTCCCTCTCTTTCTCGCTGACTCACATCCTTTCCTTTTCTCTCCACTTCCATTTTCCTTCACCCAATTTTTTGTTCATAATGTTTTTCATCCAACACTGTATTCCAACTCTCTGATTGTGCTCTGCTTTCCTGATATTATATTCACACAATGGATGACTTGAACTGAAACACTTCATTCATTAATGACAAGTAGAAAATAAGATGTCCACTGTATTGTTGAATGATATTTATCTTATTTACATATTATTATTCGCACTGCACACCGATCTTTCATCACTAAATAAGATCCACTTGAAAACAATATTTATTAACCTTTACTGTGCAATTGTGCCATTTGGCACAGGCTCTACACGCAAATCCCATAAATGAGTATTTGTGTGGCAAACAAAGAGTTAACCTACCATGATCATACAATTCATCTATAAAAAAAAACAAAACAAAATAAAACCAAAAAAAAATACGGAGATGCACAGATCAAATACTACTACATGTACATGAGAATGTATCTGGGAATGTATTTTTCTCTCTTTATTGACTAAGGCAATATTATTATATCTGTATATTTAAATTCACTATTTCAGTATCTAAATAATTATTCACTGACATTCGGAAATAGCACCCTGAATAACATGCAGTTTACATCTTCCGACATAATGTCTTCTTCGTTTTAACTATGTAGTTTTCGTCAAACCATTTCACATGTTACACAATCTCAAAATGCGTTGATCTGGAAAAAGGCGTTCTTCCAAAATATTTAAATCTTTGTTTAATAGACATGATGTGCTCAACTGTAGGCAAATGAAGTTACTATACCATATCACTACAGTTATGGCATGACAATAGTATAATAAATGAAAAAACACGTAAAATTGCGACAAAATAGAATAGACTAACATTTTCTTCACCAAAGTTGCTACGTAACGTTACTTTGAACTTTGCCTTGCTTCTTTTTAGAGATTCTGATTTATAATTTGTAAATACATTTACATTGCAATTCATTATAGAAGTGTGTTTTAGCAAAATACAATATAGAAAATGTTGCTCGTTAGCATATTTGTAAGATATGGGCGGAAGACAAGTAGTGTGCACATCAGCTTTGTGAAATATAGCAGTTTTGGTCTTCATTGTCATAATTTCTTCCAGGCATACAATCTGTTGACAGATATATGTGAACACACACAATACATGAAGATTTAACAGAAAATAATGCAGATAAATGATAGACATACGTTAACCTAAATATGTCTCTTATACGGGACATCCCACTAGACCGACAGTTTACGAGACCAACAGCCTAAGAAGCCGACAATGTCGGTCTCGTGGACTGTAGCCGTCTACCTAATACAGTCTATACAAACGACTACTCCTAGGTGCATAGTTTTTAATATTTCGATGCCATGATAGTGAGTGCAAAGCACAGACGTTAAGTATAGAATAAATTCAGAGTGATTATCACAATTTTTGTTCGCTCACTCGCAAATGGACCATCATATTTGTCATTATGATTGCCTATTAAGTACGAAAACATTGAACATTTCATCAAAATATGGAAAAATATCATAACACATGCATGTATACAATCAACACAAAATGAATACTTGCACAATTTGTTCAGAGTCACATAATCTAGTCTCATTTTCTATTCTAAACACGAGTCATTACATTTTGCAATCTCCTATATGAAGAAAAACACTTTATCTTTGAAGATAAGTAGGATTAATTTGTAACTAGCTAGCAGTTTTCACTCAACAAATAATTGTTCATTCTGCATATTCTCAATAAGTATATCCCCTGCTTTTTCCGCACCATAAAGTTCAAAGTCTACACAAATCTTTTAGAGATATCGATAGATTTCTTTAAGACACATAAAATATAAACAGTCAAGAAGGAAAAGATGATGTCAAACAAACTTCTGAAGCCAATAACATCATCATCATCATCACTGGAACGATGCCTCTACCGTCCTGTCGTTTAGAGGTTGCGTTGGCCGGAAGTTATCGACCAACAAACCTTCTTCGCCCCGGAAGGAGAAATCGCCTTTCACGTGATTCTTCAACCGACGGAATTCTTCCATCTGAAAAAAAAAAAAAAAAAAAAAAACATAGGAGAAGGAGTACAATATTGTCAGTAGACTACACTGCCAGATAATTTATTTTACATATGTATTCATATTTATAGATATTTTCCCAGAACTACTAGCGTACCCAAGGGGGGGGGGGCAGGGGACAGACTGCCCCCTGACAACACTTTTGACAGAAAAATATAAATCCCCCCTTATAGACCCCCTTTTCTTTTGCATGTCAGTGAATTCTGGACCCCATGAAATCTGACCCCGCCCCCCCCCCAATAAGGAGCTACCATTTCTAACTTACACCTTTTTTTTTTTTTTTTTTTTTTTGCTTGTCAGAGAATTATGGAGGAAAACATCTGATAAGATACCCCCCCCCCCCCCACCCTGAGTGAGTTTTGGAGGGCTGGCGAGAAGAAAAAATACGGGTCTCCCTCCAAGCAGAATTTGACAGTTGACAAAATTTGCCCCCCTTGTAAAAAATCCTGGCTACGCCACTGCCCAGAACCCACTGACATGATTGCTATTAAATCAAATCCGTCACTGGGTTTACAAGTTCAGTCCATTTAAAGTCAAGTTCAACAAAAATACTTAAAGCTTAAACCTCGCTCAAGCTCGACTTCAGATCGAGGTACAACCCAGCGTTCTTTTTCTTTTTCTTTCTTAAATATTGGAATATGGAACCTTCTATGTAATTCCACTGTAGGTGATAATTGTAGCAACTTCACCTTGTATACATTACTTGGCGCTATGTAAAGTTATCCTCGGGTTGGCTTTCGAATTGTGAAGGGTATCTATTATTTAATACATTTGATCTGAAAGTATTGTTATAATGGCATTTTCCAAAGTAAATGACTAATTGCGAGGATGAATTTTGTTTCACTCAAATTAAAAACGGTCAATAAAAATATAGCCATTTTCTCTAAATAGCTGTTTCTCTGAAATGGGGTATTACCATTTGGGATTTGAGCGTTCTTAGTAAACACCTTAAATTTATAAACACATCAACTTTTTTTACCCACCTGTGAGATAGAAATTGTGAGTGGATACCGGAAGAGAATCCATGTGACCCTTTCGTAACAAGGGGGCGTGGTCAAGGAACCTTGGTACGTCCAAAAATCCCGAAGTTGAGGATCTAAGTGTTTAAAGAAAATAGAAATGCTAAGATTTTTTAAAAAAGTGATTTATTATTTGATGTCTGCTTTAAAAAAATATATCTGCTCCAAATATGAAACACAGAATAACATATAAAGTCAGAATGACAATAAACTTTGGAAAACACATCTATTCATGTATGGAATGTCAGCATTACATAGTTTGACGGTCTTCTATAGATTAGAACAAATTGATGTCTTAAACAAAGGAACCCGAGTCCCAAATCTTGTTTATCAGATGTCATTCTAATCTGTTTTTCTACACCAATTTCAGTTTGATTTCTCCAGTTCTTTCTGCAAAATTTACGGTCCCACAAGATCGCTCTCGAAATTGTGAGTTTTGAAAGACCTCCTTTTCGACCCACATTCATAGCTGATATGAATACAAGATCATTAAATATTTCATTACAATTTCAATCACAGTTGCAATTATCTCAGTTTGGTTTGCTTTGGCATAACATAACTACTTGAATAATACATTTAGTGTTTATTAGTAAGGTACCAAGAAAAAGACAGTAATGAACTATGTCAATATGATATGAAAAAGCGAAGCCTTTTGTTGAATGACTTCGCGTGCGCTTTCTCCTGACAGTTTTGTTTAGAATTAATTCAACTGAAACCCGTCATAGATGGTGACATATTTCGCTTTATCAGCTCAAGCAGGAATTCCTCATTTTGCTTAATTTGCCCGCTTACCATGCAGTAAGGCAAAGATTGCAGAAACAATAACTGCGGAGCGACGAGTTGAGGCTTATGACGAGCCTGACCATAGAATAGCAACCGGGGACCCCCTCATTCAAAATCAATACCACGGGGACCGAGCAAACAAACCCACCAACTTTGCCATATACGTGGGACTGAAGGCACTCTCTCGGGAACCCAGCGCACACGCGCGTTAGATTCTATTTAAACTGCAGTTAACTCAATCCATTTTTTACAGCCCTTAAGTACACAAAATCTGGCCGCTCACCAGTCCCGAAATGCTTGCTCTTTCAATCTCAACCGACATTTATAATGATTAGATTGCATTTTATTGGGTGTCTGTATTTGAGTAGGAATGGCCAACTCTCCAAGTATTCTCTTTATGCAGCAATTTTTAAATCATTTTGATGGGTTTCTTTACTATTGGCAGTTAATGACTAATAACCTAATGCCGAAATCTAATCTCGCTTGCGGCTATTAGTGAAATCATCTCTATTTTCTCCCTCACCAATGGTAAACGTACGCCATCTGTATGCTAGGGTTGTTAATATTTTTGAAATAAAGTAATTTATCCGGTAGCTGTTTGCTCTTAGCTATATAACAGGTGGTCTCTTGTCGTCCGTGGGTGTACATCAAAACTGACAGGGGTGGGGGGGGGGTGCTTTTTATTTGATGGAGTGAACCTTCTCTTCAGATGAAGGATTTTTGTTGTTGTTGTTTTGTTTGTTTGGATGGTTTTTGTTGTTGTTGTTGTTTTTTTATTTTTTTTTGGGGGGGGGGTTCGGGGTTTGTCTATCACAGTCTATGTTTAGACATAATTTAACATGGTTTCATTTTATAGGATTTAATCAGTATTAAGTGAATGAATGGCGTTAGCGATTCTAAAGAATTCTTCTGCCTCTATAAAATCTAAATAGAGTTGTGCACCATTTATCTGTAAGGGCAAATCCTGAATATCATATACTTTGTTAAATTGATCACTGATGTGAAAAGATGTCCTGGCTAATCGTACAAAAACAATTAGATATGATATACCTTATGCAATATTTAATTTTCATGTTCCAACTCAAAGAATGTTTTTCCATACAACTTTAGATATGATTGCAGATTACAGAATATACAGTTTAGATTATGCATAAAAAATAATTTAACTGACAAAATATATAATGAATACGATTATCATTTGTGAAAAATATGGCAATATTTTTCTAGTAAATTGTTAATCTAGTCAACCAAAAAGATGACCTGTTAAAAAGGTTTAAACGATTCACAGCCTGTCCTCGAAATCGCCGCAGATGGAGCTTTGACAAATCACACACACATGAAATACAGAAAGAAAGATCCCACTTATAAATGATTACAAAAGCAAGAGTCCTCTTCCCCTCTTCAATTTGGTTGGATATTCACTCATTTACGTCGTGGGCTTATAAATGTTCTTTTTAAATTAGTAGGGTTTATGACGCTAAATAAATCAAGAGCGTAACGATGGCAAGAAAACCAAGAAAAATATTCACCCAATGATATGTTTTTTCCCGAAAATCGAATTCTTGATCAGTGATAAGGCAATCATATTTTGGTGCGTTTTGAAAACAAATACAAAAATATAATTTTTTTAAATACACTAATCAATAATGAATTCGTTTGAATTTCTTTTACAAATCATTTTATAACAGAATGATGCACAATCCCAGCATTTACATTTTTACCCTAACATATAAACACATATAGTGCCTTTAACCCATGCAAAAAATGACTTTACTGACATGATTTCGTAGCGTTATTATTAATGCTTCTTTTGAATTGTGAAGGTCTGCATTTCAAAATACTGTGCCGTTTCTAGCGGATCCACAAAGCATTCTAAAACTTTGACAGATTAATTAATGAACATGATAATGTCTCGTTGCCTTCGTATATCACGAACGAAATTTTTAAAAAAGAAGACGCATATAGAATTCATATTGAGTTCTAACCTAAATTTCATGCTCGTGAGTTTTGTTAAAACAACGTGATTGCTGAAGGTTGTGTAGCAATCATGTTAGAATAGAAATTATCTTGAAGACATCAAGGATATGAAGAAAAAAAAATCCATTTCGTTGCGGTAATAAAACAGTTTACTACAACTTTTATCAAATGCATGTCTAATTGTATCTTCATGACGATCATAACTCATAAATGGGCATGTACTACGCCAGAGGGTCTTATACCACCTCGCCCCTCCATTAACTCGGCGACAAAAACGAACGAAGGCTGGCGAAGGAAGGAGGGTGTTCTGCGGTAGACTACTCGCCACCTCTGACGGCGGAGTTATGAAGACGTACGCAAGACATCTGTCTAAACTTGTAACAAGTCGAGCCGGTTACTCGATAGCTCTCGGGAAGTCGAACCAGATTGATCGGGGACGCCTGTCGCCCAGAAAACTTTAATGAAGTTGCGACAAATTGGATTGAATTTGGAGCGCCATTTGATAAAGAGAAGGGAGGTGTGAAATGGAGAGAATGAAGGGGTGGGTTGAGAGGAGAGAGAGAGTGCAAGTGCATTTTCAAGAAGAATGAAGAAGAATGGGAGAGAAAGAGGGAGAGAGGTGGAGTGTGATTGAGAGAGAGAGAGAGGGGGAGGGAGACAGACAGACAGACAGACAGACAGACAGGCTAAGAAAGCGAAGGAGAGAGGGGAAGAGAGAGAAAAAAGCAACAGAGAAGGAAGGTTTTGGTGGAAGAAATGCAGAGTGGTGTCAAAGTGTTTTAGAAAACAATGAAAAGTGGAAAAGGAATGATAGATTGTGTTTTATACAAAAGAAGAAATATTTACGTGAATCGCCGAAAACGATGCAAATGCAAAAGCATCGTGTTGATTAAAATGCTGAAAGTGTGAGAATAACTTCAGGAGGAAGAGAAGAAGAAAGAAAAAGGACAGCGAGTGAAATGTAGAGAATATATTTAGAAGGTGCAAGGAAGGAAAGTAGCAGAAGAGAGAGAGAGAAAGATGAAAATTAAGAGAGAGAGAGAGAAGGAATGCGAGGCAGATTGCAACCATCGAAGGATAGAGAGAGAAAAATATCGCACAAGAGAAAGAAATGGGGGAGAGAGAGAGACAGAGACAGAGATAGAGACAGAGAGACAATTTGACCTCCAACAAGTGCACCCTGCCCCTCTCTCCATCCTCTTCCCTTTACTGGAGGGCAGAACAGAGGGACTTACTTCTCTCGGCAAGCCTTGATCAAGTTGCTGGGACCTAAGACACCGAATCGATGTCAGCAAGGATGAAAACCTGTCTCACTTCGCGGGTGGCGGCACTTTTTACTTTCGATCATGTTCACAGATGCACCACACAAGAAACGGCTAGTGTATCCACTGATGTGTTTCCAATGACCAAAATATATTATTTGGGTCTTGATGGTATACACCCCTGGCGGTTTGGTCCAAACCCTCCCGCGCGACGTCCTCACTGCCCGACTTTGTGTTCGTCCTGTGAATGTGCCCCTGTATGACTGTATCTCCATACATTTTGTAATAATGATAATAGTTACATTTGCGTACCGCTTTATACTATGTTTCAAGGCCCTTTAAAGATACTTATTATTACCCTGGCCATTGGATTCCATTGCTATTCCGCACACAGTGTGCACCATCTCCACTGAGCATTCCAGACAGTCGTCATTCACAGACGCACACTCGCTAGTCTAACACAATAACGTTCGCATGTAACTGGGTATCACTTATACATCTGGATATACAGAAGCAATGCATTCCTAAATGACACAGGTAACTTGCCAGGGATCGAACCCGTGCACGAATACGTTGATGTTAACGGAAAGGTGGCCCATTGAGGTAAAGTAAAAAGCGACTGACCCATCGAAAATTGTTAAGATGAGGCTGTGAGAACCTAGCTTCTTGAAAGATTGTTGACCGGTTTCATGGGAGGCACATCACGGTGTACCTTTTAATATCTTTCTTGAGTTACGGGATCTTTGTAGCAGGCGTGGGAAGCAGATGTTGTTTAGTAGAGATCAGACTTCTTCCGTCGGGTCTCCAACATCACACCCAGCTTCCGACATCGTCGACTTTGTTTTCAACAGGTCCTCCGCAACGGATCGAACTATTGAAATCTAGCATATCTAGGTCGCATCACGGCTCGATTCCGATAGCTACTGATTCAGTATCATGATCATCACGTCATGACAAATTACTCAAACTTTATGACAGTTTAAAAATCCTATTTTGGCCAACGCAGCCTTCTATTCGTCTGGATATATTCAATATCATGCGTCATGCCAAATGATACATTAGTGAAAAACTAACTCTCCCTTTGTCTTCATCTGGTGGCCATACTGCCCTTTTAAACAGACAGATTCGTATTCTGTTTTATGTTCTATTATTTTGATCCTATAAACATCTATAAACATGGAACATTTTGAACAATAATTCCACATAGCTACATAAAATAGTGCAAAAGAACTAATACCTATAAAGCTTTAATAAACAAGTGCGCAGTAGCTTACAAGCGTATGTAGTTGGATATTTTGTTCGATAAATTGTCATTTCCTCCACAAAGTGAGATAATATCTGAGCCTAATATTCCTGCTAAATTTGTAGACACATTTGTTTAGGCTGCCCCCCCCCCCCCCCCCGTGAAAAAGATGACTAAGCAATATGAACAAAGATCTACAAAGCCATTAAACCAGTGCTTCATGTTTCATGAAACAGCTGATTACAGATCTAAAAAGTTGCAACTTACCAGGTAGAAGGCAACTCGGATGAAATGGTGTTGTAACTGACAAAGTCCTTCCCTGAAATTTGAGGAAATAAAGAAAACAAATTACTTTAGAGTCATTCCTTTGTATTTTTACTGATTCGTAATGCTTTTACAGTACGAATTTCTAAAATCTTGCACATTATTTTTTTTCGATAGTCTCAATAAATTATCAAAGTATGCATTTCAGCTATCCCCTTCATGTACATCCGATCCTCCCTCAAAAAGATTCGTTCGTCATCATAAACTTATAATATCGAAGAAACAGAACTTGTTTATTAAAATTTGATCAAGTCATTAATGTATGAGTCATAAATACTGACTATCGCCATAAAAGATCGAAATTGTCGATTATAAAACCCACTATAAATCTACTATAAGAGACACATAAAAAATGACAAAATGACAAAATGTTAAACGTTATGAACTTTTTATGGAAATAAAGTTGTCAAAACAGATTTGACAGAAGGAAGGACACTTTCCCGTCATGGTAATCATCATCATCATCATCATCATCACCACCACAGTTATAATAATGACAGGTCGAGTTAGTATTAAAACTTGGCTATCTATCACCGAGAGTGTTACCTTCTTCAAAGATTCGGAAATTTAATTGAGATAAGGTAAATATGAAGAGGATGGGGGAGATGAGAATGCTTCAGAAGAGAATGAATAGTCATCGATTGGGTGCTTGAGAAAGTGAATTCGAGCTGGTGGGTGGAGTGTCGACCAGCTGTCGGAATGTAACGCGACATCCAGGGAGGTGGCGGGATGGTGGGGGGGGGGGGGGGGGGGGGGGGGGGGGGGTGGGGTGGGGTGGGGGGGTGGGGTGATGGGGGTAGGGATGATGGTGGTGGTGGTGGTGGTAGGGTAGGTAGGGTAGTAGTAGGTAGTAGGTAGTAGTAGTAGTGTAGTAGTAGTGTAGTAGGTAGTAGTAGTAGTAGTAGTAGTGGTAGTAGTAGTAGTAGTAGTAGTAGTAGTAGTAGTAGTAGTAGTAGTAGTAGTAGTAGTAGTAGTAGTAGTAGTAGTAGTAGTAGTAGTAGTAGTAGTAGTAGTAGTAGTAGTAGTAGTAGTAGTGTAGTAGTAGTAGTAGTAGTAGTAGTAGTAGTAGTAGTAGTAGTAGTAGTAGTAGTAGTAGTAGTAGTAGTAGTAGTAGTAGTAGTAGTAGTAGTAGTAGTAGTAGTAGTAGTAGTAGTAGTAGTAGTAGTAGTAGTAGTAGTAGTAGTAGTAGTAGTAGTAGTAGTAGTAGTAGTAGTAGTAGTCATGGTAGTGTTGTTGGTGGTGGTTGCTGCACAGATGACAGACTTAGGGCCTTAGGAGAGAGAGCAGCAGCAATTTAGGCATGGTGGAAAGGACTTTAATAGTGGCGGTGGTTGTAACGCAATAGCACTTTCTCAAATTTTTGTTATATTCATTGTATTTTTTTTTTGGTTCTTGATAAGGAATGTTTTGTTGTTACTTATGAGGCCTGTCGTCTTCTAACTTAAATTTGAATTTGAGGAAGTGTGTAAAGGGGTAGAGAGATAGAGATATTAAGTAAATACATAGATTCACTGCACAAAGAAAGACAGATAAACAGGGAGATAAAATATAGATAGATGACAAAAAGTGGATGGATGGCTAAATAGATAGATAGATGAATACATTGCATAACATTTATAAGCGCATACATGAGGGAAATGAGAGTTATAAAAATAACATTAAAGAACATCAAACTTAACATTTGAAATAATATGAAAATAATATGAAAATGAAATGTTAACCTTCCACATTTTGTGCAAAATGATTTCCAATTGATTCATCTGAATTAATGGAATATATTGATTGGTAAATTTGACATCATGTCAATATCGTGCCGTACAGATTTCAAATATAACGATGCCTGTTTTAATTCATCTGTTTTAATCAGCGCGTATAAACAAAGAAGAAGGAAAAACTCTAAATAATTGACTCGATAATTTCATTATCTCAACTAAACTGTCAAATGTCTAAATAGTAAAGTACACTCGTATTTTCTTCTGTTTACAATGCAAAAGGACTGCGGAACCTCCAAGTACCTAATTTCCTGGGATAATTGAATCATCCTATCGCTTTCTCTTTGCCCACTTCTCTCGAAAGAAGATTCAAAGTAAGAAAGACAGCTATTGAGGGATCCATGGACGCTAGAGAATATGAATTAAGTACACAGCGGAATTAATGGCGTAAACAAAAGATTGAACCTAAATGCACTGCAGTCAGAAAAAATTTGCCGCTCTGCATTGAAAGTCCCGCATCATGACTAAACATTGTTTGACATAAACCACTGATAAGCACTTATTGGCTAGCGTTCTAGCCAATCAGAATGAGCGGTTCTGTTCCTTTTTACGAGTGGGCGTGGTTGTCAGCTTAGTATTCTTCTTTTTGTTGATACTACGAATATCGTTCTCGATACGGGTTTAGATCCATCGTAGGAACTGAACTCTTTTTTAACAAATCCACTGAAATTATTTCAGGCGATATTCCGTAAACAATATATTCATACCCACACCAGTTTTATAGATCAAGAAAATACAGCATAGTACCTTGGAAGGTTGTATTTAATCTATTCGTGTTGCAAAATATAAGATTCATATTCGTATCACATCAAAAATAAGGATGATTTTGTAGTAATTTTGCCATTACATCGATTAGGATGTACGATTTGTTCCTTCCATTGCCAACTAATGACCAGTTCTCCCTGTATATCACATAGTAGTTTAATATCTTCGGTAGATCAGGGATCATTAACGACCTGTTATATTCCGATTATTCCAATACCTACTTGACTATTGCTTTTTGTTTTTGAAATCGCGGATTAATCAAGGCCCAATTTTTCCGACAAGTCTAATAATTCTGATCTTTCGTAGACCGGGGATCACTAATGCCCAGTTATATCCTTTCGTTCAAATACTAGAGTACCATTTATTGTAGATCAACGATTATTCAAGGCCTAATTATGTCCAGTTCTTCCAATACTATTAAGATATAATATTTCGTAGACTAGGGATCACTAATACCCTGTTATGACGTGTCGCTGTAATGGTAGTTTACTATCTTCAGTAGATAGCTGAGGTACATATCTCTCTCGTAAAAAGCATAAGTAAAGGTTAGATCAACCATCTGGAGGAGCAAACTAGCATTAGTTACTCAAAATAGACACATAATGGTATTGAAACAATCATTGTTGTTGTCTCTCTGCATGTGCGTTGACAAAAAGACTTCTTGCCATCGTTTATCTTCATTGGTGAAGAAGGAATTGATCGAATGGAAGGAGAGAAAAAACAAGCAGGTCCATGGTGTAAGTCTGGCATGTAATCAGCCAGCATGCAAGCAATCGATTCATAGATTACAATGAACTCTCGTATCATCGATCTACACTCATGCCCCTAAACCAACCGGGTGAGCGGTCAATAGTAATAACTGCAAGGCGGGAGGCAGACTTGTTTGGATTGTTAAAAATCATATATGGTGGGTGTAATAAGGGGGGATGCAACCACCTCGATTCTTTCCTTTCTCCAAGGCCCAAGGGGGATCCCCGATGTAGTCTTCCGAGTGCGAGAGAAGGGTAGCCAAGCATGCGTAAACAACTCGACGACGGATGCGAAAAAAAGAAGAAGAAACAGGGTAACTGTCGCGATGAGGAGCTTCACACCTTGAAGGCGGGAAACGAAGGAATAGAACAAAAAACTAAAAAAAGACGGGATATAATTGAATCAGAAACCTCGTGGTTTGGTCGCACTTTCATTTCAACATGATGAGAAAAAGATGGGGGATAAAATAGCCATGCCGCGCCCTCCAGCCTACCAAAATATCAAATCCAAAATGGCGCGGAAAATGAGGTTCCGCTGTTATAGACTTGGGATGAGAAAAAGTCTGGGAGGGCATTTTGCAGAGCATTGACGAGGAAGGAGTGACATGTAGCTCATTGATTGAAAGCAGAGGCAATAAAATTAATGTTTCCAATTCTTCACATCAGCGCTCTGAGTTGCCCCCCTAGCTGCACTCTCTCTCTCTCTCTCTCTCTCTCTCTCTCTGAAACTTTGAAGAGGCAGCATCGCGCGTTCGATTCTCTGTAATGTTACCACTTCCACCAAATCAAATAAACATCCTATTAGTGATATTGTTTTACAAGAACGGTTGCTTCACCTCCTCTTCTTTCAGAGTAAAAAGAGGGGAGGAAACAGGGAATGGTTCGGCTCGTGGGACTCCCAAGTAGCCCAATAAAGGGGGAGAAGTTTCGGGGTACTAATCAAGTTAATACAATTAGATGGGTTATTGGCAACTCTTCCAGGACTCGTCTTTCACTGCGCACGATGGAGGAAGCGATGGAAAACGACTAATGAAAAATCACGATTAAATTAATTTCCACTTGACGGGGGAACACAATATCTGCGAAGTTGGGTAATGCGGTCCGAGTATGTGGGTCGAGCCGGATAAGATGCTATAGAATTGTCATTCGGCTCCAATAGTCAGGGGGCAGTAGTGCTCATTCGACCGAGGAAGATTATTGTGCTATATTATGATGGGCAGACATCCATTGTGTTTGTATAGAACTCTAAATAAAAGCTTTATGACGTGTGATCCAAAAAGAAACGCAAATTCGTTATCATGACACTAAAGTCATACAACAAAAATACCCTCTCAACATTATCATGTTACCTAGACTTAAAAGATGACCATAATTTCCTTTTGAAAATATTGGCAATTATAATATATCAACTGATACATGCCATTAAAGCTAACTCAAAGGTCATCCATTTTCAGCTCTAATTTTTGAAATTGTGTGAGTATGCGATAAATTACAATTATCAATAGAAAACTTGTGATTATGTGAAAAGGATTATAATTTGCTTTTAAGTAAGTAATAACAACAATTTGGTAACATTTTTTTTTTTCGAAGAAAAAACGCGTAATTTTTAAAATTATATTTGACCGTTACTAGTACATGTATTTGCGTTGATTTCTGAATAGCTCCCTCTGCGACAAAAGCAAGTTCTTCATTCCTTTAATACAAAGGAGTTACAGAACGTGTGATATTGAAATGCCATAGGCAATATCTACAGGATTTCTACTAAACCTGTGCTCAGTTTCGCAGAATTTTATGTAAGTCTGCAAAAGGAATGAAGTACCTTTAAGGGGAAGACATGGCGACAAGTATTCAATGCCGAGAAAATAACAAACACAAAACTCTTCACGAGTATTCCACATAATTATGTTTCAAGAGTCAAAACATTTTGGCAAATGGTTTTCATATTTATATTCTTCCAAGGCCGACTTTTCATAAAATTTGAAGCAACATATTTATGGTCAACAAATATTCTTAGAGAATTTTCCTACAAACGAAATTTTAATAGTAAATTTCAAGCCGTATTCAAAATTTATTGTTACTTTTTTTTGCAGCATGTCTAGCAAAATATCTGAGCCAAATGCTCATTTGCAGGTAACATTCTTGATCCCTTTCTACAAACAATAGTAATTCCATATCAACCAATCTTTTGATCATATTTTGTGAAAGTTTTGTTTCATGCAAAAAATAAATCCCTTTACACTTTTAAATTAGGAATCTCTTTATAATAATATCGACTATACCCGGTTGAATGGAGAGATCATTTAAAGAGTTTGTTTGATCGGTCTGGTGTCAAATTTAGCTGATTTCCGGTTGCCAATTTGAAGCTTGTGTAATATCACGCACAGATTTTAAGGTGAAAAACTGATTTCAGGTCAAGTACACACAATTATGTTAATCCGTGTTTAATTAAGTGAAGAGAGTTGGAGAGAAAAGATAATTAATTTTGGTATACGTGAGAGCAATAATGAAAATTCACAAAGTCAACTTTATACAAGAAGCTTTGCGGTTCACGACCGGAAATCTTGAAGATCTTTCTGTATATACATATCAGCAAGAAGAAAGACAAATTTCATTTCTCTGAAACTTGCAGGTTTATTTCTTTTTCCCCTGAAACCTTATCGAAAATTGCACAACTCCCTGTCTGACTTCTCTTTGGTGCAGGGATAAATAGTAGAGTGAGTTTGTTAGTAGATTGATAATTGTCTCGTGGCGGTCATAGCTCTGCACGCACACGATTCACGCTCCCGGTGTCTCCGCAAATAATGGGGAAATCAAGTCCCTGTTCAACTTCTTTGTAACATCTTAATATCTTGTTATTTATTCAATAAACAGAGCGTGCAAACGCCCTGTAGAATTCACTTTATCGACTCTTCAAACCAAAGAAGAAAAACATCGAGAAGGCATCGATGGCTTTTCTCTATCTCCTTCCTCAGTCGGAGGCATCATTATTAATTTTCTTGCACTGTTGAGTCTTATTTCTCTTGTTGTTCGGTGCTGGAGGGAGAGAAAGAGAGCAAGTAGTTTTCCTGTTGGAAGCGAAGTGCAAATAACCGTAGCCAGCGGGCGATGGATCTGATATTTTGTTTCAAACTTCGCAGGCATGATATGGCGCGCAAATATCGCCAGCGATCTCTTCATTAAATTCTCGCTATGGCGCGCTGAAGAATATTGATATTTGGACAGGAATACTGCTGCCCGCAGGCCACGAGTGCGTTCCGGGGGTGAAAACCAGTTTTTCAATCGCTCTCTTCCTCGCCACCATACATGAAATATAGAAATACAATTGCATGTTTGACCACAGCATACATGTAAAGGCAGAAAAAAAAAGAAAGGCTAAAAATGTGAGTTTTGATGTAGAAGTCAATAAGGCACGATTTTGACAAAATGTTCTGAATGCAATATTCCTAAATCCTTCAATTTCATACCAAAGCGAACAAAAATGATCTCAAATTAATTATCTATACAGTGAAAGTTTGATGAAGGAGCATGGTGGCACGTAATGTTTATTTTTTGAAAAATGATAAGTCAGTTTGTGAATGGAGTCGTTATTAATTAGGAATATTTCATGTTTGTGACAGCATGCCTCAAAGGCAATTGAGATAAAACGCACACGTACTCAAACTCTTACCCCGGGTGATATGAGTTGGCGATACTTTTTCCCAATTTTTATTTGCCAGGAAATATCTCTTTGGCAGGATGCTAGTGAAAAATAGAGCATTATGAGTCCGAGCTACCATCTCTCCCTCCAGGCACGAATATGCCCTTCCCGACTGGCCTGAAATAGCGCGCTACAATTGCCCCCGATGTACGAGCCCCTGTTAACACTCATCCAAGATTTAATTAAAGACGGTTAGAGCACCGGTAATACAAGATCCGTCTATTGTTAGAAGGTGAAAGCATTATCAAAGGAATCCGACGAGAATTGACAATCATCCCCGACAATATCAAGACGAGGAGATGCCGAGCAAAAAAGGCGGCAAAAATTTCATGAAATTGATTTGAAAGAGAGTCGTCTGCAATGCAATCCATTGAAATTTCAATTGAGGAGGATACAAAATAAGAACTCAAGAACGCTTTGGGAACACAGAGTTACATAAAGTTGAAAAACGAGATTAGAGGTATCCGTCATGTCAGAAAATTTCTGCAAGGTTTGGCTAACAAATGCCTGAAGTTAATTTCATAAAAATGTATTCAAGATTTAACGCACATAATATACGGAATGAAAAGAAGATATCGAAACAATAATTGATAATATATTGCTGAATATTTGCGTTCTTATTATTTTCTCTTCGTTGTTGTTGTTTTTTTCCATGATCATAATTAAAACACTGAGAAAATGATTTCTGGTAGTTACAGGAACACAATGTGAACCATCCCCTTTAATTATGATTCACAGGACGATACATTAGGTTCAGTGATGCCATTTATAGGCCTATTTTTGTGGACGGAGGACTTGTTCACATTAACGATATAACAGGGGATGTTCGCGAGTTGATAAAATATAGCATTACCCGATAATGGGAAGAGAGAGAGAGAGAGAGAGTAAGGAAAAGATGGCACCTTCAATGATCGATTGTAAAGAATATACGAAAGAGACGAGTCGAAGAAGGAGAAAATGGAATAAAAGTATATTGAAAATTATAATGTTAACAAAGATATAGAAAAAAAAATAACGTGTAATAAAGAAGTATTAAATGAGACAATGTATAAAAATGATAAAGATCCGAGGTATATCTTACCTTATACTGGACGGCTTCGAGGTAATCTGTAAAAGTTCGAAGGCCTGAATGTTCTCGACCAACCTAGGAAAATGAACGATATGAGATGTTCTTTTATTAATCACTGTACTTTAAAAAAAGTGAATTTCTACCGGTATCGGTATTGGAAATTTTGGCAAGCTTTTTAAGTAATTCCTGAAAACGAGGGAAAGAAACGTGAACAAAGTGCAATATTTCATGTTACTCACTTTCTGCTAGCATTCTGTCATATTTCCTACTCACTGACTGAATTTTAATTAAGACTGCACTAAAATGGTTATGCCTGATATCAGCTACTAATTAATGCTGAGGAATGATCCAATCCTGACAGGAAATTTCACCTTAAAGTTGGAAGAATCATTGTTAGTTAGCTACTATCAAGTGATACACGTTGTTGCACGGTCTAGAGTCACTGATACTGTTATTTTCATTCGAATTTCAATTATATTGGTCAACCAATATGTTGCAGCTTAGGCTACCAATATTACTGGGAAAACGATTTTTATTATACATTCAATATATTTAATGGTGATGCCTTTCAACTGACCATATTACATTATGTTTTGCTTTGTATGTTTTGGGGGTGAGGGGTGTGGTAACAGGATGGCTGAAAGGTGGTAAGATACACGTGTCATGTTCTACTTGTCTGTATTTGGACAAAGTGTTGAAATTGGGCTGTTCGAGTTTTTTTTAGTTTATACATCTCCTTATCTTCTAAATGAATAAATGTTTGATTTTAAAATAGCTTTTTTTTCTTTTGCATTTAGTCAGGCCAATGATATCATGGATATGGTGGAGTGAAATGTGAGGACAATTGAATGACTATCAAACTGAAGATCATGGAGCTGATGAACGTTTGTGATCTTACAAATAAACATCGGTACCATGATTCATACTTCATGCATGACAGTCATTTCAAAGCACGTGCATACACTCATCGGAGAACTGTGACTTGGAAATAAAACCAAGGATATGTTTAATGATGACCCTAAATGTGTCTCTATTTCAAGCTGGGCCACTCCGTCACCCTGATGCCTAAATAACGCGATCAATTTATCTCATCTTCGCGTCGAACCAGTAATCGCTATTGTCTATTTTCTGAAGGAAAGTCAAGAAAAATAATACCCTCTTTAAAAAAAAACAAAAACAAAAACAAAAACCAAAACAAAATCGACTGATCACTAACGTCACTCCTCGGGGATAAAAATAGAATGAAAATTCACTCTTTTTTTTTTTTAAGAAAAACGCACTCACACACACACGCGCACACACACACGTTGGTAATCAAATATGCCACACACCAATTATTTACTTGTTCATAAAAGAGTAACGGAGATATCAAATGCCATGCTCAAGGACATTAGTGCCAGAACCGGGGATCGAACCCACGACCTTCGCATTTCTAGTCCAGTGTTTAAACCACTCGACTACGACACTTTTTTTAGAGAGAGAGAGAGCACTTGATATTCACTCTTAGACAAGTGATCACCGACGTGACTCCCGGGGGAGAGTGCAAATAGAGTGAAAATCCACTTTTTCTAGAGAAAGTAGAAGACAAAGACCTCGTCATCGGGATGGTTTTAAGGTGACGATGTCGACCCGATGAGCATCGGGGTAATGAGATGGTGGACCACAGCCGGAGGTTGTTACAGATAGGAGAGGGCGGAAACATGACGGGTCAGGCGGCGGCGCTTTTGCTCACTGCCGAGATGAAAGAAGCCGAACGAAGAAGAACGAGAACGAGAGGAAACAAACCCTAAATGAGCAGATAGTGAAGGCGAGTCAAAATGATGGGTAAGGCCAAATATAGGACATGGAAGGCGGGCGGGCTGAGGGGCGTCGATAGACCATATTGAAATGGGAGGGGGTGTCGCACCAAATTTTTTTCCTGCAAGTTAGCTGAAATTGTCAAGCGATAGTCATTTAAAATTCGCTGACAGAAAAGGTTCACCAATTTTCGATTTTCACATAGGCTTAAGAAATTCCCTCTTCGCCGACAGAAAATTTTTAGGTGAAGGGGGGAGGGGGTCGCACCCCTGCATCCCTCTGGCGATGCATTTGAGTGAGCTGATGAAGTCAAGGAGGTGCCGATCTTTCATGGCAATATGATGCAATGAATAGGCTCAAAAGTGATTTGTGGGGAGTGTTTTTTACGGGGGTAATCTCAACCTCGCGTGTTTGAGGTACAAAGGGAATCGTACAGGTTATTGGTATTTTGTCATTATGAAGTTTGCGGGTGAAAAACTTTGATGTTCGTGATTTTGGAAAGTGCTCGGTTACGGATATATCATGCAATGATGACGTCATGATGACATATCGATTGACAACTATTTTATGTATAGAGTGATTTATTTATGAAAGTCTTTACGCCTTAACCCTGACAAATGTTTCTACCAAGCTTCCTTTGTTTCATTCTTGCTCAACAAAGAATTTTCAGAATCATGTTTGGGATTTAAAAAAAACTGACAATGGCATCGCAGTCTAATTTTGAACTTCATGTAAATGTAAATGTAATCAAAAGGACAGTCGTCGAAATAAAGACATGAATAAGTTGAATAGATGAAACATTTATGACGACGTACACTGGCAGACAGAACTCATTGATTAACCGCAAAATGAATTGGCGCCCCAGTTAAACATAAGATAAATCTTAAGAAAAATTAAATAAAGTGTGAGGGTTGAGTAAAATTATCTCATTGCCTTTTCCTCAGCACACGTGCCATTCAAGAAACATTCCCCAGATTATTCATGACTTGTTTAACTTCATAATGGTGTTCAATTTTACAGAAAGACACCAATAATGTTTTGGCTAGTCGAGATAATGTCGAGCAGTGAAATGTCGTGACAATAGTAGATTTACCCCATAATCCGATATACTGCAACCGCAGACTATTGCTTCATTTTTGTCTATTATTAGAGGAAATTTAGCTCGGCAATGAGTTTTTATTACCGATGGACGAGGGGCAGGGATTAATGTGGCACGCTTACGGCTCCCCATAGCCAGGGGCGGGGCGACTGGCTTGAAAATTAGGCGTTTCTTCGGCTTCTGTGAATGTTGTGAAGAGCTCAATGGGATGATTTGTTCGGGCGGTGATTCATTAAGAAATGAAAGATGATTCCAAACTCATCCACGTGTTGGAGCGTGGAACGGTAATTTTTTTTTTGCATCCCGACGAATAAAAAGTGATAGAAATGCAACGATAAAATGATGGGATTTTATTGGATTTTGTGAATCTGTTGTGCACCGATTGTACCATCTTATCATCATCTTCTCCTCTATCTAAGCACATTTTAAGTTTAACTTATTACCTTTCGACATCAAACAATAACAACGAATCGCCCCTCCGGCTATGGATGAACTTTTAAAATGTGCAAGGTTTGAACAGGATCTGAACAAGACGATAAACAAATTTTCAACCGTTGAGGAAGAAGAAAATTGAGAAATATTTCCTTTTCACCGGGCGGCATCCTTGGATATCTTAATGGCCATAAAGTACCAGTTTTCTCTCTAGCTGTATTATCTTACTTCAACTGTACATCAAAATACTGGGTTAGATTACACATACGTATTCGAGCTTATTTTCCATCATTTTGCACAAATGTTCCGGTGAACAGGTATATCGCCGATTAAATCTGTTTCGGGGAAACCAAACACTTCACTGTCGATGTAACAAAGAATCGACGACAGAGAAGAGATGCTAATAAAAAGAATGAAAAGAAATAATAATGAAAAATTAATGAAAAATTAAGTGCATAGAAACAGTCGCGTACCCAGGATTTGGGAATAGAGGTGGAAGCCTCATATCTACGTGCATGCTCTGAGAGTTCAACCCCCAACAAACAAAAACACAAAATAAAGAGAGAGAGAGAGCGGAAAGGGGTACGGGGGTGGGGATCTTGCGCTCCCCTCTGAATCCGCGACTGCAATATCATTGTCCTCACCTGTATAAAAAGAGCTATGATGGCTATACCGTGCGGTTTACCCATCGCTTCTTCCAGAGTGTTATAGGTTGAACTGTTCCAATGTATCAGATGGAGCTGAAAAATCAAACAACAAAAATACCATTTCAGACCACATACAAATTCAAATAAAATTTCAGTTTTACATAGCAAATATCCCTTAAAAAGGTATCATTAACAAAATAACATGTCCAAGATGTAAATACTAAAAAGCATTATGTTTTTACATTTTGTTTAACCTCACCTTTATTCATGAAAAAAGGGAAATAAAAAGTAGGTCCAGGTTATCTTTTTTTTCTTAAGAACAATCTACACTGATTATATAAATTAGAATATAAAATTGAAGACATATTACACGACTAATAACATAATGGATAATGTAGACTCGTTTGAAAAAGAACCTAAATATTATTTCATTTTGTGAATCTAAAAATATTAAGTCGGTCTCACAGAAGAACAGTTTTCCAATCATTTACGCATCAAGTTGCTTTTCACGTCGAGTTCCAGAGCTCCAAGATTAAAAAAAAAAAAGAAAAAGAATATTTAGGTCATCGATTTGTATTGTTTTCCTCAATCATCCTTGGTCTAATTTTATATACAAATGTTAAAAAAATAAAAAAATAAAAAATAAATTAATTAATTAAAAAAAAAAAACTCATTGTATAATGATCAACAGAACAAATACACAAGCCAAGAGAGACCGGACAATAATACAATTTGTTCTTAACATAAGATTTGTTGTCTTGAAAAGGTTTTTGTTTAAAGCGAATAAACTACTGCGTAAGCGATTCACGTCACCCCTATATGATATACATTGTGGATCTGTAGCTGTATAATTTTATATGGATTTGTTCGAATGTGGTCGTCAAATCTACACAGCCTATTCTCTGTAGATGTGATAAACATATTCTGTTCACTGTGAATCGGCAACCTTGTAAACATAATGAATTTAAATCGTTCGACTAAATCGACTGGCTTTGAGTATATCACTGTCAATACTCCTCTGCGACAATAGACAAATCGGTTTCGAATCGTGTTGTATATTGCTTGTTGTACCTCGGTATGGTAGAATAATAATTGCTTCTATTCTTCTCTAGATCCTAACTGTGTAAGGGATATTGTCGCGAGGACAATAGAGATAAAGCGAAGAGAATCATCGTTGAATATGATGATAATTGATGCAGAATTACCCCTGCACAGTTCGCTATTCCGGTGTGTTCTTTCACAGAACATAAATCCGTATTTAGACCTAGCCCCTAGTCGATTTACCGAGACCTATCCCTATTCTCATCTTCACGGCTATCGATCTACTTCCGGTATACGCTGTCATATTTTCTGCTCCATACAAAAGAATAAAAGAACGAGATCTATATGATGAATGGGCCGTCCATAAAAAACACCCAGTCTATTGAGCAACCAATATAATCGGGAGGAAATTACAGATTATTGAGCTATAGTTGGGGAGATTTCATTTTTCTTTTCTTCCCCCACATCAAGTGAAATTAAACGATGAATGCTTTATACTGTCAATCAAGCAGAGAAACAAATAGCTGAACTCGAAACGAAATCAGCG
>CM046845.1:26447613-26836977 GCA_025618425.1 Heliocidaris tuberculata
AACGTAATTCCTACGAAATTTGCATCCGAACGAAATACAAAATCTAAATAAAAATAAAAGTAATAAAGGAAGAATATGAGGAGATTTTTAATATTATTTAACTTGCTTACATTAAAATCCCAAAGGTAATTCCTATCACAACTGTTGCTATAACGGTAGATGATATTCGACCAAAAATTACAAAATATTTCATGAACGATGACAGCTGCAATTTTATTTGTAAGAAGCATGCAAAATTTATATCTTTGCTTATTGAAAGGTCCCCTGCAACCCAAATGCAAGTTGATTTCTGTTGATGTGCAGGGATGCATACAACTCATATTTTGTTATTCAAACATCTAAATATGTTTCATAGATTTTCAAATATTTTTTAAAATCATTTTCTCAAACATGCTAAGCTCCACCCTAAAAAAATGCTCCAGATCTCATTCCTGCAGGGACATCATCTGTCAATCATTAGTGAGCTGAGGAGAGACAGTGGTATGTAGCTTTTCCAGAGATGACCATCTGTTCTAATAGACCATACAATGCCTACATAGGAGTTGCTATGTCAGACATGCTGTAGCATCACCAGGAAAAGAATGGTAATGAGGAGGTATAGTTTGAAAGCATGCAATTCTATTGTGAGCATGTGCTGAGCTGGGGAAAGTTACATACCACTGTCTGTTGTAGAATGTTAGTGTAGCTGACTGATGATTGACAGATGATGTCATTGCAGGAATGAGTTCTGGAGCCTTTTTTATGGTGGAGCTTAGGACGTTGGAAAAAATATTTCAAAAAACATTTGAAAATATATGAAACATATCTAGATGTTTGAATAACAGAATATTAGTTGTATGCATTCCTGCACATCAACAGCAAAAAACTTGCATTTGGGTTGCGTTTGGTTGCAGGGGCCCTTTGAAGCTAAATTTATTTATAAATTTATTGTAAACAGCGTATAGGGCAAAGAGGAATAAGCAGTCCATGTGGGGAAAAAAAAACTTGAAAGAGAAAGAGAAGGAAGATCTCTACTTTTGAACAAATTGACAGTCTTCCTGATTTGATAATTATCTACATTTTTATAGGAAAACTCTTTCAATACAATCTTTCGTCATATTCTCGACAAGATGATAAGCATTTCATGCAATAAAAAGAATTATCATAACTCTGTTGTTGTTTTTGTTTTTTTTTTTTTTAAACCTTAAACGCAAATTTGAAGGGTTCATTAAGCCTGCTCTTTTGTGCCTAAACAGGTTTCTAATTAGGAAATGAAAATTGAATTACTCTCTAGTGATTATAAATCACACCCCAGTTTCTCATCTATGAATTATTCCACATTCAATCGCGTTTGTCATTCAAACTATTTATTAATACGTAATTAATAGCGCCACAAGTCTGATTAAATTGACATAGCACTTCTAAAGAGCGCCAACATCGACGAGAACAAACACTAGCCCCCTCTCGATTCGATTAATTCTCACCTAATTATGGAAATATCCAACCGCTATACTGGTTTGTCATGTGCCCGGACTGGGTAATTGTGTTAAGAATATAAACACATTCAAGGGCCGCTCCTCAAGATTTCTTTTTCAGATATCATCTGCAAACAAACCCCTTTTCTTGGCGGACAAAAAGAAGCGTTTCTATTTTTTTTTTCTCTCTCACTCCAAAATGAGTAACAATCAACGACATTTCTCGGAGCAGCTACTCATTTGATTAATGTACGTGCAAGTGAGGTGAGTGTTGAGTCTGAAAGTCCCCTCTCCCCACCCTCCTCAAACCCCCTCTTTTCGTTTTCTATCTTTATGCCTTGTTTCCTTTTTCTTTTCACCTCTTCTCCCTATTTCTTTTCACCTCTTCTCCCTATTTCTATATCCTTATTCCCCCACCTAGCCACCTCATTATCATTTTAGACACCTAGAAAGATACATGTAACTTGCTACTGCTAATGCCAGTACAGGAGCATGCTTGTCCAACATCCGTCACACTGGGAGGATGAAGAACTAAAAAGGCGATAGACATCAAATTGTCTTAATAGAAAAAATTCTTCCGACAAGTGAAGTGTCATAAAACTGGCCACCTGTCGTATATATATATAGATTTAAATCAATAAACTTTTCCTACACTCCCAAATTATAGAGCTCCTTTTGAAGGATTTGAAGGGAAAAAAATCACTAATATTCTATCCCACCTCCCGTTTTCTTCTTTGATGGACCACGATGGGAATAAGATTTTGCTGTTAGAATTTGCCAGCCCATTAGAAAAAAAAATTGAATAAGTGGTTTCTTTTTCCTTTCTATACCTTTCTTTTCTTCTCTCCTCTCTTTTTCTCTACAATTCTCCTATCAATATGTTGATAACTCTTCAATTCAGCCCCCACCCCCTTTGAAAAGCAGTTTTCTTTCTTCTGTCCTTAATGTCGCTCATTAAGTCGCTCTTAAGTTCAGCGCAATTATCACATTGCTTTCTAAACTATTTTGTTTCTGTTTATAAATTGGCGTTCGTGAATCACAGCATCCATTGTTTGTTTTGTCTTTCCTTTTTTTTTTTTACTTTGTCGAATTTACTTTATTCGGTCATCTCTGAGTCTTTTGTGACACTGATTATTTAATATATCTATATGTATATATATATATATATATATATATATATATATATATATATATATATATATATATATATATATATATATATAAGTTAATGAATAAAACAACCGTTGGAGAGTTGATATATACATTATATATCTTAGTCATACAAAGTTTATCACGATATAAAATTATATAAATATATATATGTAAAATTTCGGAATGAGCAGAGCCGAAACAGTCAATGAATAAAAGAACAGTAGAAGAAATATTTACGCAGTCAGTCATTATCTACACTTTTTAGATAATGTTCATGACGATCAAGACATGTATTCTTCTCTCTCTCTCTCCTTAAAGGTGTAAGCTTTTAAACACCATAGTCGTATGTATTTTATCACGATGAAAATAAATCAAGGATAATTCATATAATTCTTTGTAATTATAACAAACAATGGTGGCGCTGCAATGAGTCGAAAGGGACTTTATCGAAATCAGATCATATTCCGTGTACTTCGACAAATCATTTTAAAAATTAGTAGTTGGCTACGATGAGAGAATTCATGTACAAGTTTTCATAATGGAGAGAGAGAGATGGCGCTGTTTCGGTATGAAAGGCAGATGAATTCCACCGGTTTTTAACCACGCTCAATGCATGCGCATACAGAATGATCAGAGAGGAGAGAGAGTGAGTGAGAGGGGGGGGGGGGGGGGGGGGGGGGTGGTGCAGAAATTATTTGTGGGGAGAATGGGAGGTAGAAGCTAGAAAAGAGTTACCGAGAGAGAGAGACACACACACACACTAAGAGAGAGAGAGAGAGAGAGGACGGTAGGGAGTAAGACAGATACATCGTCAGTGACGGAGATAGATAGAGATGGAGAGAGAGAGAGAGAGAGAGAGAGAGAGAGAGAGAGAGAGAGAGAGAGATTGAGGAAGAGAGGTTGTGGGGTTATGGGTGTATGTGTGTGTGTGACAGAGAGGGAGATTTTGTGGGGGGGGGGGGGGTAGCAAAGGAAAGAAAGGGGAGAACACATCTGATATACCCAGCGAAACAATAATACTGAAAGGGGGCGCTATTCTACTTTGCTGGCTTTGCCTTTCTCAGCGAAAGTTGTAAAGGCGATTTTTTTTTTTACTTGCATGCTATTGTTTTAACAAAATCACATTCCCTTGTCTTTCGGTAATCAGTGGAAAATGAAACAAATCTGGTTTTCTACACACAAAAGTAGAATTTATTTCGGCTAGTTATTAGGTTTGATACCATGGATACAATGGTCCCAATGTTCTAATGTAGAAACCTGTTCCAATTTACCTCGTCGCCAATTTTACATATACTATAAATAGCTTTTTATCAAAGAAAACACATTTTAGGTTTATTGTGCAGCCCAATACTATAGCATTATACATACACACTCAGAAATTAATAATTATAATAAACTGTTATGGAGATACTTTTAATACTTTACATATTCCGTCGACCATGACAGAAGGAGGGGGCGAAATGGGGGTGGGGGGGGGGGGGGGTCATTACATTAAATTTCGCAGTAATGACACAACAGGGCTTATACTTTGATCTCCTAAACTATTCACCAAGATCTTAAACGGAGATACTTTAAAATCAAATCAATTATGGTAGAAGAAGGATGAGAATGGGGAGAGCGGGGTGAACTGGGACGCGGGAGAACTGGAACACCACCTCTAACTCAAAAAATAATTAACCTTTTATAAATTAGTTTGAATCCTACGAAAGGTCTTAACTATCAATGTTCACAAATACATCCACAGCTATCCCGCGATTTTGCTTTTAGGTTTAATTTTTCACTTCTTTTTTTGACCACTTTTTTCTATTTTTCATCATTCAGTGTCAAATGTTTTACAAGTATACCACTTGGCTATAGTAAACGCCCCGCATACAGCATATAGGTCTTATATGACCCTTTAATTTGCAATAATATTTTTTGCGATAAATACCAGCACTAATATTTTGCAGGTACTTGTTGTTGTTTTTTACTATCGGGGTGAACTGGGACACCTTGTCCCATTTCACCTCGGTTATTTTTTGTGTATGTATGGAAAATGAGCTTTTATCAGTCATAATCCATAGACATATTACATGAAAATATCTTTATTATACGTCAAAAATCGTAATGAAGTCATATGGGTCAATTCCTTTTTACAGATCACTCATACTACTTCAGACAAACTTGTGTGTAACAAAAAACTGTATAAATATTATGAAGAATTATTTATTTTTGCCCAAAATCGTCGAAATATATGGTTAAAACTTACAAAACGCTCACCATTTCATCAAATATTTTTTCAAATGGGCATGTATCTTAAGTCAACTTATACTAGTGACTTTTAAGCAAGTTTTTTTTTTAAAGTGATATACTACATTTAACATTCCCAGCACTTATTTTAGACAACTACCAGAAAAACAGGTGATTTTAGCATTGAAGAGTTTTATCCCACTTCTCCCCGACTGTCCCACTTCTCCCCGACTGTCCCACTTCACCCCTATTACTGTCTCAATTCACCTCCAGGGTGTCACACTTCACCCCGTTCAAGCACCTCATTTTTAATGATTATTTTGCATAAAAACTAAAAAAAATATAGGGATTGTGTCAAATACCTTGTTTTATGGCCTAGTGGTGATATTAGTTACCATATAAAAATGGAGAGGCTACAATGAATATTTTAGAAGTTACAAAGCAAAGAGTGCAAAATCACGATTCTTGTCCCACTTCACCCCGCCTATAGCATTATATACACACACTCAGAAATTAATAATTATAATAAACTTTCATGGAGATACTTTGAAACTTTACAATATTCCGTCGACCATGATAGAAGAAGGGGGCGAAATGGGGTGGGGGTCATAACATTAAATATCGCAGTAATGGCACAACTGGGTTTATACTTTGATCTCCGAAACGAGTCACCATGATCTTAAACGGAGATACTTTGAAATCAAATCAAACATATGGTAGAAGAAGGAAGAGAAGGGGAGGGGGGGGGAATGTAGATCATACCTCTCAATCCTGCTGTAATTACAAACGGGTATGTCTAGATATCTTACCTCCATAGGGTAAGCTTTGAAGTTCACAGTGTGTTCTGATCCTCTGTCATCCTTCTGTCCCCAGTGAAAAGCACAAGCCGCCAACTCGAACTTTGAATTCCGAGGAAGAGGTCCACCGCTTAGAACTATGAAATTCACAATAATATTGAGTAATGATAAGAAAGGATCATTAAATTAATTGTGGAGCACCAGGAGTGTCAAGTTTGACAGACATGTGCGCTATACAAGAACCCACTATTATTTATTTTTTATTGATATTATTATTATTATTATTATTATTATTATTATTATCATCATCAAACATTGACGGTTATTGTTGTATGAGAGTCCAAAATGCCGATAGTTTTTCCAACATTCCTATAGAATAAAGCAACCTTATCGAAATTGCCATCAATTGGCGTATTCAGTCAAGTATTTTATGTAATTCATATGAATGTTAAAAGCGTATAAGTCATACACTTTTTAAATTTTTTTTAAATTATCTAACTTCTCACTCATTTGAACTATATTCTGTGACCGAAATGAGGAAATCGATTTCCCCCGATAATTTCCGCTGCTAGAATATTGGTCACCCCGGGACTACCAGTAGGTAGTTGTCTTGGGAAAATTGTTCGGCGGGAATTGTCTTAGAGGGATAGTTGCTCTGTCCGGTGGTAACTGTCTTAGGGGTAAGCTGTCCGGGGAATGGGTCACTAGGCATATATAATTATGTCCGGGCTACAGTCGTCCTATATTGGGTAGTGGTTCCGGGTGGTTGTTTTCGGGGATCTATGGTCTGGGTAATAATAACGTTCAATTAATTTAGCGCATAATAATGAATACTGAATTCTCTATGCGCTTTACATACAGAATAATCTTACATTAACATATCTAAGAAGAAATGTAACACTACTGCCAAAAAACAAAAGGAGTAGGTCTTTAAGGTTTCCTTAAAATCATCAAGGGGAGATTTAATGGTTAAGTGTAGAGAATTCCACAAAGCAGGAGCTGTCTAGTTGTCTGGGTGTGGTAGTCCAGGGGGTAAAGGTTACCTGACTTGGGTACAGGATCTAAGCTCGTATCTCGTAAACCTGTCATCCCGACATCTGCAATTTAAAAATGTAAAACAACAGAATCACTTTACAAGCATCTCATGAAATAATTCACTGATTAGACATAAACATATATCTTTAGTATACTGAATAGACTATTGTTATATTATTTCTTTACATATTATATTGAAGCGCCAATTTATTCCACACGGTGTGCACCCGGTGTGCAGTAGTTTTACATAATTAAATGTTCATTTTCATATATTCCTGCATATTAATCGATTAACTGATTATTTTGTTATTTTGTTTTCCTATAACGTTGACACCAGAAAATAAGAAGAGCCCTTTTACAGTATAACAGTTTTGGAAAAATAATTATCAGGCATTAATGTTTTCTTCATTTGCTCCTATAATGTTTATTCGTTAATTGCATTTTTGTTACGTCATTCAAGTTTCCTTTGCTTTAAAGGGTGACTAAATTAAAAAAATTGATTGCCCATTTTTCGTAGGAAGGAGTCATCAGGAGCCAATAAATATCTATCACACACTTTTTTATGCATTCAGTCGTATTTCATAATCATTTGAAAAGTACATTTTTGCTGATTTACACAGTCATAAGCCCCGCCCCTAAAAAAACCCATCGAGCGACATCATGATCACGTGATCTGTGACGTACGAGAAGCAAGGGAAAATATTCCACCAACCTATATACCGTGCGCGCCCGCAGGCCCCGGCAGGCCTAGCCCGGTGCCTGCGTCTTCCGCGAGGGGTTCAAACATAATGGTCGAAATTCCCCTTGCCACTGCACTTGAGCTTCTTCTCTTTCGGTATCGATAAATCATCTGATAAATCAGAGTTCGTATCTGGCTCAAAAAAGTCCTCCAAATCGGACTCGCGATCACTATCCATCTCTCTAAGTTACTCGAAGAATTCAGCCAAAAATCTAAGTCAGTACTACCGTAGTACATGTAAAGCGAAGTAAAAAAAGGCAAGAGTGAAAACAAACCAAACAAAAGCGTTCACCAGTCGCTTAGTACGAGGGGGAACATAGTTGCCGTACTAAAGATGTGTAGTACATTGCACAGACGCATAAAACGGCTGTGTACGCGTTTAAGACCAATGCAAAACTATCGTTCGGCAAGCTCAGATGGATGAGAACATTGTTCAAAGAAAAGTTAAAAAAACAAAACAAGAGCTGTATATTTGGGCAAAAGTATTCACTGATCTTAAAGAAAATATATTGATAATGAATATTCACTCCTTAGACTGTATTGATTAATTTCCCTTTTTCATAAATTGTCTGTTAAACAGAGGGGTCAAATACCGCATTGTGTGTACAATGTTACATTGCCGCAGCCTGTAGATCTTGTGCCTCTTACTCTTCATACGTCACTTGGGGGGGGGGGGGGGGGGTGTGACGTCAATTAGCCAATCAGCTCACGAGTTTTAAGGAACGGTCCCCAAACCTCTACTTTTCCCCCTTTTTCGCCAAAACGAGACATAATTTTGACAATCAATTGCCAGATTCGTGATTTGAATGCAAAAATACATGGAAACAGCACCCTTTTTCTCTCTAATTTAGTCACCCTTTAACATCGAAAGAATAAAACCAAACAAAAATGTTTAAGGATTCGTTTCTATCCATCATTGTCATATTGAAGGAAAAAGACAGTGTATGAAATAAGAATATGCATATTGCACCATTCCTTGTTTTTATTTTCCTCAAAATGATTTGTCTATGAATTATTCATCCTGTTGATTCTAATCATAAACCTGCAGTATAAAGCATATCAATCCATCTGTATTATACCTGGTTTGTACTTGAAGATGATTTGTATGCCGGTGCCGGTATTGATCAGATCGCAATCCCTACACAGGGCGTAGTTGACTTCCAATGGGGGCTGGTTGAGCCCCTCCCTGTAGACAGCCTCGCGAGAGTTGATATCGATCGGAGATTGACAGTCCCCGTTCGCCTCTTGGAAATGAATCCCCCACTCGGCCGTGCCTGGACAGGGGAGGGAGAGAAATACCTTGTGAAAACGACCCTTGGGTTATATGGAGGGATGTGTAAATGGGTGAATTTTGCAGATGACTGAATTTTAGATATATTCTTACTTTATTTTTTATCAAAAATTTCCGAATTGTGCCCCTATAGATAAAAAATACAAATATAGCAATGTATAAATGAAAGGTAGATATACAAACCTGAAACTATGTTTAACTGTTCGTCTACATACACTTTTAGTTTGCAGAAGAAATAAACAGTTTTAAAGGAAGAATTATTCGTTTTGAGTGTAGAATTTGAGACTTTTCCTCTTTTTACTCTTGAAATTCAAACTTGTTGGTCTTGCGCTGTGGAATCTAGGACCGGTAGTGGAAAAGCGGAAACGGCCGCTGTATCTATTTTATGTCATTCATTACGTGTTGATCCACTTAATCCTTCCCGAGAATTACGAATTCGTTACTTTGATTTGAAGGAAAGTGCACGATAAGGGCTCAACATCTTACGAACTTGAACATCGGATGAAGGGGGACAAATGCTTGTTGACAAGGTCGGCCATAGTGCAATCCCGAAAAACTTCCATCCTTCACTTTCCATTCGCGAGACAGCTCTAGCCTCCATTATCATCCATGTCATGGGTTTGGTTTCATCAACGTTTCTGATATTTTCTTCAAAATCAGACAAAAGGAAACTACATTGTGATCATTTCCTGCGCGCAATTACGGTTATTGATTGCCGCAAAACGGAGGCCCGCTAGAACATTTAGGCGAATAAAAAAGCGTTTTAACCTACGTCCGCGGTGTCTGTATGCTTTCAGTTGTGATGGTGGAACTACTGATCCATTACGAAGCACGAGTGATGTCCTGGAACGAGTCGCATCTTATCGATCAAGGATGGTGTTCCCGTTCACATTTTTTGCGACTGGACGACACAAGAGCATCTTCAAAATGCAGTCGACCACAATTAAAATGCTGCCTGCCGAATTGCATTTCAACCAATGGCGTAATAGATATTTATAACACAAGCCGTAATGTTATTTGTGGTAGCTCTTCTGCATCCGGTATTTTACAGAACTGATGTTTAGTTAACTCTTACATGTATTTACGTTGAAGATAAAAAGGTTAGCTCTTTAAACTCCATGCAGTCATATGATTTTGGTTAACCATCAAGACCACACAGAAAATGAAAGTTTATACCACTAAAACAATTGCTTATCGTTATAATGTTGTACAAGCTTTTAAGAGACTAATAAAGGTAAACCTCACATTGTTTCAAATAGAGAAATGAAACAAAATTGGTAAATGAATCCCCCAGGTTACACACACATTAGTGAATATGATTTTTTTTCATGGAATGCTATGAATCTCGTGGAATTATAAAACAAAATATCACAAAGGCTGTAAAAATGAAGGCTTGAAAGTGATTTTACTCTAATTCTATCTTAGAACTATTTGCATTTATGTAGATAGGCTAATTTTAAAAAAAAAAGATAAGTGTAATAACACTTCAGTCAATTCAGTATTCAAATGCAGCAAGATACAATATTGATGATATTCGGCTAATAGTTACTGTAATTATATAGAAATGATAATTTATATAATATAGTTTCGATATACTTCAGTGTGGGAACTTTACCCGGTGGCAGTACAATAATTATTTACGATGATAATGATAATGATAATAATGATGACAGTAATATAGTGGTAATGCTTACGGTTGAAATGAGAAGAAAATGACAAAATTATTATAAACAGGATCATAATAACAGAAATGTAAAAAAAAAGTTAATTCATATAGGTATGATAGTAATAACTACATAAATGAAAACAACATTAACAATTACGTTTATGATATCAATTATACTTTAGGCCATTATGATATTTCGATATGAATTTAAAACCTTCACAAGCTGAAACCATCTCTTCGCCTTAAACTCTGATATCAATTTCGCATGTGAAATGGGCCCGTGTTCAATCAGCCGATAGGGGTCAAGGCCTGAATAAAGCTCGCCGTGTATGCCTCTGTGTGTGTTGATGCAAGCCATTAGTCCCTGGGGAAAAATCACACATAAAAAGAGGGCTGGGATCGTCGTTGAATTAAGAGCATGTCTTCTCTGTACAACACCGTGTCCCATCTTCATTTATGCGCATACGACAAAAGGCGATCGAAAGCGACTGCGGGCGTCGGAACGGAGCTTGGATGATAATGGATAATATTAAGTCAGTTAAGGCGAGCCAGGTCCGCCTTATTATGTAAACGGGTCTGGGACCGAACCCTGACCATCATAATCAATCTACTCAGCGTTAAGATAACCAAATTTCTTTCTACAGACCTCGATATCTATTCCTGATTGCCAAGAACTGAAGAATATGCAACAAAATCAGATTGTGTTATCTTGAAAATAATCGGCTTATCGACATTCTTCTGACATCGCTCAACTAAGAACCTTATTTCTGCTCTTGTATGTCTTCCATCATCCCTTTGATTTTCCATTTTGAAAATATGAATAATATGCAAAAACACCCAACATCTTGATCCGATATGTCTAATCATATTTATTTCTCATAATAATTCAGTAACTGGGGGTGGCTCATCCTTAGGCATGAATATCATTAGGTTTTTTTTTGTTTTTTTTTTACACATAGTGAGATATCATCAATGATCCTTGCCATTACACAACAGCATAAAATCTATATCGCTATGCGAGTAATAAAGATATATGTTTTTCGATAGATGCTGTTTTTTTCCTACGAAAAATATGAAGAAAATATGTTATTCTCATGATTTTGCATTCTTCTATCGCGGATGCAACATCTTTCAGCATGTACCTTGAAATATTTTGTTGCATTAATCCATGAACTGATGAACTTCGTATTCTGTGTGAACGAGTATTGTTTTCAGTGAGTGGCATCTTTCAGGGACAGGATGTGCACTGACGAAGCTTCCATCAGTTATGAAACGTCGAATAATTATGTATCCGCGACGCCAAATCTTAAAGATAAAGTGGAGCTCTAGTCATGCGTTTACTTTTCGAAAGAAAGAAGCAACTGGACAGGTTGACGATGTAATACATTCATAAGAATTGGTATACACTGTGAGGTTTGGGAATCATCACAATGATAAGATAATTATGAACTCAATCTTGCTGAAAATCACATGCACTGCACACAGAAATAAGGTATATGGGACTACACACACACACACACATGGCATGAAAGTTTCCAAACTTTTCAGAAATTTCTCGTAATATTTCAAATATATGGGCAATTGAAGAACGATCCTTTTCAGGGAAAATTTCTGTACTCTGACATTCTTCCATACTGACATAACAATAATGAGAAAGCTTACAAATTAGTTTCCATGTTCACCAGAACTCAACCTTCTCTTTAACCCAGGGGCGGCGCCAGGGTATTTTGATAGGAGGGGCAAGACGACCTAAAGATGACGTCATATTTTTTCTCCATTAAATAACAGGGGTAATATAGAGTTATATGTTTAAGACCTCTCTTTTTAATACTCCTCTTTCTTCTTTCTTCCCTTTTCTTCCCTTTTCTTCCTCCTTTTCTTCTTTTTTTTTCTTTTTTTTCTTTTTTCACTACTTGATAAATCATAGGGGGGCGGTCGCCCCCTCTGCCCCCCCCCTGTAGCGCCGCCCCTGCTTTAACCTATAATGATGACTTTAGTCCATCATTATGGACTGTAATTATGAGCTCGCAGGAACTTTATATGTGTGCAAAGTCTCTCAGTTTGTTCTTTTGTTTTGTTTTGTTTTTTGGTTGCATTTTCATGATTGAAAAGAAGCAGGAAACCAAGGAGGACGCTTAGCGACGAAAAACAAATATTAGATACACTAATGGCATAGCGTGCGTGAAGAGAGAAAGAGAGAGAGAGAGAGAGAGAGAAAGAGAGATAGAGAGAGAAGGATAGCCACAAAGAGAAAGAGAGAGGGGGAGAGGAGAGAGAGAGTTGGGGGAGGGGGAGCGAGGGGAAGACGGAGCCTGAAGAGATTGGGAGAGAGGGAAGAGAGAAGGGAGAAAGAGAGAGAGATGAAGAGAGAGAGAGAAAGTGTGTGTGTGTGTGTGTGTGTGCGCGTGTGTGTGTGCGTGTGTTTAAAAAATATTAATGCTAGAAGGGATCGAGAAAGGGAGAGAGAGAGAGAGGGGGTATATTTGTACATATTTTTCGCATGTCAACATGGTCAATGTAATGATTACAGATCCATAGAGGAAATGATTACCATGGCAACAGCAATTAACTGCAACAACAACAACGGGAACTGCGTTCACGGTACCAGATTTAGGTGGGGTCGTTTTCCTCATTTCAGCTTGTTAAGATGTTTTTAAGCACTGGTTGACAAGCATGGCATATTTTATAAGGTTCACGAAGTGGTGTCATTTTATTCTGATAAAAGAGAAAATACCAGGCGATAGACGATATTGCACAGCATTAGAAAATGACAATCTGTTCTTGTTCCGTCTTCATTTTGCCATCGCCTTTCTAAGAGGAGGTAGAAAGGCTGAGTTGTTTACTCATTTTTTCCCCTTTGCTGACAATTAATTCCATTGACATTGACTGTATGAAGTACACGGGTCTACGAATACAGTGAAAACGTGTGAAAACTTCACAAAATGAAAATACAAAAGATTTTATATTTCATTGAAATTTCCAAAGTGTTACCTCCTTTGAGGCGAGCAAAATATTCATATTTTGTTTCAGTTAATTGGGCACAAAGGGGAGATGAATTTAGTCAGCGAAATTCAGACGGATAACGGGAAAGGCATGCAACAGCTTTTACCTTACTTTGCTGTAGGACTAATTTCCTGATAAATGAATAAAAGAAGTAGGATATAAATATCCATACAAATCCTTTCCCAGATTTTCCACAAATCTGTACATTTACTAAGTTTATAAGAGCATATGCTCCATAAAAACTAATGATATCATCTGGAAATAACACAGTTTCTACTTTTTAACCAAATTACAAACTAAAACTACAACTTTTTTTCTTCTTTGGTTAGGTTTAAAGGAGCTTGTCAAGCAGTTTGGAATATTTATATTTATATAATTATACACTCTTGTTTATCGTAGTTGTAACACTTACTATCAACCACTTATAATCCCTAAAACACTCTGTATTGCCTTACATACCAAATAAAAAAACATGGACTATTTAATTCTGCCTTTGGCACTGATAAAATTAATAAACCGTTTCGCGTGCTATTCGAGGAGATTGATTGACATGCATGCAGTAATCGAACATTCTGGTTCATGAAATCTCTACATCAATTTGTCACGAACTATGAACAATTTGACTCAATCAAGAGACAAGTTCGTCTAATCTTCGGTGAGATTTCGAGTAAAACATTTGCATTACATTCGATTAATATCGACAGCTCTATTATCGATCCTATACAAACCCGTATTCTTGTTAATTGTATAATGTTTAAAGAAGATTATAAAAAGGAAATGTGGCCATTAGCAAAATCGCAGCATTGAAACATCCTCACTTTTTTCTTCTGTAACAGGGAGATTTGAATAAACAGAGAACTATTTTATATAACAGATACCTTGAAACTGTTAATAAAACCTTTTCACATTATACCTGTCTACGGAAAAAACAGAAGCTTTTTACTTCATCATGCAATAATTGCTAAAAGTATGAGATACCCTAAACCGGAGAAATTACTTTCATGATGGGTTTTGTTTTAAAATCTAAATTTTCATTCGACGTGCCCATAAGCGTGTTTTGTGGACAGTACTTAACAGAAAAATTTAAGTACTGTACTTATAGTTCGGCGAAACGAATGAGCCTTTCTAATTCATTCATGTTTAACAGATGTGAATGATGTCCTTTAACTCATTGGCTACTGGAGCCGGGTGGTCCCTGAGAATGAGATAATTAAGTAGTTAACGGGTTAACATGGTACAGACCCTCCTTACATCAGTCTGTATACCACATGAAATTGATTCCCTAAAATAGATGCCTTGTTTATAGAACATATACAAAATCGACAAAAATTAATATCTATACTCCTAAAGTCTGTTCTTGACAAATGGATCGCAGGTATCAATTATCCACGAAATAAAATTGAGATAAAAGTCAGATTATATATGAAAGTAAAAAAATTATTCTGGTCCATGCTACAATTTAGAAAATAAAAACGATATTGCTTTTGTCTCCTTGCAAGTGAATAAAGCTACCAGTATTATGTTTACACAATAGCCTGGGGAATTAAGTCATATACATTTAGCTAATGTAATCCTTTAAGCCGAATACCCCAGTCTTAAAAGCCTCTATACCTTTATGGGGATTACTACGCTGACGGGTTTTCAAGCGTGGTATACGTTACCATAGCAACGCGAAACCACACAAGATAGAAGAGCAGAGCAGAGCAAGCCATAAAAATATACCTTCGTCAAGCATATTTACCGTCATCGTGATAGCTCCATGCAAAACTCTTATCTTCATATTCTGCCGCCATCTTGGGTAGATCTGAACTCCTTTTACCCCTGGATGGTCAAAATGACACATGGATAGGGGGAAGTCTTGCCCGGTTGTCACCTGTCTTCGAGATGTTGATAATAGCATTGACATTGATGCAGGGCGAGCTGACAGTCTTGTCGAGTCGCATTAACCGAGCCGAGCTGCACCAACATTAGTCGTATTTACGCGGTACGCTCTGCGCATGCTCCGATCCTAATGACGGTTGGTTATACGGTATATATCAGCGAGCTGGTTAGGTATATATTTATCAGCGGTGGACTATAATAATGGAGATGGATTCTCCTGCCTGGCAGTGTGCTGGATGACTATTAGACATCCACACTCTCTACCCACCTCCAAATTAATATCCGCTCGGGATCATAAACACTGGGGCATCAGTGATGATGAGAGGATGATTGCCGTGTATTAGCCGCAGTCATTAGGGAAGTCATGCGCGGGCACACTCTCTGCGACAAATATACATGCAGTCATAAAAACACGAACACTCGGGCTCTTTTAATTCGAAACCATGACAACGTGCAATTTATTATTTAGCAACCATCAACAGGTATTAAATTCAGTAAGAAGCAGACACCTACCGTACGAGGAAGTCATACCACGCATCTTTTGGTTCGTCATAATGTCCCCAGCAGTAATATCCACTCCGCTCCTGACTCCGTTTAAGGTTGTAAGATACTGCGAAGAAGACTTGTCCACTCTCCCGAATCAAACGTGGTCAGACAAGTAGCATACGTAATACTTTGGAGATTGTAATTTGATTTTCATCAAGTCACAAGTCGCCCTATGTCGCTGCCTTGCGGTTAGTAGGCAACAAGGCCAAGACGATCATGAAAGATATAGATAGCGAGAGATGGAGAGTGAAGGCGCAAGGACAGTAGTCAGCGAGAATTAAAACCTCGGGTTAATCCTCTCTCTCTCTCTCTAAAACATGTAACATGAAAATCTATCGAGTAGTTTCTTCACGCCCCTCTTCGAAGCAAGTGCAATAATCACGAGAAAGGAGAACAAGTTAAAAGAGACCAGAGTTCAGAGGAAAAATACAATTCTCCCGCTCACACTGCCTCACATCAAACAAGAAAAACAATCCATGGAAATGGGAAGAGAGAAGGAGAGAAGGAGAGACAGAGATAGAGAAAGAGAGATAGCGCTCAAAAAAACGTTCTGGATTTTATTCACCTGGGCGTTTTCTGAGATGATATTTATAACTTGCGCATGGCAAATACGAAAAAAAAAATGAAACTAAAGATATTCCAATGCATATACCAGTTTTCTTTCGCTTGCAATTCACCAAGGGAATAACGGCAAAAAAAAAAATCGCATGCATTATTCCACCAGGATGAGAAACCGGCGACGTATCGAGGTTGTCATGGAAACACTGTACCGCAAATCATAATATGGATGGAAATGGGAATGTTTCAAATTTAAGAGAGAGAGAAAGAAAAAAAAAATGGTATCTGCATTTGAGCTAAAAATACAAATGCCAAGAGAAGAGAATTGCATATGATTTCTCACATAAATTATTTCACGATCTCCTAGAAGTGACTACTAGCAAATCAAGTATGATGCATCTTTTCAGAATAAAGTCGCGTTGTTTTACAATGGTCCATTTTATAAGATAGCAATCCGAGCAACAAAGCCATGTGTTTCAAAATCATCGTGATTATAAATCAAGGAATAGATTTATAGTAAATATTCGAGTTTAACAAAACTGCGAGCGATTCTATTTTCATTAAAGGTAGATAGATAACACCCAGCCTTTTTGACATCGTATCGGGAAATTTTCGGGACTTGAACAACAAACACAGTTTTAATCATCATACGTACACTAATTTAATATTGAGTCTCATCATGATTATCTTCTTAAAAATATCAAAAGAATGAGAAATTATGACCAGTTTTGATGTATTTATGATATCTGGAAATTATCTGCATAAGCACCAACTTGCATGGTTATTATTTTCACAATATACTGTATATATGGACAGTAACACAGCAGAACAATATTTGACTTGAATTAAAATGCAACGTCTTTTAAACTTCCATTTTCTGCGGATATATAACATGTATAAACATTTTTGTGTATATTAGTATATGTATAGAATGTCTTCGTCTTACCTATGCCGCAATTTCATATACATATTCACATGCGCTCCATCTCTATTACGTGTATGTAATTGCACATAAATTATAACCTTGACACAAATTGATTACATTTAGCATTTAACCCGTCCTTATCTCTTAGCCTGACCTTTACATGATGATCATGTCCTCGTAACCGGTATAGTTAACTCGTCGAAAAAGACAAGACTTAAAGGGAAAAACCACGCTGATCAGGGGCGTGGCTAGAACATTTTGAATGGGGGATGTGACACCAAAATTTGCCGACAAAAATGCTGCACCCTAATCTCCCCCCCCCCCCCCCCCACATATAGTGTTAAAAGAAAACCACAGATGTAGAGATCTTGATGATACAGGCCCATTTTCGCAAAGAGGGGGCTGACACCTTTTGCCTAAATATCAAGGTGGCGCATTTGCCGACAGCAATTTTGAGGGGGGGGGGGGTGAAACCCCACACCCCCTCTAGCGACGCCCCTGACTGATTACAAGTTGGTTTTAAAAGAAGCAAAACGAAATAAAGAAACAGATCCGTGAAGGTTTGTGCAAAAATACGATAAGAAATCAGAAAGTAATGAATTGTTGAATTTGTAATCAATCAAACACAAATTGGCAACTCCATGACGTATCTTGCGAGCTCATCTCCCATTTGCCATGTTTGCCCTGTACCCCAAAAAATCATTAATTCCCACTGAAACATACATGCACCTTAGATATAATCATTGCTCATATGTTATTTACACATAATCTGTATGAAACAAATCTATTCCTTCATTAGAAACTAAGAAAATGAAAATTTATGAAATTTTCTGTACTAAGCAAACGGGAGAGGAGCTCGCATGATACATCATTCAGTTGCCAATCTGTGTTTTATTGATTACAACTTCACACATTCATAACTTTCTTACTTCTTATCTGATTTTGCTCAAACTTTTACCAATCCGTTTCTCTCATTTTCCTAATTTTATTCCAATCAACTAAATACCAGGGTGGATTACCCTTTAAATCTGAACAGTACAATGGGAGCCAATGACGATGATATTAGCAGCACATTGTTTACCTTAATTAATTCAGTTTATCACAAAATAAAAAGAAATATTATGGAAATCTCCAAATGACGTCAGAGAGGTGGTAAAATATTGGTACCCTCTTGTCATCTATTTTTCCTACCCTCTCTATCTCTCTTTCTCTCTTTCTCTCTCTCTCTCTCTCTCTCTCTCTCTCTCTTTCTCAGTATCCCCTCTCTATTTCTCCGCTTCATTATTAATAGATAATCTGTGTTGCTAAACTCAATTACTTTACCAGAATACATATAGACACACAACGATGGTAGACATCCTTTATTACAAATACAAACAAAAACGGACTATGGACGCTTTGCACTGCATAATGCGTGTTCGAAAATGGCGCCGTGCTCGTATACGTGTATGAGTAATCAAACACAGCGCGCTCTCAATTTAAATTGAGAACACTAGCTATGATTGTTTATTTACGGATGACATGTTATGGAATTATATCATTTGTATTGTGTTTATTTTCATGTTGAATTATATTGTGCATATAATGCTTAATTTGTAATATTCATTTTGAAAAACTGAATCAAGTAAAAAAAAAAAAAAAAAGTATTGAAAGAAAAAAATCATTCATGTTTAACAGTAAGTTGATAGATAGACTGCTCACAATTCCCAGTCAAAATACTGGACGTTTCAAACAAGCGACATCGAATAGCACTGACTACCAAACATTCTCACAGACATTTAACACAATGAGTACGAAAGAACCAAGACTGAATGAATAGGCAGATCCTACCTCGATAGGAGAAGGCCCCGATGGGAAGTGAGCACAGGGGATCTTCGGATGTGTCCTCGTGGACCCAGGGTATCAGTTTCTCCCGGGAGGAACTCCGGCGGGTTAAAAGTTTGCCGCGGAGGTAGCGCTTGCGAAACTTGGTGAACTTGAGGATCGACATCGTGCCCCTTTTCCCCTAATACTCTCGGTCACCGAAGCGGAGTTCATTGATCACGGAAAGAGGACATCGGATAAAGATTTCCATAGACTCAAGGGGAGAAGAAACAACCCTCACCGGACAGTCAAGAATCCAACTACATTATTGTTTTGCCTGTAGCAACATAGTGCTTGTTCTGTTCTTGTCAGTCAGTTTATTTCTTCGGAAGCATTTGTTAAGCATATGCAAATTGAAACATTCCTTTCGACAAGTGCAAACGCAGTTTGAATGTTTACCGGGCATTTGTAACAACACCTCATGTATACGAGAACAAAAAGACATAGCAGAACGACCCGGACTTGAAACAGGTGATGCATGAATGCATTGTCGATTGTCGAGTCTTTGTGTGCCTTCGGTCATGTCGGTCAGACACAATGACCACCGAAAATTACTTTGAATGCCCGATGGTGTCACCTTATTTTCAAAGATGTAACCCATGAAAATTACCCCCTATTTTACATACTTTCAAGATCATTTTCCACAAAATTTGACCACATTTTCGTAAGAACAGGTACAAAATGGGATATTAATATAACCCTATTTTTGGCTTATCAAGTACCTCATTCACAAAAAAGTGCCTTATTTCCCCCAAAAGTACATGTTCACATGTTTGCAAACATTAAAATATAAACTTTTTGTGAAATCGCTTACTCTTTCAAAAAAGATACATCTTTTTCACATCCATGAACATCATCGAAAATTACACCTTTTTACGCGAAATTGTTAATTATCATGCGTACACAAAGTCAATATAATTATGAAGTGATATCACCGGGTGTGAATGACCTATTTCTGTTCCAATGTATGTTGCTAAGCCGATACTTTTATATGACTCTTTTGCATCCAACTTTAATTACAAATGAAAAGAAAACCTATGAAATAAATACTTATCAAAAATGACTTGGGAATGCATAAAAATACTATAAGAGTTTATTTTGACCAAATTCCTAATTCGAAAATGCTCTAGCGAGGCAAGAGTTTTAAAAAGCATTCGAAATGACAAACATTTCATCCGTATTTGTCTCTTTTATTATTCTTATGCATAACTTGGGAAATACCAGGAGGAGTCCAGGACAAACTCTACTATGTACCCGATAACGATAACTATAACTTTATCTAATTCAAGAGCTATGTTCATCAGTCAGTGCAGCATCTATCTAACAGGATGTAACATCTAAAATAATGAACATGTCATAAATATTTATATCCATTTCGCGACTTAACTGAACTGGTGTATTGTAAAAACTTATCAAACATGCAGCTCTGCAGAGCTGAAACTGTTCAATTTACACAAGGTGCATCAATTTAAAACCACAATTAAAATAAACATAGGCTTGATATGAAATAGAAAATAAACATACACATTTAAAAATGTCAATTCATATTATTACTTACTTTGATGATATTGTATAGGCATTGGAGAACATGAAAATAATTTTCTTTACATTTGCAAAGATCAAAACTACATGAATAGCGCTATAATTTGTTTAAAGAGGAATGCAAATTAGAGGGGTAAATGTAGGTTCCTTATTAACAATATGAATAGACTTGTATTTGTCTTTCGTTCTGGAGGGGTTGCTGTTACGAGCCATTATTTCTGGTGATTACAGTATGTAGAAGAAAAATTAATTTTCAAGAAAGCTTTCTCTTCATCTTACATTTCTTCATACAATGTGCCCCCCCTCTCTCTCTCTCTCTCTCTCTCTCTCCCCCTCCCCCCCCTCCCCCCCCCCCCCCCTCTCTCTCTCTCTCTCTCTCCCGCTCTGGATTAAATGTGCTTTATTCTTTTGCGGTTTCTTTTTCATCTTCCATCTTATTTCGTGGTATATGTGCATTCAACCCTCCCACCTTTTCACCACACCTTCTTTTTTCTCTGAATCTTTTTCTTTTCTCTTTCTCTTTCTCTCCCTCTCTTTCGTTTCACCTTTCAAATTGTCCTCATTAGCGGCACAAATTTGGGCATTGGGGCGTTGTCATGGAAACGCGATATTTTGATGCTTGTCAGAATGAACAAGACAATATCCCCGATAATATTCCTCCGCTGGCCATGCATTCCAGTGAAAATAACTGGATCATAGTATTAAAAAAAGATAAAAATGCATAACTGAAGATGAACGACGTATACATTTCGATATTCATGTAGCTGATTTGCTGAGAATCGTTCCATTTAAAAAGGGAAGATCCTTCTGAAATGAAATCACTGAATTATTAAGGCCAGCATATAGAGATCATTAGTGTGATTGTGTACTATGTTTAAGTTACAAAAAATATATTCGACATTTTCGAAGAATATTCGCCTTGGAAAATTACATTCCTATTTCATTGTCTTCATGTGAATAAACAGAATGATGGAATCAAATGCATGCTTGGTATACATGATGTTCATTTTTGTGACATTATAAAATAAATCCATGTGCTGTGTTCCCAGGTGTTTATTGGAGCATAGGGAAATGATACTACCGCGATACTACATGTGCATTATTTATATTACAGTGCACATCCCCCTGTGCCCCCCTGTAGCTATGCCACTGGTTATTTTACATTGTCGCGTTTCAAGTGCTAGATAGACATTGATCTTTAAGGATTTCATTACTTTATTCCTAATAAATGTCACGCTTGTCTGAATTATTAGGCCCCACAGAATCAAATATAACTGTAATATCACGTTTGTCCGTCCCCGTTGTGCTAAATTGGAACAACACAAAAATGCTGATAGACAATGATCGCCAAATGTTTTCTGCAAGGCAAACGAAAGAAGAAAGAAGCCTTGGCACTTAGTTGCATGTACGTTATCTTTAGCTTCTTCCTCTAGATTTTTCTAAATCTCTGTTTGTACTTCTTTCTTTCTCCTGCGCCCCCCCCCCCCCCTCTCTCTCTCTTACTCTCTCTTTAGTGAATCTGATGCTTCTATTCTGTTTCGCTTTTTATTGCATTTTAATCAGAATTTCTTAAAAATAAAGCTACTCTAAACTGGAGCCTAATCATTTACAAGCTATGCGTTTAATCAGGGGCGGCGCCAGGGTATTTAAATAGGGGGGGGGGCAAAATGACGCGTATAGCAACGTCGCACGTCGAGGGTCTTGAAATAACAAATAGGACTATAACAGTTATGTCATAATTGCATGGCCTAGCCTTCTCTTCTCCATTTCCCCTTCTCTTTCTCCTTCCCCCCCCCCCCTTCTTCCTCTTTTTTTTTTTGTTTGCTCGCTTGAAAAATGATAGGGGGGCGGCCGGCCCCCTGCCCCCCTTGTAGGGCCGCCCCTGCGTTTAATTTAGCCTCTCCACATATTACATTTTCTTCTTTTTTGCCAGTCGTTCCTATATCTCTCAAAACTTTCTACCTATTTACCGTATTCAATTTGAGTATACGTTTTGAAATTGACACTAATGCTTGTAAAATCTGAATTGTTTTTGATGTAAAAGTGGAACAAACAAACTTCAAACTTTAAACCTTCTTTTTTTCTCCGCCTGTTTTCTGTCTATTTGGACATTTTGCACCAGCGACATTCGCTCCGGGCTTTACTTCTTCCAAGATTCGATTTTCAATTCTTCTTCTTCCTCCTCCTCCTCCTCCTCCTCTCCTTCTTCTTCTTCTTCTTACACTAATCACACTAATGCATCCATTTAATTATGGCTACATGTAATTGATTATGTTAACTTCTAATTCACCGTACTAAAATTTTGATTCTTTTCTTCTCTTTAAAAATGAAATAATATCTCAACTTGTATCTCAGGAGTACATGTTTGTGTGTGTATATAACTATGTGACATCCTATTTGTTAATCTTGTTTTATGTTATATGACATTGTCATTTGAATGTATGCTGATCTTTATACAGGGTCCCAGGAAGAACGATTTTTCGTCTATATACTGATGGGGCTAACCTGTAAAAATAAACTTAATCAAATGAAATTAAATAAAATCAAATCTTCTTTTCTTCTTCTTCTTTTTTTCTTTTTTTTCTTCCTCTTCTTCTTCTTCTTCTTCTTCTTTTTTTCCTTCTTTTTCTTCTTCCTCCTCTTCTTCTTCTTCTTCTTCTTCTTCTTCTTCTTCTTCTTCTTCTTCTTCTTCTTCTTCTTCTTCTTCTCCTCCTTCTTCTTCTTCTTCTCCTTCTTCTTCTTCTTCTTCTTCTTCTTCTTCTTCTCCTCCTTCTTCTCCTTCTTCTTCTTCTTCTTCTTCTTCTATGTATATTCTTCTTCTTTTCCTCTCCCTCCTCCTCCTCCTTTTACTTTTTTGTTCTACATCTTTACGCTCCGGCAATTTGTACTTTCTTTTAATTACGATGTGGATGTTTGCATTTTTGCAGAAGGTTAAACCAGGGAGGTGGAGGTTAAACTGAAAGCTGTCAACGTATCGATCATGTTGCCATATAAATTTACATAAACCTTGTTATTATTCGTGTCATATACAACCTGCCTTTATGACTGTAGGCATAGTGTCTAGAGGTGCAGTGCAAATATAGACTTTTCAGTAATGAAAAATGTCATAATTTTTATTCATCAATGATTTTTTTTTTCAATTCACGCCAACGTATTTTAAAGGTAGGGTACCGATTTGCTTCCATAAAATGTATTGATAATACACAATGCCCCTTAATTGACGCATGAAATTAAAAATATTCCTATTTTACCATTAAAATCCTTATTAAGCGTTTTTTAATGAATCGAAGAAAATAAATATCTATTATATGACGTTTGTTTAGCGTCATTCTTCACCGCAGCAAATTATGGGTTACTTTATCGAGAGCATTTCTAGATCAACGATCCATTATAAATCCAGTGATCCGTTCAAAAAATGTAAATTGCTGATTCCAGTTAAAAGATTAAACCAATGCCAGTATACCTTTTACTCTCAACATCTCCAACAAAGTTATGTCAGTGTCTCCACTTTCCTTCAATGTATTTCATCCGCGTATTGAAGAAAATCATACCTTAATTAGATGAAACTATTTGTTGTCAATGACGTTAAATACAACTACTTTCTGCTCGTATCTTTGATGTTACAAGAATTTGTTGATGGGATAAGAATGTTATTGTTCAATAAAATGCCACATATAATGCCCATTTACTCCATTCAAACGAACCATGATAAGTGACCCGCGTTTGATGATTGATTTTGAATTGGATAATCGAACCAAATTATCCGATTAATCACTTTTCTGTCACGCATTGGTCCCTGATTGTTCTGCTGAAAGGCAAATACATTCGCGACCGTGGATGGCCTAACCCTTTGTATGCGGTTTGTGGATCCTGTCATTAAATTAATATAGGACCTCTGCGAGCTAAGCGTATCCATGCCTACCGGTTGCAATTATTTCTAACCAGGGGTTCCTATTGTCGGCATCAATATCAAAATCATGTAAAATCAGTAAGTTTCCCATCGCTCATAAATCATTTGTTCAGTAATGGGCGTTACTTCTACTCGTTGACGTTGGATGACTGTTGGTAAAGCTCGCGGCAGCTGCACCGATCTACCACGGAGACGGACTTGTGTAAGGTCCCACAACGAGTGAAGGTGGCGTGTCTGTCACTCTATCAACTATTTCAAAATTTGAAAATACTGGAAAAGCAAAGAAAAATGCCAGTCATCTGGATGAAAAATGTGAGTACATTTTATTTCATTTAACTCAGGGAACATTATCATTCTTTTTTTCATTCGTACAGTTGTCTTTACGAAGGTGCATGATTATGAATATGAATTGTCGTTTCGCTGAGTTTTGAATATGTATATGTACAACCAGCAATGAAATTTGTTGTTGTTCATAATTTGTTCTATCCTCTAAAATTGTTAAATATCACATCATCCTGGATCCGCCCCTGCAAGAGCTCCCCCGACATACAAATATCATATATATTTTGATATGCATAATGCATTTCCCAGTCCGGGAATATAAGCCTACTCTTGTGTTAAATAATTTATTATTCTAAATTTCATGTGCATTTTAATAGTCTGAAGATTTCATTTCATTTTTTTTTCCTTTTCAGCGTTTTATTATCATTTTGTCACTAATCACGTGTCGGGCGAACACACATCGATATCCAAACAGCAGTGAGTATGAAATTAGATTCAATACATTTTCATCATCTATTGACTGATTGAATAAACAGAGAAAATGGAATAGGGCTTAAACATATGCATGATTTATGATTTGATTGTAAAGCAAGAGATCAATATAACTTAAGAAAATGTGTTTGTAAATATGTGACTCTATAGTCTGCTTCAATATGTAAGAAAATGGGCTTTCGTTCAAAATTTTTGGAGATTAGCAAAACTATACATTTTTATAATCGTTAGAACATGGGGAATTCAAAAACTGATTTTGGCATTTGCACGAATCACCGGCGCAGCGGCCATTTTGGATTTTCAAAATGGCCGCTATATGTAATTCGTATTGAACAAATTTGAAGATATTTTTATAACAGAACCTCATCTTACCATGTATTATCATCATATTACAGGAGAATGAAACCCTGGGGAAATATCCATTTTAATGTAAAGAGAGGATAGAGAGAAGCAATTTTTAAAAAGTTTCATCAAAATCGGTTACGAAATGAAAAAGTTATGAAAGTTTGAAAAGTCTCACTTTACTTTCTATGGCGATCCTGAAATTGTCAATGTTGCATAAAAATGGCAGGTTTAGTAACTCTCAATATGTTTTGTACACAAAATTTCATATTTTCTCCATTATCTCTAAAGATGCTGCTTGTCTTTTTATGAACTGAACATATGCTGTGTCAAATACATTTTCCCATGATATATATTGAGCTAAGAAGGAGACAAGCTGCACCTCGAGAGATAATGTGGAAAATATGAAATTTTGTGTACAAAACATATGGAGAGTTGTATTTCTAAACTTGTCACTGTGAAGCAACATTGCCAATTTGAGGATCGCCAAAGAAAGTAAACTGAGACTTTTCAAACTTTCATAACTTTCTCTTTTCGTAACCGATTTTGATGGAACTTTTAAAAATTGCTTCTTTCTATCCTCTCTTTCATTAAAATTGATTTTCCCCAGGGTTTCATTCTCCTTTAAAGGGCATTAAATTTTCTACAACATGATACCACATTTAATGGGTTTGGTAATGATTTGCAATACAATTCTCGGCCAAGAATATGATTGTTTACATAATGTTTTCACAAATATGAATTTCTTCAAAATACGTATTTATCATTATTTCAAAAGTCATTTTCACTAATTAGTTCAAACTTTTCAGAAAACTGCCCATATTTACGGTTAGTATCATATAAAGATTACACGTTCATTGCCTATCAAACAAAAAATGTATAGCACTCTTAAGTTGACACTTTGATATAAGCTATAGTTAGGGAATCGATAACAAAATTGGTCACTAAGTGCTGCCACCTCTCTTTTACAATGATAACATTGTGAGACGTGAAATGGATTATTTCGGTAGTACGTGCCATTGTCATGTAGATGAATATTTTAATAGAAAGTATGATGTCAGTTGATTCAGTACGATCATATTTTAGTGATATACAATAGTTTGTTAGTTCCCGTTGCTATGATACAAATGTGCCTAATAACCGATGATGTGTTCAGAAACCAATTAAAGCTCACTGTCCAAATAATACTCTCATTCCTTATCGCATTTCTACGCATTCTCTTGTAAAATCAAACGATTGGTTTGATTCGTTTACAGAACAGCATGGTAAATGAGTCATATTCATTCTTATTGCTAGGAAATTTCACTTGATGCTATTTTATTTTGTCTTCTTCAGAAATATGTCATTTTTGTTGCCCTGATTGCAAAATATGAGTTTGATGGTTTGTTTCTTTGCCCAAAAATGTACGATGACATAATGCTTTTCAAAATGCATGAATGATTTCATATTATTCATTATCAATAATAAATATGTATATATTTTACTGCTTTATAAGAGACACTGTACATTCGATTGCTATACTATATTACACGCAATCATGAGTATACTATCCTATGATATGTTTTGTAAATATGTATACAACAATTTTGTTTCTATACTGAGCTAAAGTAGTCTTTATACTTTGTGAATGTACTTTCAAAACTATGTAATGCCATTTCAAAATAACTAATTTATACATGGTTATTTTTTCAACGAATTTTAGAAAATATCACCATCTATACATATGATGATTTATTAAGATGATAGAAATGTGCAACGATTTCAACATTTTCGTAAAAAACATATGTTACTTACGAGGATACCATATACTTTGTATATATATATATTTTTTTTTTTGTTATGAGTTTATTTTCATGATTTTGTTGGCTATTATTGTTACTTATTATTGCTATCAGGGCCTCATGGAAGACCACCAGTAATGGTGATAATGAGTCACTCTGTATGAATATCAGAAATAAATAAATAAATAAATAAATATGAGAAAACCTGGTTTCAAGTGATAATCATGATTCACACTCCAACACACGTATATACTAGATGATAGGTTACAGAACTTGCACCCCCTCTATGTCCATGCCTTCCCCTCCCCTTTCTGCTTTGAAAACGAGACAAAATAATTTGTGCAAAGTAAAATTCATAAAGTACTATGTATAATGGGGCTATGTATAACATATTGATATCAAACAGTCTTTAACATCAATCCAAGTGACCCTCAAAATTGCGTCCCCTGTAACATTTCCAAGCACTTTCAAGATTAACAAGAGCATCTTACGAGGTGGGGAGGGGTGAGGGCTAGGGGCTGAAAGTAAAGTTTACATTCGGGCAAGCGGCGTCAGCTCCCAGGAATCCCCAGGAACATTTAATTTCCAAATGATTGAATGGACTAGTTAAAATTTACTCATTGTTATGATTTATACATCAAATAAAAGAGGGGGAATTAGAGATTGATGACATACTTTATTTGTCTATGAAAAATGTGATAAAATTGGTAAAAAATAATATTATTTTATGACCAAAAAATGGAAATGAAATGAAAAATAAACCTAAAAAACTCACATAGTTTTATTATGAGCCAGGCTGAATTTGACATTAGAGTAAAGGGCAATATCTATATTTTACAAATATTGAAATAATATGTATGTACACTTAATGACAGGGTCAGGATCCAGCAAAATGTAACCAAAGTACACCTTGTGTCCTTCAAACAGTTGATTCCGGCACTCTGATTGGTTCCCCCAAATAGATCAACATGTTTGTCACAGCCAGGACCATGTTTGCACAAGAGGTCAAGTGTTCACCCAACAGGTGGCATGTGGTTTCAAATATCGCGCCCTAATCTTGCAGGGTGGCCTTGCCAGCCAATCACATTGCTGAGATTCTATGGTCTTGACAATTTCAAGGATATACTATGTATTTGGGTTGAATATAGCTGAATCCTGACCCTGTCATAAATGTGGATATTTTGAATATGATAATGTAAAAGATAAAACATCAACGCTTTTATACATATGCGTTTTGATAGCGGCTCATATACTTTTTATATGTCTTTTATCAATTTGAAATCTTATACAGAAAAGTGTTTTGTTTCACTATTTTATCACTTATTTTCAACTACTTATTCCTTGAATTATAACTTAAACAAGGTATGTCTGCACTGATAAACTATCCATTTATCTTTCCATAAACTTTGATGAGCATAGCATTGAAATTTCTTGATATAATTAACTTTGAATATGACCATGCAAAACAGACCACTGGTTGTAAGGAGAGTGTGCCATTTCAGGAACTGGAAATAAAATCAGCCCTTTTTGCTCATTTGCATACCACCTGCGGTCTGGTCACAAAATATAACATGACTGTATAATTTTTTCTAAACTTTGTGTCAAAATTTATGCAAGACTTCACGGACAAAAGCCAGAATGTGGCACTGTTTCAGTTTGGAGACGCAATGAAATTTGTCTAAGGGCCCCTAGCCGCCCCCAAGGCGGAAGGAAGACTCAATATTATAAGTTTGTGATAGCACCAAAGATTTCCCTTACCAAGGATACATAAGCTTATCATATTTCATGTAGTTTTTATGTTGACCATACGTAAAGAAAGGGCAAAATATGCATTTTATGTCGGTCATTTTGAAAATCCAAGATGGAAGCCACATGAAGCGTTTGAGATGGGAAGTCTAAAGACGTCACCAATGTTTTCCCTGACCCTGGAAACATAGTATTAGAGTATTCCAATAAGATTCTAGGTTGCCTTGAAGCAGAGATAGGGCAACATACATATTTTATGGCGGCTAATTAGAAAATCCAAAATGGCCGCCATATGCGATGAAGCGTTGTGAGTAGAGGTCTAGTAATGTCACAGATTGTTTTTTCGACCAAAGAAACGTAGGATTAGCATATTTTATTAAGTTTCTACATTGAAAGAAGCCGACGTAGGGCACAAAAAATGTATTTGTGGCGGCCACTTTGAAGATTAAAAATGGATACCATGTCCAATGAAGCGTTGAGATTGGAAGTTTAATTATGTCACTAATGGTTTTCATGACCCAGGAAACAAAGTACTAGCATATTCTGTTAAGTTGACTGGAATATATATATATATATATATATATATATATATATATATATATATATATGTCATTTAAAAGTCTAATTATGTCACCAATGGTTTTATCGACCAAGAAAACAGAGGATTAGCATATTTTTGCCAAGTTCCTAGGTTGACCAGAAGCAGCGATAAGGCATATTACACGTATGTCATTTTGAAAATCCAAAATGGCCCCCATATGGGAGGAAGCGTTAGAAGAAGATGTCTAGCGATGTCACCATTTGTTTACTGCACCCAGAATTAGTAGGATTTGCACATTTCACTACGTTTATACCTTTAAATAAAGCCGAGATAAGGAAAATTATGTATTTTATGGCGGCCATTTTGAAAATTCCAAAGTGGCCACCTTGCCGATGTTTGTGCAAATGCTAACATCAATTTTTGGACTATCCATGCTCTGAACATTCCGAAAATGCATAGTTTTGCCAATCTCATAAAATTTTGAACAAAACTACATAGTGAACCTGACTAGAAGGCAGCACTGGCAACCATGTTTTTCATTATTTCTTTGTTTTAGAAATTATCAAAGTTAAGTTTAGAGTATTATAACTTTTTTGTTAGATAAACAATGAACTTGTAATTTTGATATGATATTGACTCTATATATGGATGCTTTTCTGTAAAGTTGGAATTCATTAATGAAATGGACTTTTGAAATATGGAGAAATGTGTATTTTGAAGCAATTCATATTTTTGAAAAAAATGATATAAATCACATTTTCTGCCAAAAATTGTAAAACAAATCATCACCAAACCCAGCGAATGTGGTATCATGTTGTAAGGGATTTAATGCCCTTTTATATGCTACCACAAAAATGATAGAAAGAGGTTTTCTGTTACAAAAATATCTTCAAAATTGTTCAATACTAGTTACATACGGCGACCATTTTGAAAATTCAAAATGGCTGCTCGGTCAGGGTTTGGTGCAAATGCCAACATCAATTTTTGGATTCCCCATGTTCTACCGATTATAAAAATGTATAGTTTTGCTAATCTCCAAAAATTGTGAACAAAAATACATAGTAAGAAAAACTCTAAATCTGTTTCAAGCAGAGTTTGTTGCCTTGCTCCTACCTGTTTGTTACATGCACAAAATCTACTGATATATTAAACATGATTGTTTAAACATTTATACATGTATTTTTTTTAATCTTTGAAAAAAATATATTGCGGAGATGTTTCATCGACTATTTCAATTTCCATCTTGAATGATTTTCATTTGTTGATTCTAACTCAAGAGGTTAAGGTATTGGCCTTCTAAGCCATGGACCAGCAGCTCATTTCACTTTTGGAAAGTAGGGAAAAGATTTTCATAACGGTCGGTTCGTTTCAGTTTCCCAACAGTCTGGATCTCAATACCTAAATACACTTCAAAAGGTACTTGACTAGTAACTCTGTTACTCTTGCTAAGATATTTTAATGCCTATTTTTCACATTAAATCATCAGTATTTTTTTCTGTGCATTTAATATGTTTTGATATACATGTATATGTTTTGTTTATGTACATTTTCTTCTTCTTCAAACATATATCGTATTTGTATTCGTACAGAATAAGGACATTTATTATTCATATATAGCCTCCAACCACAGTTACACAAATGGGACTGGTCTCACAAGGCCAATGCAGGCTTTTTTAAAGTTCTGTTCTTTCATTTTTTTCATAATTCAGTACAGGCTAACTTATACTCATATCTAATTGTTGTTTTTATGAATCGAAATATTAAATATATTTTTGTCACGTACAACTGTTTGTAGATTTTAGAAATGAAATGAATAAATGAACTAAAAAATATACCAATAAATGTATATACATTACTGGTCAAAATTATTGGAACACCTGCTAAAAGTTACCAGTTTTAATTTTAGTTTGTTAAACACTATTTTGTTTGATATGTCTGTATTTTGTGGTGGCTAAATTTTGTAGGATATAACCAAATCACGTGAAAGATCTTGGTCTTTGTCAAGTCCATATTTAGTGAAATAGCGGTATTTTTCTACACCCACCCAACCCCCTTCCCTTTCCCCCAGTAGAAATTTCAACTTGATATCTTTGTGGCATATGTCAGTGTACTGATTTATTTTAACACTGGATCTATTAAAGCATTTTTGAAGTTCATTGCAATCTGATACTTTGAGGTTTCTTTAAGTCTTTCACCAGTTATAGTCCCATATGTAGTAGATCAAGTTCAAATCCTAATTCTAAGGCCTATGGGATGGCAACCTCATCTTTTTAACACTATATGGATGCAACAGTTCTCCTACACCTATTCGTCAGAAAATATAAAGATTATTTAGCTGTGTGAAAGAGTAGCACAGAGAACAGGGTTACAGATTTACAGGATAGTGAAAACCGGAAGAAAAGTCAAATTCTCCAAAGACACCCCTCAAAGGCTTCTCCGGAAAGGAACTGTATGGAGTACTCTGGAGTAATCAATTGAAATGTGAATTATTCAGAATGGATAATTGGGTGAGAGGCGTTTTGGTGAATGTGTCTGTCCACTGTCATCCACTGGCAGCCACAGTCCAGCGTGGATGTGGGTGCATAATGTTCTGGAGAGCTCTTTACAATGTTGAAACCGAAGAACTTGTCAAAAGCAATGGGCAAAGGGTCAAGAAGTTCTACCATAAACCTGCTAACAATTATATTAGATCAGTGCAATTTAAGGACCAGGATCAACTTAACAAAAAGACAATCATTTAAAACTCCCATCCGAATGATGGGGAACAACTTACATAAAATAATAGAGGCATCCACATTTCAATAAATTATGGAGGGGTCACCCCCAAAGGGCCAACCAAGATCAAGAGCTTGAAACTTATCAACAAAATTTTGGACTTATTTAATAAACAAATTGACTAACAAAGTAATTCACAGAGAATCACATTATAATGAACTTCAGAAATGCTGAAACCGGTTTTTAAGCTTTGAAAAAAATGGTGGAAAAGCAAACACAATGCTTGAAAAAATACCAAGCTGTAATGACTGTATGGAGTGGGGGAGGGGTGTCGAAGAAAATTAGACTGAAATCTTGCTTATATGGACATGATAGTTAAGGGCTTACTTTACAGTCTGGTAATACACATAATCAGGGGTGTCGATCCGTGTTCATGATGGGGGGGGGGGGGGGTGACCGGCGAGGGAGCGAAGTGACGAAGTGGGGGAGGGTGGGGAGGGGGTATCCCCCCTCCGACTCCAGGGACTTTTTAAAAAGTCTGTCTATAAAACTTGCATTTTAGAGCATCCCAAAATGGTTTTTAATGAAAAGAAGGAATGCATGGATCTACGAGTATAACAATGCGAGCGAACGAATTTTATTCGATATTTTTGCTTTGAAATTATGGCATTTCTTATTTCCTTACTTCTGATTATTAAAGAATGTGATGGTATTCCAAGATAATTATTAGTTTTAAGTTGATGTATCATAATTCTTATTCATTTTATCCAAAAATATTGGGGGATGATAATACAGGGAATTGATCCCCCCACCTCAGTTCTTTTTGCGGGATATATACCCCCATCCCCTCCCCCCGGGATCGACACCCATGCACATAATTATAATTGATTCAACAACAAGGAGTTGCGGAAATAAAGAACTATACATTACATACATTAAACGTGTTCATTTTAGCAGGTGCTCTAATAATTTTGAGCAGTACTGTATATGTGTGCGTGTGTGCATGCGTGCGTGTGTATATAATTCATATTCTCGTCTCTTATAGTAATTCTCTTTGATCTGCAGCACTATGTCCCATCGGATTCCAGCACTGGAGCTCATCATGCTACCACATTGAATCAACGACTACAAAAGCGAGTTACAAAGCTCGACTTGCGTGTGAGAGTCTTGGCTCTCGTCTCGTTGAGATCACGTCTGTCCAAGAAGATGAATTCATCCGTTCCTTGGCGCTCACTGAGAACACAAGCAACTATTGGATCGGCATGGAACAGAAGAATAAGGACTATCATTGGATGGACGGGTCACCTTTGACTTTCACCTATTGGGATCCCGAGGAAGGAGCCCATAATGCCGGTTCAGACTGCATTCGTATGAAGTATTTATCCCAACACCACTGGAATGACAAACCATGCGATCATTTACACGTGGCCTTATGTGAAGGAAACCGAACAGGTACGTGTATAGGCCTATCTGAACCCCCACCCCCTTCTCTCTCTTTCCCCCACATCCGCCACTCCCACTTTAAATGTTATGCAACTCGCCTACTTTCGTGATGATACAACACGACGTATTATGAGCCCTCAAGTTGAATTACGAGCCCTCAAGTTGAATTCAGGACATCAGTCAGATATACAACGATAATAATGATAATAATAATGATAATAATAATAATAATGGCTTTTGGTATAGCGCTCATGTATGTCACATTGTGACACTCATGGCGCTCCAACATAATTACCCCAGTCATAGCCGAGCGGCCAAATATGCAGCGCTCTGGCATATCGGGTACCCATTTTCACCTAGGTGGAGAGTTGCAAACGTGGATTAATGTCTTGCCAAAGGACGATAGCAGGATAGTGCCGGGCTGAGATTCGAACCATCAACCCCATGTCTGAATTGTGACTGTTTTTATAAAGAAAATGTGAAATATTCTTCACTTTTAAAGATTTACCTCCGATATTTCCTAATCCACAGATCCAGTTTGTACTGATGAGGTTGACATTTTTAATTCTTCGTGTTATTTCGTGGGTGATCATTCATTTGATCGAGACGAAGCTATGAAACACTGCGAGGATAGAGGAGCTCATCTTGTGTACATCGAGACTGCAGAAGAGAACAGTTTTATTCTCAGTCATCCCGATATTGTCTCCAGTAAGTTTGACCTCTCAATAATTTCATTTTGTCGAATTTGTACTGTTTTCCTGCTGTTGTCTTTTCAAAAAAAAAAGAAAAAAAAAAAAGATGCTCTTTAAGGTCAGAGGACATGCATAGCACTTACTGTGGTACTGTGGAGCACTGTGGTATATTGGTGAAAGCTCGTGACTCTCATACGAGAGGTCTCGGGTTCGATCTGATTACATCCTTGGACAAGGTATTTTGCTTACATAAAATTTTGTCCGTCTCGACCCAGATGTATTTATGGGTACCTGGCAATGATGGGGTAATAATAATTGCAGGACCCGCAGGAAGGGCAGTATTAATACTGATGTGGCTACCCTGGATACAGCTCTGCTTATGTGTGTAGGCCTACAAGGTGCATAAGGGGCTAGAAACCCTTATGCCATTCTAAAATTGCTGCGAACAGAAAAATCAACGGACAGAGCTAACTTCAAATCATCGAAGTGAACAGAGTGGACCACGCTTCGATATCATCTGGGAGACCTTGCCCAACTTTGCCACGAGAACCGTCCATAGTTATTGTTACAGAAACCTTTTTTGATTCAACTGTATCTGGAGATGTCTCCGTAGCTATTCCAGGCTACTCCTTCTGTCCCGGGAAGGCCCAAGTAGGTGCTTCAGGTATAGAGGAGACATTGCTACCTTCCTTGTACCTATGTACACCATGCCTGAGAAGATCCCAATTACCTAGAACTCTAATGGTTTACAGTTGGACTTTAATCAGTAGCTTTCGGTACCATCTACAAACTATTTTTGTCTGCTTAAGTAAACATTATAATAGCCGCTACTCTTTCTATGACCAATATCCAAGTCACACCAACAGATTCAGATTCAGATTCAGATTCAGATTCAGACCGAACAAACAACTCCAGTTCCCCGAATGGCTAAGAATCGGTGAGTTTGGAGTCGGTGTAGAGTTGGTTTGGCCTTTTGAAAGAGATAGCAAAATGATATAATTTAATTATATCATTGAATAATGGAAGTTGCGATGAGTATATCGTATATGAGAGAGCATCATAATACAGTTTTATTTTACAACATTTTAATGTCAGCTACTATTTCCTACTGGATCGGCCTGACCCGACGTCCTCCAGGCAGTGACCAGGCTGATTTCGTCTGGATGAGTGGAGAGTCTCTTGGTTACTCTAACATTAATAATCTCGATGCTGGTTCTGAATGTCTGCAGATCAAGAATTTTGATGGATATGCTACATGGAATGATGAACCGTGTGGGCAAAAACATGGATATATCTGCGAGAGAAAAGGTAAATCTATAAGCATGTTTAAAATAAATATTAAAGTTTAATTCATCCAAGTTATGTTCCTAAGATCTCAACGTAAAGTAATTGGAAAGGTCGCAATAAAAAGAGATGCAAAATGATCCTCAGGATACAAAGTTTTTACTTGAAATCCACTATTCTAAAGATATTTACAACAAAGACAAAGGGAAACAATTGATAATTTCGATTGTGAATAGTGGGTCCATAACAGATCAATAGAGGCCGAAACAGCCACAAACCCCAACTTAGACAAAAGGGGAAAAAATGAGGGGGGGGGGAGGGGGAGTCATCAACCAAGAAATGAATAAATTTATACCACGTTTAATAATTATATAGGAATTAAATAATTACAATTCAGGTGATTTGTCGCGAGCTTTTCAACAATAGAATATAACAAATGAAAAATACATTGCGCATGATGAGAAAAGGGAAACTTCTGTAACATCGGCAAAGATATTGTGCTACATGATTTAACATTTGCGTAGCCTGGGTCTAGCCACTGAGATGACACTGGCGTCATGAGGGTGGAGAAAAAAGAAGAAAATTTGCACAGATATTGGTCCTAACATTAACTGTGGTACAATTTTAATCCTTGTCTTTCTTTAGAATTTCCCAGACATCAGCGCGAACAACGATTCACGATGAAGAAGAAAAACAGCGTACCTAGTCCAGAATCTGTAATTGATGACGTCAGAACATATACGCGTATAAGTTGTGCCTCTCGGTGTATCTCTACCAAAGACTGTACATCCTTTGCCTACAATGCTATGGAAAGGAGATGCATCCTCGCAAATAGCTCGACAGGGACTCTTTCTGTAGTAGACGGATTTCGGCATTACGTCACTTGAATATTGAACTCATATGACACATCAGTTTTTGTTCATGTCTTATGGAAAGCTTTGGTGCTTGATTTAAGTGGAAAATTTGAATACAAAATAGATTTGCATCATCCGCAGAAAAAGGTATAATCAGGGGCGTTATTAGACCATTTTGAATGATTGATGTCGGATCAAGTTTTTTTTTTTTTTTTTTTTTTTTTTAAGATTTACTAACCTGGTCATCAGATTTTGAAAATGGCCAACAAATGCCAAATTCTTTTTTTCCCCCAAGAAGAAAAGTTCATCAACATTCGCAATTCAGTTTAATTGAAATAAGATTTATTTTTTTCCATTGATGTTGTGGACATTAACATCTGTTCACATGGCACAATTTATGTACAGTAACAAGAACAGAATGAAAGAACTGCCAATACATGGAAGAAGGCGCGAATCCCAGTATAAGCATACACTGTCTTGTAACGGGTACGCCTGAAATCACGTTCAGCCTATACAATTTAAAATTTGCGGACAGAAAGGTTTTTTTGTTAATGGGGGATGTCACATTACACGTCCCCTCCAGCAACTACTATATGAAACGAAAATTTTGCCCTGTTTTTTAAAGACTTGAATCCTACGTTGCAATAATGAAGATTAATCAGGCATACATTTTGATCATCTCAGAGTGATTTGTTCAAGCATCTTTTTGTTTGTTCACAAAATGGCGGTTCTGTCACACTACACTAGGCCTCGAATCGATTCAATTATGAAGTCAGAACTCAATTAGTTTTCTTTGGTATTAATATTTGAGAAGGGCAAATTTATCTCAGAATGTCGTACTCTGTGGTGTATCCATACCAAAGTATACAACTAATGTCATGTAGCGTAAGAGTGGGCCTAGCCATGTAGGGCTAGTGGTGTCATTGGGGGGGGGGGGGCAGAAATATCAGGTGGCTAATGTGCGAGAGTAAAGCGTTAGGTTAGGGTGTGTGTGGGGGGCGGGGAGCGGGGGAAGGGTTTTAATAAAGGGATTAAAAGTGAGTATTTCGTTGGTTTCCAGCGGTCATTCTTTTTTTTTTTTCTTACCTTCATCCTTCAAACTGAATGATGTTGATACTTTTAAAGTTCTTCATATAATTTGATGTTTGTTATTTTTGATCAATTAAAATTCTTAAACAACATATAGTATGTCGATGTTTTTATTTTTTTCGTTTTTGGAACTGTTGACATTGATGAAATGGAGTTCATTGTAATTGTTATTCTATCTTTTATGGACTTATTTGGCGGCAAGTCAGATTTATATATTTTCATACTCTGATGATAATTGGTAGACTTCATATGACATAGCCAACTGAGAATTATGAACAGAATATCAAAGACAAAATACGACAATCTTTCTTTATGAAATTATGCTATTAAAGCAACTAGTATGCTTCTTTAAGTTTCTTTATTCAGTTCATTACACAATAAATTCAACATTAGTTTTAAGAGCAGAATTAATTCTTTATAGGTTAATCTTGAATTCAATAGATTATGAATTGAAGATTTTAGCAAAATTAGTCATGTGATGGGAAAAGTGAATACCTAATTTGAAAAAAAGTACAACTGTACTGAATTTAATTCATTTCCATTGAGAAGTTTGTTTACTTCTTTACACACTACTGTTAATAAACAAATTCATATCAATGCACAGATTTTCCTAAACTCCCGCAAAAAAGTTCTGCAATTGCAGTTTGACATCTCTCATTTCAATTTACCTGTACTATGATAACTTAAGTTGTTATTACCATTTACAATAATGCCTCATTTTGTATTTATTAAGTTATCATGTTGCAAAATGCATTGGTATTGTCAAAAGGTGAATTTTTCATTTGTTTGGAGAATGGGTTGTGTTTTAATGATGCTGAGGAGGTCAGTGGTGGCATGCTTAATAGGGCCATTCTCAGACACGTGTGCGACGAAAATCCAGAAAAATAGTTCATTTAAACCTAATTTTCCAGTATTTATCTTGTAGTAAAAGTCTCTCATTTTGGATATTTGAATAGTAATCTTGTCCCCAACAGATGGAGGGTAATTAGTTTAAATGAGAGTACATCATTTTCTTTCAGAGGTCAACATTAGGTCGGTCACGTGTGTGACCTCGCACGAAAAGGGTCTTACTTGTTGGTATTTAAACCTATTGTGAAGAATACCCCCCCCCCCCCTCCAGATTTTTCTTATTATAATTTTCAATTTAGCTCCGCTATTGCTTGTTTGTCTCAATTTATACAAATTCAAAGTCAAGCCTGTAGATTCTTATAAAACACTAGGTGTGGCTAAGTTGTTTGTGTTCATAATGAATGAACGTAGTAGGATCAACAGTGAGTGTTTACTACGGTGATCAATGGACGTAGTAACGCCAGCTGACTTGTGCTATTTTTAGATTCACTTCAATACACAGAACACGTTATGTGGGACTGGGTTGAATGAAACGTCCTGCGCCATGATGCACGAAGGTTGTAGGCTCTTTTATTAGTCACGTACCTTATAAATGCTTCTGAAAATAGTAGCTTGATGTTAAATTTTCCCTTTTTGTGATAAAATGTTTCCTTTAATGATGGGATTTAAGGCCTTAGAAGTCGATTTTCCCTGCCGAAAATGGCCCGGTCTGTGTTTAGGGTTTAGCGAGTGATTGCGTCACAAACTTCTGACCAATCACAGTCGCGGGGGCTACAGTTCTTTTCTGGAAGGGGCCCAAGGGGTATAAAAGGGGCGTAAATATTCATATTTTGAATGACAGCGCCGTAAAAACCAAAAACAACAATTTTGTTATTCTGCTGCTGATTTTTTGTTGGAGCAACACTATCGCAGACTAGCCCTGTTGTTAATTCATTTCTGTCGTCCCGAGCTCAGGAACAGTGAGTTAAAACATTTTTATATTTTATATTTATTGGAAATTGATTACATAATACTTCTGTCATTTATTAGAGGAAATTTGTTGAATATTTTTGTAAAGATTGCATGATGTTTAAGCATTGCACTTGGAGTGAGATTTATTGAACAGTGATTATTAAGAAATGTTTACATTGCTGATTCGAGTATGCGGTACACGAAGAAATTACAGTAGCGTTTTGTTTCTATTTCTCTTTTCTTCTATTTTATTACCAAATAGAATAAATCTAGAGGAAACATGAAGCCAATCTTGATCAGAGAAATAGGAGTGACTTAAGTCACTCAAGGGTACCTCATAAATGTAAATTAACACTGTAAATGTAAATAGGATTAATGTAAATAATTATCACTAATGCCTAAAAATGTAGAATTTCAACATTTATCTTGCAGCTTAAAATTAATTTGTAAATATTTGTATTGATAATCTCATTAATTACATGAATTGTAATTAATGTTAACATTTATTCTCGAAGCTGAGAAATTATAGTCCATGTATTTCATTGGTAACTTTGAGACAGTGAATTGTTTCTCGTGATGTAGAAGATGGATTATGGACTTAGGTACTTGTATACTGTGCAAGAATACCTTCTCTCTCCACCCCCCCCCCCCCCCCCCCCCCCACCCCCTCTGCTTGGACTGTCGTTGGAAAGGTTCTTCAGGTAACAATCTCGCATAGAGAACGTTACAGGGGTAACAACCAAGAGTCTACATCAGACGTCTACAGATCTGGTACAAGTGACAATCTTGAACAAAGAGCGTCGTGCTCATTTTAATTTCAGATATGCCTTCCTTTTCGTTCAATCCCGAACAGGGAACGAATAGCAGAAGTCTTCAAATCCTGTATGAGTGACAATCTTGAACAAAGAACGTCACGCTCACCTCTAATTAATCCACATATTACTCTTCTCGTTCAATCCCGAACAGGAAACGAACATCGCCAGATTGAAACCACAGTATAACTATAACAGTATAACTATAACATTATAACTATAAGCGACACCAAGAAGACCATCAACCTTTTCCTCAGCCTCCCGTTCCCATTTCTTATTCTATGCACGTGTATACATTATAACTGCTACTTTCTAATGAAGAATTATTCGCATAAGCTTAACGTAGGTTCTTATAGTAAGAGTATTTATTAGGTATCACATACACATGTATACATACATAAATGGTGGAACGATATAAGAGAAGTTAACTGTTTGTTGTGGACAGGATTGAACGTAGAACGTTACTTTTTAGAAAGACTGGGAATGTCTTTTTGAATGTCTGGGAGATAAAAACTCGAGGCCAGTCATTACATGGACGGTGGGGCGAAGGAAAAGAGCCGGAGTGGTAAGGACCATGAACAGTATAGTGAGGTAAGGGCCGGGTGCAGGTTTGTTGGAGAAGAAAGTTTTATAGTTAACGGAGAAGAGTTTTTATAACTGTGCTAGCATAGATTATGGTAGAGATGATATGGAAAGAAACAAATATACCCTTTATTTAAAGCTAGGAATGTTGTTCGGAAGACCGTCGAGTACAAAGAATAGGTCTACTCGGAGATAGGATTTGGTAGTGATGCTGGAAGGTGAAGGTTCACATTATAATTTGGACACATGACTGTAAACTGTAGATATAGTAATGATAATAATCAACCTAAGTTGTACACAGTACTTAAAGAAGATTATGAAGTACTGTACAGTGAACGGTTGGAATACAGAGACTAGGATTTAAGTGTTAATTGAATGTTTAGAGGATATCAATATAACCTAGGACCTATTAGAGTGTACATAAGTGAACACTCATTGAGAATCCTGAATATTGACATATACCTTTTCTGAAAGCTGAGGACATACTGAACATGAATAATGTACTCCTGAGGCAGTTCCTTGGCCTAGAAAAAAAAAATCTGAAAGCAAATTTATACACTCGGTTTGCATCCCCACATCACCAGATTTAAGGCGATATCGGACCCCCAGATTTGATGACGTCACAGTTTGAACAATGGCCAGCAGCTTGAGCTACGTGGAGCCGATCGAAAAAGTTGTTCGAGTTAACTGATTTTAATATTTAAAAAATATACTGGTACCATTAATATAGCCTGAAGACAGACGAGTGATTGAAGATAATCACAGCTCATCGCAAGCACTAAAGTTATCATGATTCTAGTTGTAATCAGTTAACTCGAACATGCAATTTTACTTTGTTTAGCGTATCCAAATATTTGGAAAAACCAATTTCCGTTGTTGTTTTTTTTTTTTTGTATGGTGACCTTGTTACTTTTTGAGTGGGCTGTGTGTTTTGCATAAGGGGGGGGGGGTTAGGGGGTGAAAATTTGGAAAAGTCAGTTTTCCTTTTTTGTATGGTGTCCCTGTTACTTTGTGAGTGAGCTGTGTGTTTTTCATCCGGGGGGGGGGGGGAATTTAGGGAGTGAAATTGCATTTGAACAAATAGTGTCCCTATTGTTCTTGCATTTTTATTTGATGCCATAATGGTCAAAATTGTATATGGATGTGCCAATGAGTAATTTATAACTTACCCCAAGATCAAAGTTTTTACTTCTATAATTGATCGCTAGTTTGATGTCAGAGACGGCGGAATGCGGGGTTCAGACAAGAAAGTGGAGAGGCATCTTTTGTCAACCAACAAAAGGTGCCCCTCCACCGTCCTAGCCCTACATTTCACCGCCTCTGACAGATGTGTCCAGGATAAGTGTGTGAACAAGTTACAGATATGGAAGGAGATAAATGCGCACATTCCCAGCGCTACCACAACCACCAGTTAAAAATTCCCATGAGGATTTTTCAACATTTTATCCGGTATTAATTTGGTGCATTCACTGTATATCATTTGTTGCTTGTATTACTCATGTTTATTATTACCATCTTATTTATGTTTTTATTTAATTTCATGTTGTAAATATGTTGACTTTGGCCCATTAAAAAGTACATGGGGAAAAAAAAAAGAATTGTTGTGCTTTCTTGATGTTATATACTGTAGTCAAAAAACAGCAATTGTAAAGTGTAATGTGAGGTGAAACAGAAACAAAATTTTCAGTCTGGAATCCGTTTTTGAAATTGCTCTTGTAGCGAACTTAAAGGTTAAATAGAAATCCCAGGTCAGAAATTTTGCTGTCCATTCCCAGAGAAGCCAACACTGCAAGACAGGTTTTAGGAGGATTAATTCAATTATCATGGAGGTCTTTATCTATTGTACATTATTCAATGGCAAAAGGCCGTAGAGAATTCAAGGCATTTAAATTTTTATTGAGTTGCAACAAAATTTGTAAATTTTCATTGAGTTGCAACAAAATTTGCAAATTTTCAGGGAGCCTCCATGAGAATAGGGAGGGTTGATATCTCTGCTTTCGAAATCTTTAGTGCTCTCACGTAACATGTGACTGTTCTGCACAACAGAAATGAACCACCCTAGCCTGAATAGACATACACTCACAGTACAGGCGCAAACTTTCACACAAGATCAGAAGAGGCTTTTCTACACACACACATACACAAAATGCACCACACATGCATTCATACACAAAAAACATAACTATCATAAGAGCATTATTTTGACATTTCAAAAATATGGGCGCATTGATCTGTTTGATGCAATATAATAGAACTTTCTTCGAGAACTAACGAAGAATGAGTGAAAAAGACATAAGGCCTGTGAATGTCAAGTAAATAACTAATGCATTTATTTACAATATTTACAACATAGTCCTGCAGAAGAGACCTATTACAAGGCCAATAGAACGGGAAAGTCCATACTCCGTATCATGGAGCAATGAAAATGTTCTAATTAACCCTTTCAAGACAATTGACCACATTTTGTGGTTTGGCTCAATAATTTTTGATCCAGAGCTCTAAAAAATATACCAGATGCATGAGTAGAAAGAGCAAAATTTTCTGCACACACTATGTCCATTTTTATTGCATGACCATATTGCGTTTGATGCCAGGAATTTTAAAAACAAGAATAAGCTTTGAGATCCTTAAATTGGCAACACATTGAGAGGTTTAAAATCATTGTTTTTCATCAAAATTGGCAATTTCTTTCAACTATTCAACAAAATTTTTAACTATGAATATTGTTTTAAAAAACATTACACCTTATTTGAACCATGTAGCACTAAAAGAAAAATATTATTGTTGCCAATTTGAAGAACAAAATGTGATCAATTTAGCCCTGAAATAATTCCTGTCCTGAAAGGGTTAACTTCCAGTCTGTGAAGAATTGTCCCCTTGTACACGTGAGCACCATCAGGGTATGTGTCCTTTATATCTGCTTAAACACACGCAGGGAGTTGCATTCGTATGTCCTTCCTAAGGAATCCCCAAATCCAGCGTACGAACGGACGACGATATTTTCTGTCATAGATGCAAAGGAAAAAAATACAGAAAAAGAAATAATCATGCACATGGTGCAAGTTTTTGTTGAATTATTTTACTTGCACCATTATATCGATCTTTTAGTTCTTTGACGCATGTCAGACTTTGTCAAGTTACATGCACATATCAAATGATGCCTAAAAAAACAAATGTTTTGCTCGGGAATATTGTTACAATGTTACAATAAATCAAAAAATTATTTTCATGACTTTCATGACCACACTTCATAAGAATGTCTTATTTGCCCCCCCCCCCCCCCCCCCCCATCGATCCACACTAAGATATTGGCAATTTTTCTTCACAAAATAATTCTGAATAGAATAATTACATTTTTCCTGCATGGTAGAGGGGGTAGGCCGCTTGTGCGCCCCTCCCCCCTAAATCCGTCATTGGGTAAAGAATCATCCCCTACCTCTCCATATGCAGATTTGTAGACTCTGGGAATTTCTTTTTTGGTTTTGACTGTATCCCTTGCAGACACTGTACGCCAGTATCAACAATACTTTATCATGAAGGAATCAGACAGTGACTCATCAAGCCAAAAATCCAACCTCGATGATGGGCTCAAAACGGGTTCACTAATCGAATACGCAAGGCTCTGCGCAGTTTCCAGCAATTGTACAACTTTTGCCTACAGATTGAACGGGATGTGTATCACTGCCACAGACTCTACTGCCGTTGGATTTCAAAGTTATGGAACGATTAATTGATTACGATGAATCGTATCATTTCTTGCCTTCACTTAAGTACTTAATATAATGCCTGAGCTAAGGACTCGTACATGGGTCTTGGAATAGTTAAACCAGATAGATGGCAGAATATACGTGCGCTGTATTATTACCTTATTTACATGTTTACACTTGAACCTTGTTCGGGGAAACGAAATCTAGGTTCCCCAACTTTTTCGAGCTCCCGAATGCTCCTTTTATCAATAAGTATTGTGATGGCAGCCGATTGATAAAATTAAGAAAACTTAGTGTAGCAAATTAGATTTTATGGAGGGGTAATTGAGTTATCCATAAATGGGTGAAGCTGTTATCACTATACATATTAAACATGTTAAATATCTTTAAAATCTTGGAAAAGCTAAATTTAATGTAGTTTATTTACGCAAGATGATCAAAAGGGAAGCGCATCTTTGGAAAACAAATACTGACATGTTTAAAAGATTATTTACAGATTACAAATTACAAATCATAATTCAGTATGTTCTTAAGTGTCAAACGTACTTTTCATTTGTTCTGTATTTCTACCATTGTAATTCATACAACAATAAACTGCAGAAGGATTTTAGTTTCTTTATGAAACAAAACAGAAAATATATTAATTTCATCTGAAAGTTTCTTTTTTTCAAAACTTTCCTGTATAAAGGTATGAGATCGAGAGATGATTTGGTGGTTGGTTTATGGTGCAAGCTCGAGGTATCAAAAAATTTCAAAGTAAAATCATAAAATAGTCTTTGCACATCTGTTGAGATTTTTAGATTTGTATTCCTACCTTAAGCATAAGTTCAAGTAGCATTACCATCTTTACATTATTTGAATAAAAGCAGCCATTTCATTATTCATAGACAACCACTTCAAAAAAAAAAAAAAATTTCATGGTTTTGGAGAGACATAATGGCAATTAACTTCTCATTATCATGAGAATGAGCCGAGTGGTATGAAGATAGAACAGGTGAATTTCTTATAAATCATTATCAGTTCATAAGCTTAAGAATTTATTGTCAATGTCAAATGTAAAGTACAACACCCTTAGAAAATTGTAAAAAGATCTCCTCCAGAAATAACTGCAAATGGCTGCATATTCGTAACAATACGTGTGTATAATAGGATCCGGGCTAACTCGAACAAAGCCGAATTTATTTATGCCGAAATGCTGACATCATAATCCCGTTACGTTGGTGCATACGTGGTTACTGTATTATGTCTTTTCTTATGTAGTGCGTTGCGTTAAGCTATCGGTGAAAATTGAGAATAAAAAAAAATCATGTCAGCACTTCGGAATATATGCTTCAGAAATTGCCACGGCGTACAGGAAATGTTTATTTACCCTAAAAATGTTTATTTACCCTAATAATGTAAATTGTTATATTATTGCTGTCATGAAAGTGACAAAGCCATCCAATACTATTTCTTCGATTTTGATTAGTACTGTAACACAATAATTTATTTATATTTATTCATATACTCATATTGCTGTATCATGCATTGCTCGTTCCTACTATTTTCAAAGACTATTACAAATCTTATTACTCTTGGGAGCCTATAACTCACAAGCGTAGCTTCCTCCTTAGGTTCCTCAATATTTCATTATTATTCTAGCCCAGTCTGCTCAATTAATATTGCATGCAAACGCATAGATGAGGTACTCACCTTCTTTTATTTTCTCTGACAATATATCTTTTGTTTGTTCGTACAATTTATCTCGTTTGTACCAATTATTGATTGTACCCATTTACATGTATTTACATGTATACTGTAAAAACACAATGTAAATGTGAAATATGAAACAATAAACTGAAACTGAAAACTGAAACTGAAACTGAATCGCTCGCCAATATTTGTGATTTTTTGCATTAAGTACGTTTTTTTAACACCAAATTTCAAGGTTATTTGATGGCTATGTGTAAACTAGTTACTAAAGATGTAGTGTTGTCAAGAGATACAGTGCAAATATAGACTTGGCAGTAATGAAAAATGTCACAATTTTTATTCATCAATTTTTTTTTTTCAATTCACGCCAACGTATTTTAAAGGTAGTGTACCAATTGGTTTCCACAAAACATATTGATAATACATAGTGCCCCTTGTAGCAAGAAATATTCCCATGTTACCATTAAAATCCTTATTAAGTATTTCTTACTGAATCGAAGAAAATAAATATCTATTATATGACGTTTGTTTAGCGTCATTCTTCGACCCAGCATATTGTGGGTTTCTTTATCGAGAGCATTTTCCAGATCAACGATCCTTTCATAAAATTAATGACCCATTCACAAAATGTAAACTACTGAATTTCAGTTAAAAGGTTAAATCAATTTCAGTATACCTTTTACTTTTAACATCTCAATAAAGTTATGTCAGTGTGTCCACTTTCCATCACTGTTTTTTATCGGCGTATATTTTGAATGATTTATCATATTCGCGACCGGGGATGGGCTATTTTTTTTTTCTCCTTTGTATGCGGTTTGTGGATCCTATCTCTTCGAGCTAAACGTATCCATGCCTACCGGTTTCAATTATTTCCAACCAGGAGTTCCTATTGACGGCATCAATATCGAAAGCATGTTTCTATGTTTAACTTACAATCAATAAGTTTCCCATCGCTCATAAATCATTTTGTTCAGCAATGGGCGTGACTTGTAGTGGTTATATCACTCTGTGTATCACGTTGGGTGACTAAAGCCCGCAGAAGCTGCGCCGATTTTCCTACCACGCAGACGGGCCTGTATAATGTTCCCACAAGGAGTGAAGGGAGCGTGTCGATCACTCTATGAACTATCCCAAAAGTTGAAAATACTGGAAAAGTAAAGAAAAATGCCAGTTATCTGGATGAAAAATGTGAGTACGTTATATTTCATTTAAATCACGGAACATTATCATTTTTTTTTTTATTCGTAGAATTATTTTCACAGAGGTGCATGATTATGAATATGAATTGTCGTTTCGCAGTTTGAATATGTACATAAAAGCAGCAATGAAATTTATTGTTGTTGATAATTTGTTTTATCCTCTAAAATTGTCAAAATCTAACCGTATTTCGTTAAAAACTTGTTGTTAAGGGATAAAATATACCGCAACCACTTTTGGGAGGACTGTCGGGATTCCCGCGGGAAATTAATTAACGGAAAAAAAATCAGGGTAAATTTCCGAAATCATGTTCGGTGCCGGGAAAGAACTGCAGGAAAATTTCCGCCCCCCAATAATCACATCATCCTGGATCCACCTCTGCAAGAGCTCCCCTAACATAAAAATATTATTTATATTTTGATATGCTTAATGCATTTCCCAGTCCGGGAATATAAGCCTACTCTTGTGTTGAATAATTTATTATTCTAAATTTCATGCGCAATTAAATGTCTGAAGATTTCGTTTCATTTTTTTTTTCTTTTCAGCTTTTTATTATCCTTTTGTCATTAATCACGAGTCAGTCGGACACACATCGATATCCAAACAGCAGTGAGTATAAAATTAGATTCAATACTTTTTCATCATCTGTTGATTGATTAAATAAAACTCTTTGTCAACAACAGAGAAAAATATGGAATAGGGCTTAAACATGGTCATGATTTATGATTTAATTGTAAAGCAAGAAATCAATATAACTTAAGAAAATGTGTTTGTAAGAATGTGACTGTAAGAAAAAATCTAAATCTGTTTCAAGCAGAGTTTGTTGCCTTTCTCCTGCCTGTGTGTTACATGCGCAAATCTATTAATATTTTGAACATGATTGTTTAAACACTTATACATGTGTTTTAAAGGGTTTTTTTTCCTTTAAAAAATATTGGGAGATGTTTTATCGACTATTTTAAATTCCATCTTGAATGATTTACATTATTTTGTTTATTCTAACTCAAGAGGTTAAGGTATTGACGTTTTAATCCAGGTCTCAAGGGTTTATTTCCCTGCGGGGACATTTTTCAACCTTTGCAAAACTTTCCTGAAGGGAATGAGCAACTTTGATAGAGCTATTCGCTTATTCTCTTATTTTCATTTATCACAATTGTGGGTGTGTGTGTGTGTGTGTATATATATATATATATATATATATATATATATATATATATATATATATATATACACACACACACGCACACACGCACACACACGCACACACATAAATTATTCGTTCTCCTGAAGAAGAAGAATTTTCGACGCTACATCAAAGTTGCTAGCTACAATGCATTAGCTATGTGGATACACTTTCTTTGTCTATATATAACCATATATATGTATATATATATATATATATATATATATATATATATATATATATATATATATATATATATATATATATGTATATATACATACATAAATGTATATACGGTACTAGTCAAAATTATTGGAACACCTGTTAAAGGTTACACTATTTTGTTTGATATATCTGCATTTTGTGGTGGCTGAATTTTTGTAATAGGATATAATCAAATCGTGTGAAAGATCTTGGTCATTGTCAAGTCCATATTAAGTGAAATTTCAGTATTTTTCTACACCCACTCTACCCACTCCCCAGTAGAAATTTCAACTTGATATCTTTCTGGCATATGATTTATTTTAACACTGGAGCTGTTCCTGCAATTCTGAAGTTCATTGCAATCTGATCCCCTGAGGTTTCTTTACGTCTTACACCAGTTAGTCCCATACCGTGGTCCCACCACTGTTCCCACATTTGGTAGATCAGATTCAAATCCTAGTTCTAAGGCCTACGGGATGCGCCTACGGGATGGCCACCTTATCATTTTTAACACAATGGATGCAATAGAACAATTCTGCTACACCTGCTCGTCAGAAAATATGAAGATATCTAGCTGTGTGAAAGAGTAGCACATAGAAATTGGTTACGGAGTGGTGAAAATCGGAAGAAAAGTCGGATTCTGCAAAGACACCCTGTAGAGCCCACAAATGTAAGAATAACCACAAATGTAAAAACATTGCATCCGCAAATGTCAAATAACCACAAATGTCATAACATACCAACCACAAGTGTACAAATAACCACAAATGTAAACAAATTCGCCTACAAATGTAAAAATCTGTTTAACCACAAATGTAAAAACATTTCGCCTACAAAAGTAAAAATCTCCATTTTTCCCTAAAGTGTCATAACATGTCAGCCGCAAATGTAAAAAAAAAAAAAAAGAAATCATTTCTTGCATAATGCACCTATGTAAGATCAGTTGAGATGCATGTATGTGTGCGTGTGTTAACGTGGGTGTGACGTTTCCTGAAAATTCAAATCCCTTAAAACATGTCAACTGCACTTGAAAAAATTCATTAAACTAGTAGTTTACTAGTTACTTTTTCTGATAAATTTACCGGGAGGAGATGAGGCTGGGTCGAGCAGCTGATCATCAACTTCAATGGCAGGAAAAATTCACATAGTCGCAATAGAACAACAATTCATTTCATCACTTTCAAGAGGGCGCTTCATATAAATTGAATTTGACCGTACTTTTTCCTTTTTATGTACGCGATTTTAAATGATGAAATATGTAATGTTTGCAGTAAAATTAAATGCCTAAAACCTGCATGTTAACTTTTCAAACTACTGAAAATCAAAGATAACACATAACTACACTTTACGGCGCACGTATAAAATAATAAAAGGAAATAAAATAAAATGAAATGAAATAATATAAAATAAAATAAAAGAAAATAGAATGAACTAAAAAAAAAGTGTCCTTTACTCTGAAAATCCAAGCCATCTTCGATTAATAATACTTAAAAAGAATCAGAATGAAATTATTGTCTATTCAGTGTGTTTTAAACATTGAATAAAATACTTTTCTTTATACACACACTTATTACTTATCATCATTGGCGTACGGGCAGATTTTCCCGAGGGGGACTGACGCCTTTTGCCTGAATATCAACTTTGCAGTTTCACAGTTTTAGGGAGCGAGTGAGATATTGAAATGTGGCATTTTATGTAATTTCATCATCAAAATTACATATTAAGGAACCTCGATGCCCAAATATCAGGATATTCAGGCATCTCGTTGCCTGAATATGAGGTGACTGTTGCCCGAAAATTGGAACTTTTAAAATCCTCCGGGGGGGGGGGGGGGGGGGGCTGCAGCACTAGTCTCCCCCCCCCCTCTCTCTCTCTCTCTCTCTCTCTACGGCCTCGTGTGCCTGCGAATTAAAAAAAATATAAATCACAGTCTTGGTCAGATATTAAAACCATGACTCTGAAATTTCCCGTTTTCATCTTTATTATATGAAAGAATGTGACATTTCGATCATTATTGTGTAAATATTTGGCTTATTAATTGGATGAATGTTTGAACACTGGGGTTGAACGGGATCGGACGGCAAATTGATACATGCAAATTGATACATTTGATGAAAGTACACTTTTGAATCTATATTTTTCAAAACATTTACATCATTTTTTTATATATATTATTTTTTTTTAATAATAATGGTTGGGTTTTTTTAAGAATAAAGTGCGCCATCTTGAGTTACTAACGACTTTGACTACCGCTAAAGGTCGGTCCCCAGACGTAAATAATCATATCTGATTGATACACGTCTGTAAAACCCAATTACACACACACACACACACACACACACACACACACACACACATTATTTTTAATCAAAACAGCATGAAGCGTGCGCCATATAGTTTTGTGTTATCTTTGCTTATCACGAAATTGAAACAATCACATTTTTCAGGCATTTTATTTTTCTTCAACCAGTAAATATTTCATCATTAAAAATCGCGTAAATAAAAAGTAAAAATAACGTTCAAATTCAATTTATGTGAAGCGCCCTCTTGAAACTGATATTGTTCTATTGCGATTTCGTGAATGTTTTTCCTGCCATTGAATTTCATGATCAGCTCCTCGAGTTATACCATAAACCTGCTCACAATTCTATAAGATCAACTTAACAAAAAGACAATCATTTAATACTCTCATCCAAATGATGTAAGACAACTTACATGAAATAATAGAGGCATCCACATTTCAATAAATTATGGAGGGGGTTACCCCCAAAGGGCCAAGATCAAAAACTTGAACCTTATCAACAAAATTTTGTACTTACTGAACAAAGAAATTGACTAATAAAGTAACTCACAGAGAATCACATTGTAATGAACTTCATAAATGCTGAAAGCTTTTTTAAAAAATGATGGAAAAACAAGTACAATGCTTGAAAAATACCAAACTGTAATGTCTGCATGGGGTGGGGAGGGATGTTGAAGAAACTTTGACTGAAATCTTGCATATACTGGACATCATGATAGTTTAGGACTTACTTATAGTCTGGTTATACACAAACAGTATGTCCCAGAATCAACTACCATCGGCATTTGGGTATGGATTACGAAAGAAATCTATTTGCAACATGAAATTCATACTGGATTATAAAACTATAACTATTTATTTACCAGGCAGTGAAGACCCCGTCCGATTTGGTCTAATAGTCACGAAGAAAAAGGGATTTATGTAAAGCATGTCATGGGTCCCTTTCTTCCGTCTTTTGTCACTTGGGTGTTCTTGGCATACACATGAATGGAAGCAGGGGCGGATCCAGGATTTCGTATAAGGGGGGGGGGGCACACAAATGCAGGATTGTCAACTTTGGGAAACTGCTTGGAGGGAGACCCATATTTTTTTGGTCTCGCCAGCCCTCCAAAAGTCGCTCAGTGGGGGGGGGGGGGGGGGTTATGGGGTCCAGTTCCCCTCCATAATTCTCTGACAAGCAAAAAAAAAAAAAAAAAAAAAAGGTTTTCTGGTCGAAAAGGGGGGGGGGCACAATCGCAAATAGGAGGGGCACAATGCATTGTTTTCCCTCAAAAAGGGGGGGGGGGAGGCACGGGCCGGGATTGCCCCCTCCCCTAAATCCGCCACTGAATGGAAGTACATGTATTTTGTTCAGAACAGACATGTTTACTAACATTTTTTTTTCTCTTTTACCTCGTACGAGGGACTTTATTCATATATCAATAACAAATATTTACAGAGTATGTACAATGCCAAAATAAATCACCAATGACATTAAATAATTAAAGATACTGAAGTACTTGATCAATTGCCTTTAAATCATGGTATTTACGAATAAATTTACAGCTCAGATATTGACGTAATTCCAACTTAAAATTTATCCACAAGACTTTAGCTGTAGCATTAGCTCTTGTTTTTTTCCAAGAATTCTTAACATATTCTTTATAGATAACATATTGTGCAAAATTTATAATGATATTAATCATGAAATTCTTTTCGTCTGCAATATTGTATCCAATTATCATAACAATATTATCAACTTTTACTTGTGTCTGATATATATAAAAAATCATTCGCTCAATAATTTTTCACAAGATCTTTACTCCCTTGCATTCAAATAACATGTGCATTGTTGTATCTTGACACTTACATATATTACATTGATTATCACTTAAAATATTCCATTTGAATAAATTGTCTTTTGACGGTAGTATTCTATGAAGAAGCTTGAAATTAAATTGCTTAATTTTGTTATCTTTTATGTACTTAAATTTGAAAAACATAACTTTGTCCCATACAAAATCATCTTGTAATTTCAAACTGTCAATCCAAAAATCAAAATAGTATGGTTCCGTCTGTTTCAACTCAACGAATAAATTATTATAATGTTTTGCTCTCATAGTTCTTATATTAACTAAATCACCAGTAGAAATTTCGAACAAATCCTCTTGGTTAAACTCAGTATACTGTCTATCTTTTGTTTTATGTAACCAAATTATCGGGAATACTTTCTTTAATTTTGATAGCTCAAAATGGCACAATACATTTTTTGATTCAAAATCATTTAAAATATCATTAACTTCCTTCCAACGTCCATCTATTATTACTTGTTTGACACTCATGATCCCCATATCGATCCAATTTACTAACATAATCAAATTTCTTTGCATACCATGTTAAAGGGTGACTAAATTAAAAAATTGATTGCCCATTTTTCGTAGGAAGGAGTCATCAGGAGCCAAAAAATATCTATCACACACTTTTTTATGCATTCAGTCGTATTTCATAATCATTTGAAAAGTATATTTTTGCTGATTTACACAGTCATAAGCCCCGCCCTAAAAAAAACCCATCGAGCGACATCATGATCACGTGATCTGTGACGTACGAGAAGTAAGGGAAAATATTCCACCAACCTATATACCATGAGCGCCCGCAGGCCCCGGCAGGCCCACCCGGTGCCGAGCATGACATTCACCGCATCGACCATTTGCATCGCATATTTTCGTGTGTTTAATTCCTCACAATAACTTTGATTTTGGGACACAATTTCATCAGTAATGCCAAATCGGTGTATAGTTGCGGGCTGTAGCAAGACCCCTAAAGATGATGTAAGCCTATACGTACATCATTTTCCTAAAGATGAAAATCTACGGAAATTGTGGGTCGCAACGGTATTCTCACGCGGGCAGAGTGGCAAGGGCCAAGCGAGTGGAGTACAATTTGCAGTGATCACTTTTCTTCTCCAGCAGCTGCAGCAGCTTCACCCCCGACCCTTCCCCGCGACCCCTTCACCATGCCCTGGCGCGTCTTCTGCGAAGGGTTCAAACATAATGGTCGAATTCCCCTTGCCACTGCACTTGAGCTTCTTCTCTTTCGGTATCGATAAATCATCTGATAAATCAGAGTTCGTATCTGGCTCAAAAAAGTCCTCCAAATCGGACTCGCGATCACTATCCATCTCTCTAAGTTACTCGAAGAATTCAGCCAAAAATCTAAGTCAGTACTACCGTAGTACATGTACCTGTAAAGCGAAGTAAAAAAAAGGCGAGCGTGAAAACAAACCAAACAAAAGCGTTCACCAGTCGCTTAGTACGAGGGGGAACATAGTTGCCGTACTAAAGATGTGTAGTACATTGCACAGACGCATAAAACGGCTGTGTACGCGTTTAAGACCAATGCCAAACTATCGTTCGGCAAGCTCAGATGGATGAGAACATTGTTCAAAGAAAAGTTAAAAAAACAAAACAAGAGCTGTATATTTGGGCAAAAGTGTTCACTGATCTTAAAGAAAATATATTGATAATGATTATTCACTCCTTAGACTGTATTGATTAATTTCCCTTTTTCATAAATTGTCTGTTGAACAGAGGGGTCAAATACCGCATTGTGTGTACAATGTTACATTGCCGCAGCCTGTAGATCTTGTGCCTCTTACTCTTCATACGTCACTTGGGGGTGTGACGTCAATTAGCCAATCAGCTCACGAGTTTTAAGGAACGGTCCCCAAACCTCTACTTTTCCCCCTTTTTCGCCAAAACGAGACATAATTTTGACAATCAATTGCCAGATTCGTGATTTGAATGCAAAAATACATGGAAACAGCACCCTTTTTCTGTCTAATTAAGTCACCCTTTAAGTTAACAAATGTAAATAATCATGTAAACAAAATATAGACCTTCCTAAAAAGATCAAAACAGGTCCGCTTATAAAACAGGTTCATGATAATTTTGTTGAATCATTGACTTTCCGTTACAAATGACCAACATCATAAATGTCAACCATTCCTATTTTAGAGGAATGATTCCTATCTTTCACTTTCAAACTAATGCCCAAAGCCCTAGATTCCTCTCTTTTCGTGAAAACTTCTCTGTGAAAGCATGCAATATACACTATATACCTAATTTTGCCTCGCAAGATTTTTATTTTTCACTATGGAAGGTTGGCAGGTATGCAACATGCTTAAGACTCTGAAAACTACTTATCTTTTTACATTCATGATTTTTTTTTTTTTTTTTTTTGCAAAATATCTCAAAATGACCTTGAAAATAACAACAACAAGAACGATGATAATTATGATGATGAATGAAGCATTGCCATAGCAATTATAGCAGATGAAAACAAAACAGTAAGTTCATATTCAAACCAATTTTGAGGAGTGTGGAATTGTTAATTGTGCTTTGTGCGCCTCTCTTTTGTCAAATCTTGGATGGAAGGGACTAATGACATACGTAAAAGCTATTGAAAGTCCGATTATGATTTTTTGGGGACATATTGTATACTTGATTAAACAGCCAGAAGTTGGGGAAATAAAGAACTATATATATTAATAAACATTAAACGTGTTCACTTTTATTTAGCAGGTGTTCTAATTTTGAGCAGTACTGTGTGTGCGTGTGTGCGTGCGTGTGTGTATGAGTGTGTATATAATTCATATTATGCCGTGATCTAGTGGTATAAGGCGCTTGAGTGGAAATGCGAGGATCGGGCGTTCGATCCCCGGCACGGCACTTATGCCCTTAAGCAAGGCATTTTATCTACATTGCTCTTTTATCGTACATCAAATAAATGAAGTGCTATAGGCATATTGATACCAGCGTTTGCATGTGTGTTATTTAAAAAAAAAAAAAAAAGTCTCTTATAGAAATTCTCTTTGATCTGCAGCACTATGTCCCATCGGATTCCAGCACTGGAGCTCATCATGCTACCACATTGAATCAACGACTACAAAATCGAGAAACCAAGCTCGGCATGCGTGTGAGAGTCTTGGCTCTCGTCTAGTTGAGATCACGTCTGTCCAAGAAGATGAATTCATTCGTTCCTTGGCGCTCACTGAGAACACAAGCAACTATTGGATCGGCATGGAAGAGAAGAATAAGGACTTTCATTGGATGGACGGGTCACCTTTGACCTTCACCTTTTGGGATCCCGAGGGAGGAGACAATACGGCCGGTACAGACTGCGTTCGTATGAAGCATTTATCCCAACACCACTGGAATGACAAACGATGCGATCATAAACACCGGGCCTTATGTGAAGGAAACCGAACAGGTAGGTGTATAGGCCTTTCTAAACCCTCCCCCTCTCTCTTTCCCCCACATCCGCCACTCCCTCTTTAAATGTTATGACACTCGCCTACTTTCGTGATGATACGAGCTCTCAAGTTGCATTACGAGCTCTCAAGTTGCATTACGAGCTCTCAGGTTGTATAACGAGCTCTCAAGATGTATTACGAGCACTCAGATAATGTATTACGAGCGTTCAAGATGTATTACGAGCCCTCAAGCATGTCAAGTTGAATTCAGGACATCAGTCAGATATATTATGATAGTAATAATGATGATGGCTTCTTCTATAGTGCTCAGGTCCGTCACGTTATGACGCTCATGGCGCTCCAACATGATTACCCCGGTCATAGCCGAGCGGCCAAATATGTAGCGCTCTGGCATATCGGGTACAAATTTACACCTGGGTGGAGAGTGGCAAACGTACATGGATTAATGTCTTGCCAAAAGACGTTAGTGCCGGACTGGGATTCGAACCCTCAACCCCTTGATTGAGGGTCAAGTGAAAGAACCACTACACCACGACATCTCCATATATATTTTAAATCACTTTCGTTCAAAATGCAGTCGTTGTGGGAACGTTGGGTTGCGGGGGCCTTTAACCCTAATCCACATCCAGAAACATTGGATGAAATTTCGATGAGCGAATCTTACTCGGTGCTTGAACGTGCTTACTTTGCTCTCAAAGTCTGGGCAAGCGGTCTTGTTGCAACATTTATCATTCATCTCTGAATTGTGACTGTTTTTTATAAAGAAAATGTGAAATATTCTTCACTTTTAAAGATTTACCTCTCATATTTCCTAATCCACAGATCCAGTTTGTACTGATGTGGTTGACACTTTGAATTCTTCGTGTTATTTCGTGGGTGATCATTCATTTGATCGAGACGGAGCTATGAAACACTGCGAGGATAGAGGAGCTCATCTCGTGTACATCGAGACTGCAGAAGAGAACAGTTATATTCTCAGTCATCCCAATATTGTCTCCAGTAAGTTTGACCTCTCAATAATTTTCATTTTTGTCGAATTTGTACTCATTGTTATCCTGCTTTTGTCTTTGCCCCCCCCCCCCCCCAAAGGATGCTCTAAGGTCAAAGGTCCGGTATACAGCATGTTACTGTGGGGGCACTGTGGTATATTGGTGAAGGCTCATGACTCTCACCCGAGAGATCCCGGGTTCGATCCAAACAAACAAACATCTACAGTTCTCCGAATGGCTAAGAATCGGGGGGTTTGGAGTCGGTGTAGAGTCGGTTAGGGGGTGTAAAAGAGATAGCAGATTATAAGATTACATAATGGAAGTTGCGATGAAAACACCGTATACTATATACATGTATTTTCAGTTTTGTTGAATTCGTTTATAATTACTTATGTTATTGCTTAATTGATATATGTATGCACCTCTGATTGTATTTCAAATCATTTTAATTGTATATAGTTTTATTGTATATTCAGGGCACCATTGAAGATCAACTTTTGTTGAATTGGGCTACGCTGATGAAATATGAAATAATTTTTTTTTTAAATATGAGAGAGCATGACAATACAGTTCTATTTTACAACATTTTAATGACAGGCACTATGTCCTACTGGATCGGCCTGACCCGACGTCGTCCAGGCAGTGACCGGGCTGATTTCGTCTGGATGAGTGGAGAGTCTCTTGGTTACTCTAACATTAATAATCTCGATGCTGGTTCTGAATGTCTGCAGATCAAGAATTTTGATGGGTATGCTACATGGAATGATCAAGCGTGTGGGCAAAAACATGGATATATCTGCGAGAGAAAAGGTAAATCTATAAGCATGTTTAAAATCAAAATTAAAGTTGAATTCATCCAAGTTATGTCCCTAAGATCTCGAAGTAAATTCAAGGGAAAGGTCACAGCAATGTAAAAAGACGCAAAATGATCCTCAGGAATCAGGATACAAAAAGTTTTTACTTGAAATCCACTATTGTAAAGATATTTACAACAAAGACAAAGGGAAACATTTGATAATTTTAATTATGAATAGTGGGTCAGCAGATCAATGGAGGCCGGAACAACCACAAACCCCAACTTAGACAAAAGGGGGGGGGGGGGGGGGGGGGGGGGGGGTCATTAACCAAGAAATTAGTAAATTTATACCACGTTTAATAATTAGATAGGAATGATATAAATACAATTCAGTTGATTTGTTGTGAGCTTTTCAACAATAGAATCTAACAAATGAAAAATACATTGCACATGATGAGAAAAGGGAAACTTCTGTACAGTGGCGCATCTAAGTATTCTGGCGCCCGGGCAAACTATCAAATCTGCGCCCCCCCCCCCCCTCCCCCATGCCCAAACTCAGATTAAGGAACGTTCTTAATTTAGAAATGATGGAACTTCGTGAAAATGAGTTTTGATGCACATAACCCGGGGTTGTTAACCCAACTTTGATGAACTATTTTATAAGCGAGGGAGCAACGCGACCGAGCAGCGGATTTTTTTTCTCCCTTTCACCCCTCAAATTGAAATTTCTTTTGTATTTTACCCTTTGTAAAAAATCCAAGGGAATACAGTGACCTGGCAACAGATTTTTTTTTTTTTTTTTTTTAATTTTGAAATTCCTTATTTCGGGGAGAAAAGTGAATGAAAATCCCCAAGAAATATATTTAAAGGAAATTAGCAAGGCACTTGCGAGGCAAATTTATGATTTTTTTCGAATGTTTATATACTTTGAAAGTGCTTTTTATTACAGCCATCAAAGCTCCTGTCTTATTCGGGGGGGGGGGGGCAAAGCAACTTGAGTCAATTAATGGTTAACACTTTAAAAACACCATTAGGAGCGCGAAATAGCTTGATCCTGAACAAAATTTTTGCGAGTGAGCAAAGTGACTGAGCTTTAGAATATTTTAGCTTTTGAAACAGTATAAAACACCATTTCTTGCGCATTTTGTCCTTGACTGGGGCGCAAATAACCCTCAAAGACCATACATTTTCTTGTATTTCTCCCCCTTTTCTTTCTCTCTTTTGCATTTTTGCTCCCCCTTCAAGTGCCGCCCGGGGCACGTGCATCCTCTACCCTCCGTAGATACGCCACTGCTTCTGTAACATCGGCAAATATATTGTGTTACATGATTTAACATTTGCGTAGTCTGGGTCACAAGGGTGGATGAGGTGAGGGCGCATGTCAAAATCAAACGGAATTGAGAGACAGAAAAAAGAGGAAATTTTCCACAGATATTAAAATCTTCAGTTAACCACAGCCTGGTCCTAACATTGACTTTGGTACTATTTTATATCCTTGTATTTCTTTAGACCTTTCCAGACATCAGCATCAACTTTTCACAATTAAGAAGGAAAACAGCGTACCTGTTCCAGAATCAGTGATTGATGACGTCAGAACAGATACGAATATAATATGTGCCTTTCGGTGTATCTCTACCAGAGAGTGTACATCCTTTGCCTACAATGCTATGGAAAGGAGATGCATCCTCGCAAACAGCTCGACAGGGACTCTTTCTGTAGTAGGATTTCGGCATTACGTCACTTGAATATTGAACTCAGTATGATACATCAATTTGTGTTCATCGATTTAAAAAAAAAAAAACAATGATTTTTTAACCTCTGAATGTCTTGCCAATTTAAGGATTTTGATGCTTATTCGCGTTCTTCAAATTACTGGCATCAAACGCAATATGGTCAAGCAACAAAAATGGACATAGTATGTACAGAATTTTTTTAGAGTTCTAAATCAAAAGTTATTGAGCCAAACCACAAAATGTGCTCAATTGCTCGAAAGGGTTAAAGACTTGAATCCAACGTTGCAATCGAGAGAATTAATCAAGCATACATTTTGATCATCTCAGAGTGATTTGTTCAAGCATATTTTTGTTTTTTCACAAAATGGCGGTTCTGTTACACTACAACAGGCCTCGATTCGATTCAATTATGAAGTCAAGACTCAATTAGTTTTCTTTGGCATTAATATTTGAGGACAAACAAGACATGATTTTTCCACTTGAAATCTTTCCATCCATCGATGTTGGTAAGAGAGTATATTAATCTCAGGATGTTTTACTCTGTGATGTATCCATACCAACGTATACAACTAATGTCCAGTGACGTAGAGTGGGCCTAGCCATTTAGGGGCCACTGGTGTCACGGGGGGGGGGGGGGGGAACAAAAATATCAGGTGTATAAAGTGCGAGAGTAAAGCTATAGGGTAAAGTGTGGGGGAAGGGTTACCATGTCCTTTTCACGTTGCCTTTATCTTCTCTCTCTCTCTCTCTCTCTCTCTCTTTCTCTCTTTCATCATTAGATTAGGGGGCAGGTGCCCCCTGTACCCCTGTAGTTAACCACTGAATAAGGCATGGATTTTATCTCGTGAACTATAATTTATATTTCATGTTGAAAACTCCTCTGGTTGTTCTTACACACATGTCACTTTCTGCAGATTGCTTGTGTAAGGATATTGATCAACCGAAGAAGTTTATGTACTCTGGTTTTGTTTCAAACGTTTAAAGCATAATTGGATCAGGGAATTTAAAAGAATCGCAACTGTGTCCTTTGTTTGTTGTTTCTCCAAATACATTTTGTGTTGTGTTATTGTGCTCCTTTACAACAAATATGTGGAAAATCAAGGGATTAAAAGTGAGTATTTCGTTGGTTTCCAGCAGTCATTCTCTTTTTTTTTTCTTCTTACCTTCACCTTTCAAACTGACTGATATTGATACTTTTAAAGTTCTTTGTATAATTTGATGTTTGTTATATTTGATCAATTAAAATTCTTAAACAACATATAGTATGTCGATGTTTTTATTTTTTTCGTTTTTGGAACTGTTGACATTGATGAAATGGAGTTCATTGTAATTGTTATTCTATCTTTTATGGACTTCTTGGGCGGCAAGTCAGATTTATATATAAATTTTCATATTCTGATAATTGGTAGACTTCATTTGACATAGCCAACTGAGAATTATGAACAGAATATCAAAGACAAAATACGACAATCTTTAAAGAAATTATGCTGTTAATTATTAAAGCAACTAGTATACTTCTTTAAATTTCCTTATTCAGTTCATTACACACTAAATTCAACATTAGTTTTAAGAGCAGAATTAATTCTTTATAGGTCAATCTTGAATTCAATAGATTATGCATTGAAGATTTTAGCAAAATCAGTCATCTGATGGGAAAAGTGAATACTGAATTTGAAAAAAAAGTAAAACTGTACTGAATTTAATTCATTTACATTGAGAAGTTTGTTTACTTCTTTACACATTTACTATCAGAAAAAAAAATCATATCAATGTACAGATTTCCTAAACTCCCTCAAAAAAGTTCTGCAATAGAAGTTCAACAAGTCTTATTTCAGTGTACCTGTACTATAATTGAAGTTGTTATTATCATTTACAACAATGCCTCATTTTGTACTGATTAAGTTATGTTGCAAAATGCATTGTTATTATCAAAAAGTGAATTTTTCATTTGTTTGGAGGATGGGTTGCGTTTAAATGATGCTGAGGAGGTCAGTGGTGGCATCTTTTATACTGACAAATGGTCACTCAGTAAAAGAAAGGACTGCCACACAACATCTTTGAAGGCAATTTTCATCTTCCAAACAAAATAACAAATCACCATTACATCCATGAACGACCACCTCAACATCATTTAAAAAAAACACACGATCCGTCCTAAAATCATCCTCCTAACAAATGGAGAATTCACTGTTGACAGAACAATAAATTTTGCAACATTTCACCTTTGACTTGGCCCCATATTCAGGTGTACTGCACATTCCATAATTACACAATCACTACAAATTGGGCAATATTGTAAAGGGGAATAAACAGGCTTTCCAATGATATCAAATTCAAGTATAATATAGTAAGAAGAGAGATATCAAAGTTCAAACTTGAATTGCAGAACTTTTTTTTTTAAGTTTATGATAAGTAGTTGGAGGTAATTAAAAGTCAATGTTATATTTTTAATCCTCTCCAGCTTATCTTCATCTTATCAGCTTTCATCTGGCAGGCTGTCGGCAACAGTTGGTATCCTACTTTTATTTTGTGACAAAATTTTATTCTATTTCTTAAAAGAATAAATTTCTAAAAAGAAATTGATCAGTGAAGATTTGATAGGACTAATATTTGAACTTTCAGTTGTTGAACAATCAATTAAGCAAAAACTATGGTTTCTTCGCATTTACACTGTAATAAAATGTTGGTTAAAAATTGCCCAATATGAGGGTATAACTATGTGTCCGCCAAACTTTTTGACAATTTTATGCCTAACTTTACTAATATTGTACCCAATTACAATCGCCTTTTAGTACTAACTGAGCAAAAATTACGTGACTGTGCATATAACTGCTCAGAAGTTGGTCGGACACATGATTACCCTCATGTTGGCCAATTTTTACCCAATTTTGTTCTTTTTTTACAGTGTATCAAATGAAAAATTCATGATACTATTTATTTCTTTTTTTTTAATGATTAAAGACAATGTTGAAAATTATACAGATACTGACTGCTATCATTAGCAGGGGTCGACAAAGGGGTAAAGCAGATGCTGATCCTAGATTTAGGTAGAAAAACATAGGACCACCCCCCCCCCCCCCAAAATGAAGAAGAGGGGTCACAATGTTTTAGAAAATTCTGACAGGCATAAAAAAAAGTTATCAGATTTTGCGGTGTCTTTTTACTCAACTCAAAAAAGGGGGGCATATTTTTTTAGTTGGGTACTTTATGTATGCCACTTTGGTTTCAAAAGAGGGGGTAGGCCACTTGTGTCCCCCCCCCCTAAATCCGTCATCGGGTAAATAATGATCCCCTACCTCGCCATAGGCAGATTTGTACACTCTGGGAGTTTCTTTTTTTTTTTGGTTTTGATTGTATCCCTTGCAGGCACGGTAAGCCAGCATCACAAATACTTCATCATGAAGCAACCAGACAGTGACTCGTCAAGCCAAAAATCCGCCCTCGATGATGGGCTCAAAACGGGTTCGCTGATTGAATGCGCGTGGCTCTGCGCGGTTTCCAGCAATTGTACAACTTTTGCCTACAGGTTGAACGGGATGTGCATCACTGCCACAGACTCTACTGCTGTTGGATTTCAAAGTTATGGAACGATTAATTGAATACGATGAAACTATCATTTTTTTGCATTCACTCATGTCCGAGCTAAGGAATCGTATATGTGCCTCGGAATAGTTATACCAGATAGACAACAGAATATATGTGCGCTGTATTATTATCTAATTTACACAGAAACCTTATTCGGGGAAACAGAATCTGGGTTCCCCCAATTTTTTCGAGCTCCCGAATGCTCTTTTTTCAATAAGTATTGTGATAGCAGCAGATTAATAAAATTTATAAAAACTTAGTGTAGCAAATTAGATTTTATGGAGGTGTAATTGAGTTATCCATAAATGGGTGAAGCTGTTGTTATCACTATACCTATTAAACATATTTAAAATCTTGGAAAAGCTAATTCTAATGTTGTTTATTTACGCAAGATGATCAAAAGAGAGGCGCATCTTTGGAAAACTAATGACATGCATAAAAGATTATTTACAAATTACAAATTATAAATCATAAAACAGTATGTTCTTAAGTGTCAAACATTGGTCTGTATTTCTACCATTATAATTCATACAACAATAAACTGTAGAGGGATTTTCGTTTCTTTATGAAATAAAACAGCAAATATATTAATTTTATCTGAAAGTTTTTTTTATTGTCAAAACTTTCCTATATACAGGTATGAGATTGAGAGAGGATTTGGTGGTTGGTTCATGGTGCAAACTCCAGGTATCAAAAATTAAAGTACAAAGTAAAGAAAACAGTCTTTGCACATCTGTTGAGATTGTTGGACTTGTATTCCTACCTTAAGCATATCTTCAATTAGCATTACCATCTTTACATTATTTGAATAAAAGCAGCCATTTCATTATTCATAGACAACCACTTCCCCAAAAATATTTGTCATGGGTTTGGACAGACATAATGGCAATTAACTTCTCATTATAATGAGAATGAGAAGAGTAGTAAGAAAACAGAACAGGTGCATTTCTTCTAAATCATTATCATTTCATCAGCTTGAGAATTTATTGTAAATGTCAAATGTCAAGTACAGCAGAATAGAAAATTGTACAAAGATCCCCTCCAGAAATAACTGCAAATGACTGCATAATCATAACAATACGTGTGTATAATAGGATTCGGGCTAACTCGGCACTAGGGCCAACTCGGAATCAGCGGAAATCGTGGCCGAATTATCCAAGAAAGTCGAATCGATCACAAATACTCATGTCATTTTTTGCATTATCTACTTCTGTTTTTAACACCACTATTCAAGGTTATTTGATGGATACGTGTAACCTAGTTACTAAAGATGTCGAAAATTTCAAGAGGTCAAATTCTATCAAACCTGAATTTTTTGGCTGTTTAATGATCCAGTGTGTAGATTGCACTTCAACTCTTGAAATTTTATCACCGTGTGATGCGGAGTTCGCTCTAGTGCCTAGTTAGCACGACCCTGTAAAATATGTGTGCTTTGTGGAACTGCACGCTGTGTACCAACGTTTCAAACTGAGCGATACGGCAACCTCTTTTCACGGTTGTGATTAGAATCTTCTGATATTTGTATTCATTTACTAATATAAGACCAAATAACATGCAACTTTAAGCAAATGTATAATTCTGTTTAAATATGAAGGCTACTTTTAGCAAGACAGATACTACATAGGACAGCACATAATATCTTAATATATGATGGACTATTGAGACTTTTTCTTACACAGTCTAACACTAAAGGATGAAACAGAAGTATTAAATGGACTAAATAAGACTAGACTTTTATATAGTTACATGTACATTAATTGAAAGGTACATGTACAATAATAACTTACAAAAACTTCAAATTGTATTCTGGAAATTTTCTAGAAATTCAGCAGGAACAGTTAATTTAAATGCAGAATTAAATTAATGAAAGACTACCCCCAAAAGGAACAAGATGGTTACATTTATACCATCTGATGCAATATATGAGATCGTCAACAGATCTTGAAGTGGTTGTTAAGATATCCCTTTCGAGACAATTGACCACATTTTGTGGTTTGGCTCAATAACTTTTTATTCAGAGCTCTAAAAAATGTACCAGATGCACGAGTAGAACAAGCAAAAATTTCTGCATACATTGTGTCCATTTTTGCTGCATGACCATATTGCATTTGATGCCAGGAATTTTTAATAGGAGAATAAGCTCCAAAATTCTTAAATTGGCAACATATTAAGAGGTTCAAATCACTGTTTTTTATCAAAATTGGCAATTCTTTCCAATTTCAACAAAGTTTGTAACCACGTATAGTTTTTTCGAAGACATTACATTTTATTAGAACCATGTAGCACTAAAAGAAAAATATTATTGTTGCCAATTTGAAGAACAAATGTGATCAATTTAGCCCTTGAATAATTCTTGTCCTGAAAGGGTTAAGATGTCAATATGGTCAGAAGCAAGAAAGGAGCTTTGCCCTTTTTTTTCTTGAATAAATAACAATGAAAACATAAAGAAATATATGAATGTATCTTCAATTGTTGATATCACTAATAAATGTATAGTGTGAAGTATACAGCTTTTAGCATGAGATGACGCACTCGGTACAGCACGCAATTGGTCTGCCACAATAAGAATACATGCTCCAGAGATGGAAGAGCAAGAGGCAAGACATGATTTCTATGTGGTGTGAAAGAAGTTGATTCTAAATTCATGTACTTGATCATGATTCTGAATATGTCAGAATCGTTTACAACTCCTACACCAAATGCTGTTTTCAAGCATAAGCATAAAGCATAATGCAACTGTCCATATTTCGTGGCAATACATCAGAAATAACAGTCCAAGTAGTACTTGCGAATGACTAGAACTGCATAAACCTATAGGTACTTATGCAACAAATGTGAGTACGGATTGTCAAGTGAATGAAGGCTTGGAACATGAAAGGCATGTACTTACACAAATTTGTTCAACTACTGGTAGCATGTACATCATGCATGATTAAAAATAACCAACTGACATATTTCCGGAAGAAAATGCATTATAAGTTCTCATTCTTCAGCATACAACAACAGTCTCCTTATTCATCTTCATACCACTCCATTTGATATACCCAATTTCTGTTGCAACATGGTCGCCGTCTTTCTGAAGTCCTCTTCCATGAGCTCAATCTTCCTAAGGTCGTTCGTCACCCCGTCCCTGAAAGGGCTCACGTGACCCATGTCTTCCGCATGTTCTCTGTTGTCATAGTGACCATCCTCCCGTCCAGTGGGCGTAGGGGCGGGGTATCTCCTCTCGTTGCTGTACACTGATCCTGAGCTGAGCCCGATGTACGCCTTGGCACTCTTAGCCCTGGGCTTCTTGGAGAGGCTGTTGTTTGAGGAGGGATGGGCTGGATCGGTGATGAACGTAGTGCTAGTGTTCTTGGCAGAAGCGGGGCGAGTTGTCTCGTACTTGAGTGGTCTGTCTCCTTTGACAGTCACTGTTTAAGGTGCAAAGAAAATACACAAATTACGGAAAAGCTGGCAATCTCATCACATTGTGTATATTCTCTTCAGGCTTACATCGCTACTATCAACCAGAAAATATGAGAGGGTTTTAATTTGGTTGTAAAAATGCTAAGCTCTGAGCACATTTTTAAGGATTATTCTAAAGGTTTTATTGATTTTGAATAATCAATTTACAAGGAGAAATAGAAGAGAGGAGGCAGGAGGGAGGGGAAAGCAATATAAACATGCAGGCATGAAAAGTGCTGTTCATGAAAAACACTGAAAAGTTTTATGAACCAAAGCGAGAGAGCGCGGAGAGGGTGTGGGAGGGGGGTGCAATCTAGTGCATTCTGTGGTGAGATATTTAACCTCATATTCAATGAGAATCTGTGTTAAGATGATTCTATATAGCATAAGTCATACCAAAACAGGCTTTGAATACATATTTTTATCAATACCACCAAATGTGATTTAATGTGTATTATGTGCAGAGAACTTTCATGAATAAAACTGAGCTGAATAAGCAACAAATAATCCACTTCTCAAAATCCCAACTTACTTTTCTAGACTAGTAAATTGACTTTTCTCAGTACAGAATGAAGAATTTCTTCACAACTGGTAAGGTCCATAATTCATCCTCCTCCATTTTTTATCTACATGCAACTCTGAATAGTATCCCATAAAATTATCCCATCGTTGATGATCACATACCTTGCAAAATGCATGCCGTTTACTTTTTCCAGATGCCGGGATAAAGTCAAACTCTAGTCTTATCCTCACAATCTTGCTTTTAAATTGGAACTTTCCAAGGCTTATCCTTTTAAAATTACAATCCAACTTGGCAAAAGACAGATCATTAACTTGCTTGAGACATCGCAACTGCACTGGCAAACATACGGTGTGCGGTTCCATGACATTTGCTCCTGCGACAATTGCTCCGGTCTAACTTTGCCATGTTAATCATAAACCTAAACCTAACCCTAACCCTAATCCTAATCTTCACATTGTCCTTGACAAAAAAAACAAATCGTGAACTCGACCTTAACCTTTGACCTTTCGAGATATGGACAGAGGAGCAAATGTCGCAAGAGCAAATGTCGGGTCACGACGGTGTGCACTGCACATGGGTTGTGTGACTATGTACATGTAATAACATACATGTGCTTGTAGTATAAATAGCCTTCTGCCTTCATGCGAGTGCGAGATTAAGGGAGGTATTTTGTGTATACACACAAATCCTCGGCGGTTATTATGCGATCCCTTCGCATGTACATACAGTATAAACACAGACACAAGTTGCTGTGTGAGTACATGTACCAACAATGCGTGTAGTAAGCTAAGGGATTGCCTCCTGTTCCGTCTTCACTGCATACCCATGTATACTGCGTATACACGATGACGTATGCACGGAAATCCGTAATTTCTAAAACATAAAGTGTGAAATATGCAGAAAAAATCTAGGATTGGAGGAAAAAGTGGAAATCCGTGGATATACGGAAAATTTTCATGCCTGAACATAAGAAAGAAATAAGATGTCTGAGTTCAAATAAACCTTAATGATTATGACATGTATGTCACTAATTATGTTAGGGGACAAATTTTGGTGAACAAAAACTTTCTGGTACTCCACCATTAACAAAATCTTATGCAGCTGTATTCCCATCATTGTTAAATTTCTCTCTATATCTTCCTTTCAATTCAATTCAATGGCTTCTGAGCACTTACCTGCACTCCTGGGCTTTGCCCTGTGAGCATCCGTCTTGCGTTGATGGATAGCGCTAAATGGACGTTTGGGTTTCTCAACTACACCACTGCTGTCATACAATCCAGGCTATGATATAAAGGAAACACACATTAGACAAATTAATAATGATTGAAAAACAGTAATGAAATTGATCTTATCAACTTATTCATTTAAAGTAAGCAAATGAGGGAATACATTAAAAGATTTCATACAAAAAAAATAGTACAAATAGTACAAATACATGTAGTACATACAGTACAAATAGTGCAAGTCATAACAAAGGGAATTATTAAGAGTGATCTGATCAGACATTACAATACACTAAATAATCCCAGACAAATGCAGAACGACAAAAAGGGACACAGAGCCACAGGCATTAAACAGTAAAACATAAAAACAAATGTTAGACTTTTAAGGTTCTGCCTCAGGTAAAAGTTTCGTTTATGCTCAAATTCCTTTACTTCTGCACACTGCTTAATTTTAGTGGTAATTTGTTCAAAAAAAATTTAAAATGTTACTTGAAAAAATAATAAGATTACAATATTACATGATGAAAAGCACAGATGCATAACCAACAAAAATAAAGACATCAGAACATCACAGCTACAACTTCAAACTATTGGTCTAGCCTGCATCATTTCAAAAATATTGAAAAACCTTCAGGTGGTAGAAGGTCATATATTATTATGGCAATTGCGAAGCAATCTATCATTACTATAACAGTTCGTAAAGTCCCCTTTTGGTCATTATTTTCCAACTATCTTTAATCTCATGCATGGACTTAGCCTTTACTTTTAAGGAAAATCAATGAATAAAATTCCTTTTAAGGAATGCAGCTTACCTGAGAGAATCTTCTTCTGGCCAATCTGCTCTGTTTGGGCTGTATTTGAAATACAGAGATAGCGAAAGAGAAAGAGAAACAGAGAGAGGGAGAGAAAAACAGAGAGAGGGAGAGAGAAAGAGAGAGAGGGAGAGAGAAAGAGAGATGAGAGTGGGATGGAATTTTTCTGTCATTTGCAGTATTTTAACAAAGATGTGTCGCATTTCAAAGCCTATATACAATATTGTTATACACCCCTTCTGAATTTGTGTAAGCTCTAGCAAAGTTCCCTCCTCCTATATTAACAAAAAAAATTCAGCAATTGGGATGCAAAGAACAATAAAAATCCTAGGTCATGATTTTAATAACAACTTTCCCTTTTGTTAGTAAATTTTATCATATTTTCACACAGTGGATTTCAAGTAATTCTTTTCTTTTAAATTGTCTACATTTAAAAGATGAACAGGACTACACATGATGCCATTACTGCAACATTCAGCTTCAACATCCGTACTTGCAAAGCTTATAGTGGAAATGCATTGAACATTCTATATTCATGTAATTTCTTTATTCACATTGTGCAGTTTATCTCATACTGGAAGATCAGTCAAATTCTTTCTTATAAAATCTCTCAAAGGAACTTCCCTACATTCATGAAATCCATGTTTGGTCAACGCATTAATCTGTGTTGACTTTGGCTGGTATTAACTTTAGTACAGGCTTAGACCCTGATTAAGGTGGCACCAAAAGACGCGTCCAGAAAGCAAACGGCAAAATTGTTGGTGATAGAACTGAATAAAAAAGTTGTATTTTGACAGTTTTGGTAATACTAAGCCTAAGCCTAATCAAGGTAGTAGAGGTATTTTAACCCGCTCTTTAGTTTAATGACATGTTTCTAAATAAAATTATGATTTTTCAACAATATGCATTTTTTGTTCAGGACGCGTCTTTTGGCACCACTAAGTTTAGCTAAGCTACCCAAGTGCATAGAGTGAAGTCAACAGATTTATGGAGTGCTAAGTGTCAACATATTCATCCCATGAAAATTACTTTCATTTTGTAACTGAATGAACAAACAATTGACTCTATAGACATGTCATCAGGAAATCAATTTCCTGTCTTCATTTCAAGACAGAATTTCATTTTGCTTACTAATTTCATTACATTATGAAGAATCAACAGGTCCATAAATTAGTGGAATAAGTTAAGATAGGTCTAACTTAGTACGCCTTGGATGAACAAGAGCCTATGACTCATACCTGTGTATCCATCTTCTTCCCTGGGTAGAGGAATTCCACCAATGTACCAGGATGAGCCGCCATCTCTGTGTTTCCTCTGTGACTCTCATCTCTGTACACTCTACTTTGTGCTGGGTGAAACACCTGGCAAATAAAGGGGTTCAACGCATTACTGATACAACACCTGAAGCGCATGCCATCAAACTCGGCAACATTTAAGAGACATTGATTGTCTTTAAAGGTATCATCTAATGTTTTTGAGCAAAATATGAAAGTGCATATCTATCTGAAACTGCTCAGAAAGGCATATTGGAAAGTTTGAGACAAAACAGAAAGGCTTCAGTGTTTTAAAGGATATATTTCTTCTTTTTTTAATGTCTTTGGTTTTTATTTCTTGGTGCATTCTTGATAATGTTACTGGAGGACAAAGCCAAGATTACCAACGAATATCACATTCTGAGACAAACATTTCACCCGATATTTATTTTTAATGGTTTTCAGGACACTTAAAGGGGGTACCCAATGCTGAAACAATGTTAGTTCATTTAAAAGATCATGATTTTATTAGCAGAAAATCATCTGGCTTAAGTTTTTTTTAAATTCGTGTTGCCAGAAAAATCCCCGAAATATGGTAAGACTTCAGGATATTTTGGCCCCTCAGCTGTGTCCCAATTTCAGCTAGGTAACCACAATGACGTCAAAGTGGTTACCTTGTCGCGCAATTATAGCAAAATGCGCGCAAGGTGTAATGCATTTTGTACAGTCTAGCGCGCAACACATCTGCAATACGCGAACCTGGATAACCACTTTGACGTCATTGTGGTTACCTAGCTGAAATTGGGACACAGCTGAGGGGCCAAAATATCCTGAAATCTTACCATATTTCGGGGATTTTCTGGCAACACGAATTTTAAAAAAAGTTTAAGGCAGATGATTTTCTTCTAATAAAATCATGATCTTTTAAATGAACTAACATTGTTTAAGCATTGGGTACCCCCTTTAAGGTAAATATTACAATAGGGAAAGAAAACAAATATGATAGAGAAGAGCAGAACATAAAGCTTCCATACAAACTCTTAGCCCATATAACTTTTGCTTTGATGCCTTACTCATGGCCTGTATTAATGCCCCTCTTGAAAAGTCAATCTAGTCCTTTCACTGATCATAAAAAATGGTTAAGTTTCTATGCCTCCTGACTGGCCAAAGTGGCATGTCATTAAACCTGACAACATTTAAAATCTCTACACGACATCATTCTCAACCCAAGGTTCAACATCTAATCTTTTACCTGCTCCGGTGGTTTTGGCTGAGCATTAGCAGACATGATCCTCTTCTTAAGCAGTCTCTTTTCCCTGATCAAGGTCTCTCTGTGGGACTGCAGTTGCTGGTCCAGGTACTCCTGTCTGTGCTGTAGTCTAGCCTTAGCGTAGGCCAGGCCCTCAGCTTCCAGCTGCTGGTAATGTCTGTTAAGAAGACCGATGGTCAGCACTGCCCAGTGGTGGACGGAAGCATTCTGAGTGGAGTGGGAGGGAAAAAGAATCAACATACAATTCATCGAGCTCATACACTCTGAAAGGCACATACAGTAATGGCAAGAGTTAATTAGTCAGGAGATACTATGTAGATAAAGACAAAGTCTAAAAATGTGCTTAATTGAAATCCATTACACAAGAGAATTTAAATATGGCAAGGGTCCTACAGCTACGCAGGTCCTCAAGCTACGCACCCTGCAAATGAGCCCAATGCGACACGTTCGATGTGCCAAATTTCTACTGTGACTGAGCAACAAGAATATCACTGAGGTTTGCCAAAAGAATTAGTAATATTCCTTTATTTTTGTGATATTATCGTTATTTTGAAATCAGGGTGGAATTAACATTAGTCAGCATCAAAGTCAAGATTTGTATATAATTATTATGTGTGCGTACCTTTAGGTAACTTAGCAAAATGTTGTGGCACGTAAGAACACGTGAAAGACCAAATGACAAAATTATTCAAAATCAAAATTTTATTCTATAGATGGGCAGAACCAAAATACTAGGATGTAGAATTAGTATGTACCTCTATTGACACTTTTAAGCAAAATAATATGAAAACTTTTATTCAGATTTGTATGATTCTAATTTTAGAAGCAGAGACACAACGAGCAATTTTCCTCCTTGCGTCTTTCTAGCGTGTTTATGCGCCACTGCATTTTGCTAAGCTACCTTAGGACATTTGCATTTTGTCAAACAAAAATGGACACAGGCATCAATATCGCCTTGAAAAAGTTTGCTATTGACCTTCGTTCTTCCCAATTTTCTCAATGATTGAACTTCAGAATATATAGAACAGAGGTAGATAAAAGAAATTCACATAAACAAATAAATTAAATGTGTTTTAGCCACTAAATACAAAGTGCGTAGCTTTAGGACCCCCATCATCATAAGTAATGTCTACAAAATGATGTTAATCATATTTCATCACTCATAATCTTATATTTTTTCGAAAAGAAATTTCGAGTTAACTTGCAATGTATTAACTAAATTCAAAGAACTTACATTGTACATGGGCTTGAATATACAATAAAAAAAGAAGAATTTAATAATACATGTAATGTATACAGTATCATCAGCTCATGTAACACTTATCCTCTTTGTATTGATTGCTAATACATGTATGTATTTATTAATTTTTTTAAAAATCTCATTTACCTTTTTTGCATTCAATATATGGATACTTGGAAACCGTGATTAAAAAAAGATGGCTGACTGTTACTAGAACAGACTTGTAAATCAATTAATCATATCCCTTACCTTAAACTCTCCCTCTAGTTCATTGTCTTCCATCCTCCTCATGAATGATGGAATTGGGGCACCTAAAATCACCGAACACGAAAGAAATTATAGCATCAAAACAAAGCAGCAATAAATGCAGCATGCAGAAAATTTACACACAAAAAAACAAGCCCCATATATCAGAGAAAAGAGCATTTTCGATCAGTCCTTTCTGCTATCAGGGGCCGTATTGTGAAAACTGTTCTCTTTGATGTTCAAGAAAATGATTTTAATTGTCATAAGAAACTCATAACAAAGTCTCTTTTAACCTTTCGTGAATAAAGCCAGCTTTCTGTAGACATTATTCAGTGAATTGTTCTTATTTTGATTTGTAAGGACAATTAACATTGTTTTACAAGCATAAAAGATAACATCGTTTTCAGAATTCCACCCTAGGTGTCTAGGTTGACTTTAAAAGGTACATGATTTTCATTAGGTATTTTTTAAAAATTTGCAAGATAAAAATCTATGGATTTTACTTTAGAAACAATATTTTAGGGAACATTCCTTACTGTGAAGTAGAGACTGTTTTATTTGTTTAAACATCCCTCTGGGTTGGAGCCCAGGTTTAGCTATGAATTAAAATCAGACAAGTGAGATACACAAGAATCTACTTGTTTATTTTAAAAATGAAATGTACATCAAAAGACAAATGTCTTTAAATATCATTCCATACAACAGTATGATGATCTGAAGCTTACCAACAATATTAGAAACATGAACAACAGCTGCTTGATCACCAGTCCAAGCCCTATAGAAAGAAAAAAAATAGAGGAATTACAATTTTTTTTAGTCAGTATTCGTCTAGGCATATCAGTTATACCTTACTTTCTCATAAGCAGGTCAGTTCAAACAATATTGGTTTTGACAGTATGAAACCATTGCGTATTTGGCAATAATATTGATTCATTATTTTCTGTTTGTTACGTTTGTTTTTTCTATCATAAATGATGCAATGTTCTGGATTTCTAAACATGTATTTCCTTTCTAAAAGTACATCACAGACCAAAAAATTTTCATAGTCTCCTATAGCATATTTCCTAAAACAGAACAACAGTTACTTCTGTTTCATGTGCTGCTAAGGGTTGGGTTAAGGTATGGCTTAAGCTAAGAGTTAGGGATATACACATGTAGGATTACCTATGGATACTTAAGAACTTGCAAAATAAGGAAATAATTATGTCTAAGATCAGGACAAATGCAGAGCCATTTAAAATAGGACTACAAACGCTACCTCTTCACGAGCATAACAAGACAGTTGAGCTGATCTCGTACTCTCTGTGTCTCAGCCTTGCTCTCCAGGACATCATTCCTCATCTTAGAGATGGCTTCTCGGAAAGCCTTGTTGTCAAAGCTGGCACTGGATAGTGACCTCTGGTGATGACGATTCATCTTGGTGAACTTGATTACTTCCTGTGTGCATGCAAAGTGTGTTGAAAAGAAAAGAAATTCATTTATGGTATGGTAATTTACATTGACTTATATTTCATTATCATTATCTTACATCTAAGTTAAAAAGTATTAATGATATTGATTTCGTTTATAGCACCCTTTCACTAAATACAGTGATGCTAGATTATTGCCCCATCATTAGCTTATTGTCTCTTCCCCTCCCCCCCCCCCCCCCCCCTTTTTAATGGGTTTTGCAGACCAGGGTCCCATTTCATAAAACTTGTTACCAATAATAACTGCTTCATTTCTATGACAAATTTGCTCTCAGCCAATCAGAAGCAAGGATTTCAGTAGTTTATAACAACTATCGTAACTTGATATTGATAACAACGGGGCCCAGGTGGAACCATATGGAAGATGAAAAGGAGTCCAAAGCAAAAGCTTAAGAACATTTCTTGCACATGAGGAAACATTTCTAATCTTAAAATAAATAACAACCAAAAAAAAACTAGTCTAAATTTCTAAATCTTATTTCAGCAACAACAAGTGAATGAGTAAATTACGCAATGCGTAATAAATGTCCCCGCCGGAAGTGCAGATCTGTGGAAATTAACTAGCCTGAACCTTAAAACTTCAGTGAAAAACTTTAGTGAATAAAATAATAATGTTACTGCATGCAAAAGAAGAGAATACCAACAATGCATGTATACAACTGAAATATAAAACATGAAAACATTATGAACCTTCAGCCATTTTGAATAAATTTGCATGAATAATGAATTTCAAAATTCTGTGTAGAAGTTTGGAAGCCCCCACCCAGCCGTATCAGATAAAACAATCGGAATAAAAATCCGATGTGAAATAGAGAAGTAGCATTTTTCGTCAATTTTGAATAAATTTGCATAAATTTGCATAATTAATGAATTTCAAAATTCTGTGTAGAAGTTTGGAAGCCCCCACCCAGCCCTATCAGATAAAACAATCGGAATCAAAATCCGATGTGAAATAGAGGAGAAGTAGCATTTTTCGTCAATTTTGAATAAATTTGCATAAATTTGCATAATTATTGAATTTCAAGATTCTGTGTAGAAGTTTGGAAGCCCCCACCCAGCCCTATCAGATAAAACAATCGGAATCAAAATCCAATGTGAAATAGAGGAGAAGTAGCATTTTTCGTCGATTTTGAATAAACTTGCATAAATTTGCATAATTAATGAATTTCAAAATTCTGTGTAGAAGTTTGGAAGCCCCCACCCAGCCCTATCAGATAAAACAATCGGAATCAAAATCGGCCAAGAAATGACGGAGAAGTAGCATTTTCTAACATTTGAGCACACACGGACAGACGGACGGACGGACGGACGGACGGACACACACACACACACACACACACACACACACGCACGCGCACACGTACGGAGCCCGTTTCATAGTCCCCTCGCGAACTTCGTTCGGCGGGGACAAAAAACAACAAACAAATAAACAAAGTGAGAAAGGACAGCTCTGCAGTTCAGAAAAGATAAATTTGATTTGTATAATCATTATGGCCAAAGTCTGAAGTCCAGATCTACATATCAACAACAAAACCCCCCCCCCCTTATTTCAAAGCAGGATAGGGGGAGGGGGGTTATGTGTCTGTCACCTTTGCCATCACCATTGGATTTTACTAAAAATATATGATGGGGAGCCCTATGTCTGCCCTCCTAAGATTTGACTTAAAACTGAACAAGAATTTCTTTAGAATTCCTCCAATGTCTAATCTTATGTTATTCCTGATATTCTAAAGAGTAAGTTTGCAAAATATGTAATCAAAATTAGAGCAACAACAAAGTCATCTTCACAAGAAAAGGTGACTGTGTCATTTTGACATTGAAAAAAGCAATGGTGCCCATGTCAGCGCACTCATTCATTTTACACGCAGTTTGATATCTTTGACGCAATTGACAGCATTTCGAGGGTTGTGGAAAAAATTACTGAATATCTTGACTTTTTTTTAAAACAATATATTTTGATATTACAAAGACAAAAAGTTTGTGTCCACTGAATGTTTTGTTTTATCAGAATTGAGCAGTTACGCGAGTGTCAAGTGCACAGACATGGGTGCTCCACTGACGCTTGCAATCTAGCTACATGTTAAATAACACTACATTCATAGAACATTTGTCTTGATACAACTGTCAAGTGTCAACATGCCTTTTTAAAAAGGCTTTCATAACTGCCCAATTTACTGTTTCAAAAGCTTTGTCTGAATAACCAAGCTGTCAAGACACACAATTACGGGAGTATTTTTACGTGCTGATTGTTTGGTTTTTTTAAATCAAGTTGCAATATAATATCCTACATGTATGATGGGGGGACCTACATGTAAAGCTACACACACTTTGTTTCCAGCCCCTAAAAAGTCATTTTATTTAGGGGTTTATGCGAATTTCTTTAAATATCTTGGTTCTACATATTCCGAAGTTAAATCACTGAGAAAATTACGACAGAAGAATGTCAACAACATTCATTTTCAAGTCGATGTCGATGCCCGTGCCACATTTTGTTCAACAAAATGAAAGGGTCCTAAAGTTACGCACACGTAATAAAAGAATGCAAATCTTGATTTTAAAGCTGAATGATGTGAATTTTACCCTCATTTCCAATTAATGATAATATTACAAAAATAAACTAAAATTACCCATTCTTTTTGGCAAACGTAAATGATATTCTCATTGCTCAGACACACCAAAAGTTTGGCGCATTGAACGCGTCGCATTTTGCGTATTTGTGGGGTGTGTAGCTTTAGGATCTGCGTAGCTTTAGGACCCCTTACCATAATACTCAAACAGAGAGAAAATAATCAAGTATTTTTAAAAGTTTTGTACTAACCTTTCAAGGTACAAGCTAATACCTAGATATAGGGTCTAGTTATAAAAGTACTTGAATTGTTTAATAATTGATATTTTAAAAAGGTCACATAAGGAATTAAAATCACAGAAAACAAAGCATTACCAAAAATAGACCCTAATCAATGTTTCATAAATCTACAGGAAAAATTATTTTCATGTGCCAATCTAACAGAGTGTAGACCTACACCAATCTCCAATAACCTCTCATCTTCAGATAAGCTTGTACATGTATAAGTGGTCTAGACTATAGTTTGAAAATCTCACAAATTAAGATATCTAACCAGCTAACTTGAAAGAATAGTTTCGATTCTAATTCCATACAATTATTACCACTCATATTTTTAATCACTCACACTTGTGCAAGTTTATTATGGATTGTTAATAAAACTGGAAGAAGAAACTAACGTTTTTAAAGATTTTTTTTTTTTTCACTGAAAGTCCAGATGTTTTAGGCCTAGATCCACTCACACTTATGTGAGGAGAAGCCCGCAAGAAGAAGCCGGCAACACACCCACCTGCTGCCGAAATGATAACTATTGCCGAAATGATTATGGATAGTCTAACCACACCACGTAATACTATAGTGGTCATATTGACCACTACGCGGGACGAATGCAAAAATACTGGTCATTTTCTATCGCATGTACTTAAGGTATGGGGGGAAAAGTAAGATAAATGTTTAAAATACTTCCTTTCAAATTCAGCACTTTAAAATCTCTTTCCTACCTTAAATGGCCGTTAGGAAGAACTTCTGATATTTCCAGCAAAATCCAAAGTCAAAATCATGTCCAAAACCTAAGAAATCCCCGCCAATTTTTTTCGCGATCGCATGTTGTTTTCCTGCTGCAGGTGTTTTTAGACTAAATCGGCCAATAAAATTCTGTCCACAACGAAACTCGGTATTGCGTGCACATCGATCTCTACGATCGCACACACGGAAAATCGGGACTTACGTGTGCGCGATAGGAACCGAACTTTTAACGACCGAATTTTTAAGCGGGAGATGTCAGCGCTCGCGGCGATCAGAAAATGTACACCATGACTTGCGATACCTCGTTTCGCCAGAAGTGACAGTAAATTACGGATTTCATTTTTGGAATTATCTTTTCCAACATCGGTGAGTTGAATTTATTGTATTTCATGAATATGTTGGTGCCGTTTTTTGTAAATTAAACGCCGATTATGAGTGAATGTTGGTGACTTTTGTGCAGTGGTGTTTTGAATGTGTCGAGGTAGATGACTGCCTAGAGTCTACATACGAAGTATAGTAAAGTCGCTAAGTATGAGATGAGTGAGTCTAACCAACAAAATCCCCCAAAAATACAAAACTGGGGCAGGGCTATAAATATAGGCAGTGTATACAGCCACACGTGTGTGGCCGTAAGGTAAAGACACACGCGTGTGGCTGTATACACTCGCCCGGCCTGAGGATACAGCCACACGCGTCTACTTCGACTCTACTCAGCGGCGCGGCACGTAGCAAGTGCATAGCACCAGCGATGTGTATATTTATGCAACAGTACATGTTGCAAAACTTCATCATGAAGGTTTTATCTCTTGAAATTCACTGACATAGAAAAATATACAATGTTTTTACTTCATTGTCATCTGATGACAAATGAAGTAAAAATATTGTTTGTATGTCAGTGAATTTCAAGAGATAAAACCTTCATGATGAAGTTTTGCAACATGTACCGTTGCATAAATATACGGTACACATCGCTCGTGCTATGCACTTGCTACGTGCTGCGCCGCTGCATAGCTAGAGTCTAAGTAGAGGCATGTGGCTGTATCCTCAGGCCCGGTGAGTGTATACAGCCACACGCGCACTCATGGGCCCTTGCCTATGTGGGACTGTGTCCAACATTCACTGTTGCAGCAGTCAAAAACAGACAACAAAATTGCTCTAAGCAAGATTTAATTTTCTTAAATTTGCTAGATTACCTGATTCATGGACTCTTCCACTCTTACTGTGCCACAAATTAGGGGATTCAGAATTGAAAGTGAAATTTTAAATAATTATTTTCCTCTCCTGTATGAATGATCTAGCCTGGAAAAGGGCCTGCTGATACACACAATAGCTATTGAAGCCTATTCACCCATAAAAGAGCTAGTCTGAGTACAAGGTTATCTTCAGATAAGCTTGTACATGTATAAGTGCCACACGCGTGTGTCTTTACCATACGGCCACACGCGTGTGGCTGTACACTGCCATAGATCCACTCATAGGCCCTTGCCTATGTGGGACTGTGTCGAACATTCACTGTTGCAGCATTCAAAAACAGACAACAAAATTGCTCTAGACACGATTTAATTTTCTTAAATTTACTAGAATACCTGATTCAGAGACTCTTCAACTCATGTATGTTGACTTCTGATTCCAAAACTGGAAAGCAGTACTTTAAAGGGCCTTTTCTCACTCCTCGTGTATACAGCAGCGGGGACTGGGCCAAGGTAAAATCATCTACAGTACGCTTATATGCCTCGACCTGAAGCGAAGAGTATAAATGCGAAGAGTGCTCAACCCGCTACTAAGCACGTGTGCGTATTGTGGTGCACTCGTAAGGCGAGTCTCGTTTGAACACGGCAATATACACCTGCCGAATGTACTACGGAAATACGAGAGAGTAATTTGTCTTAACACTATTAAAGGTCTTTGCGAAGTTTGCCTGACCCCGGAAGCACCTGATCTCTAGGGAAAAGTGCCCCGGAAGCTTGATTCGGCATCTGGCTTTGTTCTCCAGACGTTTGGGGAAAAACATTTTTGCATTGCATAATTCTTCCACAGGATCGTATATTTCTATATAGCGCCATCAGCGTTAGTATATATCGAAACGACTGTAATTCTAGGCTAAGCGCACCAAAACAACTACGACAACGCCGCCACAGCCAAGCATCTTCTACGAGAACTCCGCTGAATGGAAAGCAAACTGGTAAGCATGGTAAGTTTTTGTCTTTTTGTAGTTAAAATATTAGTTTAATACAAGTTTAAAAATCAAATTCATTTACATACATAGACATCATACAACATAAATACAGCAAAAATAGGGAATAAACCCTCAGAATTGCAAGGGAGGTGATATTGTAAAGTATACATTCAAATCTGCCAATAAAACACGTATGGAGTACGAGGTTATCTTACGATAACCTCGTATGTGTATGAGTGCCATAGATCTAAATATAATGTTTTGTTTTGTTTTTTCTAACATCCCCCCCTCCAATAACCTCGCATAAGTGTGAGTGCCCCTTCACCAGAGGCGAGATGATTCCTCGACCGTCTTCAGATAAGCTTGTACATGTATAAGTGACCGTCTCTAACTTAGCCTACGTTAGGCTTCTCTTGGTTTTCTCCTCCGACAAGACATAAAAATCATAGATATGGGACCGAAGAGAAGAAAATGATCTTCGGCCTTAAACTTGTCAGCTATAAAAATATAATCCTGCAACATCAACTTTATCTTTAATACATTATTATCTACCTACTACTTAACAGAGACGGTTTATCTAATATCAACCGCTCACCTCTTCTTGAACATCCAGAAAAGCACGTAGAATTTAGGCAAATTTACGATTGGTACGGTAAAGCTTCTCCGGTTGCTCGGCAATACTGTGATAATCGTTGAGGGCGACAAACAGTTTTGTAAGAGGCAAACAAACAAGCTTTGTTTGACTCAGTTTGATGCCCTTTCGAAAGCCCAAAGTTTTCTATCCAAAACTATTTTATTTCAAATATATTTAAAAATACAGTAGCGTATCCAGCATGCGGTTGAGTCGGCTTACTCTCCGTCCATCTGAATGCCGAGAAAAAAAATATCAAGGAAGCTTGCACTAGGCTACGCCTCTCCGGCAATGTCGTAGATTCCGCCCGTCGCTCTCCTCGATTCAACAATTTTTTGATATGTCACTGAAACCCCCCCCCCCCTATAATTATGTTCCATTCATTTTGTATAACTGATTTCGTGATATCCTAATGAAATCGATGTTGGTTGCAAGTTCGGAATCGGGCAGTTAACGCGGGTCCTTCCCAGACAAATTTAATTTAAGCTGCTCATGTATACTGTTTATTATACAATTACATTTTCTGTATTTTTGTACCATGTTTTGATCTAAAAAAGCATATTGGACTTTTTTCTCTCTGAATTTCTTATAGAAAATTATGTTATAAATTATATTTATGAGCCCCATAAGTCTAAAAATATTTACCTTTCGAATTTTTTGCTGCTAGGTATTTTTAGATGGTGCGCGATAATTATAAATCCTACTCTCCGCCACTTATGGAATTATCTTTTGAATTTTGAATCTGTTGAACATTATATTGCACAAAGGAAGACAAATTAGCTATGCATGCTGCTAAATGGACCAGCATTTTGAATATTATTAAGGGTCAATAATAACAAGACGTTGTTTGTTACAATTTCTTTATTTCCCTTCTTTCGGCCAAGTCCCAAGTACCTGCTCTCTATATTAATTTTTTTCTGGTATACGTTGTTTATTTTTTTGTAATCTTATATATCAGAAATTAGTAATCTTAGTATCAGTAATCGACAGTCAGTCGTTGTTTCTTTTTATGTATGTTAGAAATGTGTACACCAACATCATTTATATCCCCTAATATGATCCATCATATTGTTGATGTTATATGCTTCATTTGGAATGTAAAGGATCAATAAAGCACGAAATACAAAAAGCCTTTTAAAAACCTACAACTTACGAATCAGTCATGAAGTAATCATTTCAAGATGGGACTCTGGGAGGTCGCAATTACAGAGCGGCCTTTCCAGAAACTGGCAAACAGGGTGCAGATCCCGATCCCCGGACCCATGGGGGGAGGGGGATTGGAGAGGGGGGGGGGGATGGAGGGGGAGGAGGGGGCGGGTCTGTTGGAAGAACATGGAATAGGCCTACCCCTTTTGCAGCATAGCGACACTCAGGTTATTGACTTCTATGTCTTTAAAACGATTGGAGGGGGAGGGGCGAACGCCTGCGCCATGTTATCGTCTGTAAAGTAATAATAATCTGAGTTAATGCCATAATAAAATAAATGAACAACGACAACTCGATAATAACAACACCAGCAGCAGCAGCAGCGACAACAAGAAGAAATGCACTCCTTTCGAGCATATTTTAATGTTATCACCGTTTGACATTCAGGTTCGACATAATTATCAGGGATCATATACAATCACAAGTGCGCTAGAATGTGTAGCCTACTGCCGAGCAACCATCAAACTGATCAGGATGACGCATGATTGCTAATAAGACGAAAGAAGTGACAAATTGAGAGGCTTGTCACAGTTTCCCTTCACTAATTTGCCAACCCTGCCCGCAGCAGGATATCTCCTGTACTCCTCCTCCTACAGACCGAGCTAATACGGACCGGATACAATGCTATACCGTCAAAGGGCATCTACGCAACAAAGCACCTTGACGGATCAGTCTTGGAAATTTCAAATCACTTCATTACGGTAAAAGTAGCAAAATACGTCAACTGAGCGAGATATTAGAAGCAAGTGGAGAAGGATCTGGACAAGTTTATTACGAATTGTTACCTCTATGGAATAGTATGTCATGGATCCAGGCGGTATGGCTAAAAAAATGACCATTTTAAAACTGTCAGCATCTTCAGAATATTAAATGCATATGAACAGAGCTGCTATGAACTTAAACCATGCAAAGGACAAAATTAATAATCTCAGGTAACAAACTAGATCTTTAACAAAGAAGAAAACACAACTCAGTATGCAGTACAGTACTCACAGACCTCCTACGTTCAAGGTAATTCTTCTAGGAGAATCTGGCGTCGGCAAGACTTCGCTTTACCAACGTTTTCGAGCCCGAGACATACCTCTTACACAGAGTACAGCACTAGCCCTCGACAGCTATCAGTATAACAGACAGTTTCCAGTGGGACTGCAGAGCAAGCCCATACAGGTAAAATAATCAGAAATTATTTCATGAATATAATACTAATGCACATATATTTCTGATTACTGATTAGTATACATAGAATGGTTTTAAAGTGCTAATAACATTTAATTGATTTACTATATTATGTATTTATATTGTGCTATGAATATATTTCTAGTAAACAAAACAGACTATAATTATGTGTGAATTAAATGTAAATTATGAAAATAAACCGAACTGAACTGAATTGAATATTTCTTTAAAATTCTGTCCATGGCAGCACTTCTCCTGCTATCATACATGTATTATTTTATACAAAATAAATAAAAGAGCTTGTCACTCGAATACTGCGTTATATGCATATGTTTAGAAGGGTAGGGCATGATTCATACAGAATATTTACGCTATCATGTAATAGAAACCTTGTACTGAAGAGATTTTTTTTTTTTTTTTTCAGTCCCAAAATTTCAACGTCCTTAATAAGGAATGATATAATGTATAGTCTTGCGCAACGACTTTGGCGGATGGTTCAATTAAAAATGTCATATAAGTACACGTGCAAGCATCGACTTTCTTGGAATGAGATTTGGGGACATTTTGATGCATTCTAGTTTGGCCAAGAGTGATTTTTAAATAATCCAACAGTAGACTAGTTGGATTTCATATAAAAGAGTGCTTGGAAAAAGCACAGATGTATCTAGCTAGAGAGCAATTTTTTGACGGGTGTGTAGTTCTCATCCATTTTTTTTTTCATCAGCTCCAGTTTTAAAGAAGAAATGGTTCATTTCATTTGACAAATGGCATTTATTCTTTAAAAGCGTGGATGAATAATTGAGCAAAATCGTGTTTTTGTTTTTTTTTTATACTTGTACATGTACTTCATACGTGTATGGTTTGCCCTACCTGTTTCTGTTGAAATTTTCATGTGTTATAGTAATGGAAAAGATATAGCGTAATTAAGTTCTTGTGAAATATTCAAACATCATCTTCTATCTCCTTGTTTTACATAATAGGATGAATATGTAGAAGAATAAGAATGATCTTCTGAAATACACGAAGATTATTTGGAGAAACTTTTCACAACAAAATAAATAATATCGCGGGGAAATGCAAAAATATCAAAAAACAGCAAGTGTAATAGCACAAAAAGGATCGAAAAAGTATGTGTTTCGTTGAACGAGAAAGTAGTTCATATTATTGTAGAGTCCTCTGTTATCAAACGAAGTTGAAATAGCTCTAACCATATTATATCCCTTACAAGCCCCCCCCCCCCCACACTCGAGAGTAAAGTACTTCTAATTATCCTTATTTCCTTTGATTGAAAACACCTATCAAATTTTAAGATAATGAATGAATGCAATGATGTATAGGCCTACAAGGAAACACGACAATGAAAAATGTTCAATCGAAATGTATTTTCTATTTTTGTACAGCACGTATTCAAAACTTATAGCTTTTCATAATAATGATATTAATAACAATAATAATAATGATAACAATAGTAATAATAATGATGATAATGATAAGAAGTAGAAGAAGAAGAAGAAGAAAAAGAACAATGAAAATGATGATGATAATAATAATAATAATAATAATAATAATAATAATAATAATAATGATAATGATAAGAAGTAGAAGAAGAAGAAGAAAAAGAACAATGAAAATGATAATGATAATAATAATAATAATAATAATAATGATGATGATAATGATAAGAAGTAGAAGAAGAAGAAGAAGAAAAAGAACAATGAAAATGATAATGATAATAATAATAATAATAATAATAATAATAATAATAGTAATAATAATAATAATAATAATAGTAGTAGTAATAATAATAAGAGTAACTTGAATTTAGTATGCTCTCCATAGTAAAACAGATGTATATCACAGCGTTTAAAAAGCAATAGTACATAACACACAGTCGAAATTAACAGGCATATATATCAGGCATTAGGCATAAAGACAGTGATTCATTAATCTGCGACAAGCAACTTTTTCAACAACCTTTCTGAGAAAGGTCAGATTGTCAACGGTCTATCGTTGGAAAGACAGTTTTATAGTATACCATCAATTTCTTTCATTCACGTATTCTGTTATGCTAGTAGTTTCGTTATTTAAACATTTTAGGTAATCGACAGAAAAATAAAGGTAACAACGACATATAAAAGAATCTTTTTAGAAAATATTTTCTATTACATATTTATCACATAAAATGACAGCACTGGTATATTCGTGACGGTTCTTCACTCACATTCGAGATCTCCGGTTCTCGATCCTTGTTTGATGCTTACGTCCTTCGACAAGGTGTTTTACCAACATTTGTCCCTCTCGACTCGGGTTTATTAATGAGACCACTGTGAGTAAATAAGATCCTATTATTACCATTATTATTATGTTCATATTTTCATCTTGATGTGTCATGGCAGGTGGAACTATGGGACACGGCAAACATGGAAAGGATGCATTCACTCACCGAAAACTACTTCCGAGAGACAACAGCAGCCCTGCTAGTCTACGATGTGGCCGATAGCCAGTCCCTTCAGAGGTTATCTTACTGGATAAACGATTTAAAATACCATTCGGATAGAACTTTACTGTTTATTGTCGGGAACAAGGTGGACTTGCCCCCAGATACGTACGAGGACGGACAGACGACAATCGAACACGCGCGAAAGGTGATGTCCACAAATTTTGAGGACATCATGTGCGCGTACGAGGTGTCGGCCAAGGAGGACTACAGAGTGGAAGAAATGTTTCATAGGATCGGGCAGACGTTATGGGAGAACTATAAAGATGAGCGGGAAAGTACTGGAAATAGAAGTTTGCCTGAGATGCCAGAAGGGATGGGTACCATCAAGTTAGGCAAGGACGATAAAGGAACCAGACTGAGGTTGTCGTTCAGGAAGGAAAAATGCTGCTACTAAAGTTGATTACTACCGTCGATTTTTTTTGAAATAATAAAGTGATAATAATGTCCAATCTCCCCAGCTTTATAGGGTATGTGCAGGAAACAGTAAATATCAAAGAGCAACATGAATTCAGAAGACAATGTATTCTCCAATCAATTCATTCATATGTTAGTTTATACAGCGTGGAGCCCCTTAAACATGATAAAGAGGAAGATACTTTCATCCACACTACATGTATATATTTAGTCATGAACCAGTCCCTTTAAAGCGATGTGTCTGAGCTGTAGCAACTAGAAGTTGATGTTTCCTCAAAGTCTGTAATGATTTATATGGAATAAAAACAAGATCAATAGAATCTAGACAATTAAGTGACTTATCTCTGTCCGAGAAATTCTATAGACCACGAAAGGTACACCATTGACCAACCCATTGCCATAATACCACGCTTCCTGCTCTCATTTGAATGCGTTACATGTGCAATGCATAGTTCACAAGATATATCCGGATGAGGAAGGTCGAAATTAATTATCAGGATTAACTGTTTTGCAATCGACCGAGGGGCAAGAAGTATATACGTGTAATGCCAATGACGAAGGTCCATGATCACTACCTGACTACGTCGATCGACACACCCATTTTTGGCATTTTTACTCTCTCCGCCGCCAACCACATAGGGTTTCTCTCTGACCAACAAAGTCATCGGCAATTCAGAGAATTTCGTTTTAAACAAAGCCAGTACTTTTTCTTGCAAATTTTTAAAATACTTTTTAAGGAAACGATGGATACTCCGATCTGCAACACAATATTGGCTGTCCTATTTTACAGTTTCAGATATCTTTAGATGGCGAGGTTAGGGAGGAGGAAAGATAAAGAGACGCCTTTTTTTCTTTCTACTTTTTCTTTGTCTTTTAATTTTTCTTAATTCCTCTTTGCTTTCTTCTTCTTCTTCTTCCTCCTCCTCCTCCTCCTCCTCCTCCTCCTCCTCTCCTTCTTTTTCTTCTTCTTCTTCTTCTTTTTTTCTTCTTCTTCTTTTGTATAGGAGGGTATTTGTTTTTCTTGGTTATCCTCCTGTCGACAATGGTCAATTTGATTATGCACCATGCCAATGTTTTGATTTATTGTTCTGTAGCACCTTTAAGTCATTTTGAATCGAACAACATTTGTAATAAATTATCAACTGAATATTTATGTAGAGTGTCATATATCAAATATATCTCAGTCAATACTAGATACTGTGAAAGTCGAAACCTTCATCAATTACCTATAGGGGTATCCAATATCAATGGTCGAAAATTGGTTTTGATTTATACTTGAAAGAAAATGTAAGTTCTTTAAAACCAGGTAATTCATCATGACTTTCAAGTGATTGATATTCAACTTCTGATATGCTTTGATCAGGGAAGTGTAACTTGATATTCGATGGAAAGTTGAAAACAAACTTGTGAACGTGATCCATTACAAGGCATGTGACAGACTGTCTCAACAACATATCGATGCTCCGACCAGGGCTCCGACATAATCCTGCGACAATACTGCTCTGAGCTCTATTTCCTCAAGGATACAAGGTTAGGGTTATAGGGATATGATTGGGGTTTTTTTCATTAAAGGTATAGGGTTTGGGTTAGGGTTATATTATGATTGGTTTATTTTAGTTAAATATATAGGGTTAGGGTTAGGGTTATGATTAATAATCATACCTCCATTTATATGGCGCCTTTCCAGTTAGTAACTGATCAAAGCGCTTTACAGTGTATTATTACCCCGGTCATTGGGTCCAGTTATACGACTCTGCACTTATAGTTTACATTCTCCACTCCAGTCATTCCAGTCTGGCGGCCATTTCACAGGCGCACATATACTATTCCAGTCACAATCATGGCATTCGCATCCTACCGGCTAACCAATTAACACCTGGGTGGAGAGTGGCAAATGTAGATTAATGCCTTGCCAAAGGACATTAGTGCCGCGGTGGGACTCGAACCGCGAACCGTTGTGCTCCACGATCAGGTGACGTGTCCACTAGACCACAACACCTCTGTGATTGGGTTTATATGTCAAAGATATAGGATAAGGGTTAAGATTAGGGTTATAGGGTTACAGTGTTAAGTCTAGGGTTGAAGTTAGGAATTTGGTTAGTGTTAGGAATTACCTCGGAGCAATTGTCGTACAACCAACATAACCAGCAACTTTAAAGTATCTTTAGGAAGACAAATTTTTTCAAACATTGTACTATTTGTATCTGGCCGTAATGTTCATGTTTATGCATATCAAAACTGATTTTTATGGATATTTTTCAATATTCTTTTTCTATGAAATTACGACGTGTTGATTGGTGCAATTAAATCAAGTTTGTTGAAAAATGAAATTAGTGTTATAGCATCAGCTGGGGTTTTGTATGTAATTTTTTTTTCTCTCTCTTTATATATATATATATATATATATATATATATATATATATATATATACTGTAAGTAATGAATATTTCTGGTTTAATGTTGATGTGGTTATTTGATTTGGTGACCTCTGCAACAATCAAAAGATATACGTTGAAGAACACTTCATTCCCCTTTTTAAAATTACACGTCGGGATAACTCTTTAAAAAGCTGAATCGCCACACTCGATTTTTTACCTAAAGATAGAAACATGACGAACTATGCTGATAACATCCTTTAACGACTGTGTATTGATTGACAAGTGTGAATATATTTGAGATCGTGAGGGCATTATGCGTTTTAACGTTGCCATGGTTACGCAGAAATCCCTAGAAGGGAATTACTGAGGTTTCGTCACTTCATTTCCGTCCGAATTATAAAATTAGACTTGACAGCTCGATCATCACAAGAGTGCTGGGCTACGAAGAAACACTTCTGCTGTTCAAAAAGAGATTAATTAGTATGTATTTTTTTCTAAAGAAAGATAATAATAAAGAAATTGGTTTACCAATAGAAAACCTTATAATATAGATCTGAAGATGTGTCCTACATTGAAATAAATTTCCGTCTGATAAAAGCAATTTTGAGCCATTGAGAGGACCTTTAAAGTCAGGAATTTCTGTACCAGGAGGGCGTTGCCCCCTCCGAACTATTATTTGCTCTATTATAAAAACGATTTCAATCCCTTTTGTACTCAGAACACGAGATTGGGGTAATTGAAAATTTTTTTTTTTCATAATTCAATTCAAGTTATTTCCTCAATCTGATAAAAAAAAAAATAATACACACACACACAAAATCAAGAGACAAGTAAGAATACGACATAAGTGTAATATAACAGATAGTGGTGGGACTGATGTAGGCCTACAGGCCTTTCTAAGGTCCATCCCTGAAGTGTATAAATCAAATTTCACAGAATAGGAACTAAGTTACAATACAACTACACCTACAATATGAAAACAAAAGGGTGGAAAAGGGGAATGGGAGAGGAAGGGAGAAGGCAAATTAACATAAATTTAAAAGATGAGTTTCATATGTTCGTTTAAAAACAGAAAGAATGTTTCATTTCAAGGTATTCCAGAGATCGTTCCACACAATCGGCCCTGGGTATTTGATAGTTTATCTATAGAGACATAATATTTATAATTAGGTACATACAAATGATTGTTCTGTCTAATATTATACATATAATTTTTCTCAATGAAACAATTATCCAGAAATGTCGGAGAAGGTAATTACTGATATAGTGATACATAAATGTGCAGGTTACAAATTTATGACTATCATATATAGTTAATAATTTCATTTTTAAAACAAATGATCGGAATAATTATAATTATATGCAGTGATAGATACGGCTCGGTATTGAGTAATCTATATACGAGTTTTTTCCCCTTGCTATATACGTAACTCGTATATATTTGTAGGAAAAATGTGCTGTATAGAGGGAATTGACGAAATGACAATAATGATAATACAGTGTAACTTTATTTTGAGAATCTGTCAGCTTTTACACTATATTCAAGGTAGGTTTTCAGTTTATAGTCATTCATATCATGCAAAATAATTGAATCACGTGCTTAGGGTACAAAAAGGATAAGCGAGATTATTATGGCGAAATAATTCCCAAAGTATGAATATGAGTGAAATATAATAGAAAATAGTGAAAATTTGTGAAAGGAGGAGAAAGTGACAGGAAAAGAGATAAAGAAAGGTGGAGATAAAAAGAGTGAGAATTTGGGAAAAGTTAAAAGTGACACATAGATAGGAGAGAGAGAAAAAAAAAAAAGATTCAGAGAAAGGGGATATTACACTCTAAAAAATGAAGTGCTAAATCACGGGTGCTGAGTACAAATTTGCACCACACGTGCCAAGTGTAGCCCTTGGCGTGCATGCAGCGTTTGGGAAGCGATGACGAGCAGAAAAATGAGTGCTGGAAATACGTGCTATTCGAGAAATTGCACCGAAGGGTGACCCTGCCTGTTTTAGCACTTGAAGAAACACCGGTAGTGCTGGCGCTCCATGCGCAGGTGCACCAGCGAGATAGCACCAACTTGTGGTGCACCAACTTGTCTTATCGAGCTCCCGTGGTGTTAAGCCGGCGTGGCCGCGTGCAAGATCATTGAGATGAGCCAGTCCAGCTAACGCGATACACACATAGACTTACGTGAAATCTGCTTAGTTTGGTTAATTAAGAACCGAAAAAAATGAAATTATTAGTATTTTTAACCTTTGATCTACACATTTATTGCTTGTTCGTGTAACTAAGTTGAAACAGTTAACACTAACAGTTAGAATTTTCCGCTCGGTAGGCAAAGCCTCTTCACTGACTAACCGTCCAGTTGTCGTTAGTGTAGCGGAGAGCTTTCGGGTTAGCGAGCGAATAGACCAGGGTGAGGGTCACTGTGTTCTGACGAAGCATTCTATTCATTATTTTACAGATGGATCTTATTTGGTAGACTAACTTGTTAGATTGTTTAACTTATTAAGAAGATATTAGAGATAAATGACAGCTTTGTAGGTTAGGATGGGGGGGGGGGGGGTGTTGTGTGTCCGGATGCCTTGCAATTATGATAGTCTAACTTTACAATTAACAAAGTTAGACCCTGGGCCAGGGTCTAACTTACATGTAGTTACATGAGCATGACCATGATGACAAAAGTTGGGTTAGATCCACTCAAGGAGCCATTGCCATTGGTGAGCTGTGCAAATTTATGTGTGGTTTTTGCGAGCTGCATGCGTCTAATAGCACCAGAAGTGTAAAAAGGCTTACACTTAAAGTGTCTAAAGTAGCACTTGGACTGGTGTTGAATTATAGCACGTGTACAAGTGCTACTTTAGCACAATTTGTGCAGTCCCTATGCGTGCCCTTACAGGTGCTGCCTCCAAATCTTGAGGTGCTAAAAATAGCACTTGATTTTTTAGAGTATATTAGAAGAAAAACTGAGAGAAAGGGGATATTAGAAGAGAAAAAATGATAGATACTATTTTGATGAGAATAATTTCTCACTGGTTTTAGTACCTTTATTGTCGTTATTTCTTAAATCTATATAATAATGGTATATTTGGACATCTATTCTTAATCCGCAGCATTATCTTTTCATTTAGTAACAAGACTAAATTTGAATACTCTAGAAGCCAAACTGCTACCGAAGTGTGATATGAGCTTGGATTCCATAATTAATATTATTCGGGAAACGATTAAAAACTCCGTCTGTCTCAGTACTTCCGGGTGCTGCTTGAAGTTTACTAATCTTGAGTACTTTCTTTGATTACGATTTTCACGTCATAATAGATGCGCGCAAGTTAAACTGAACTGCGCAGACAACTGCGCATGCATAGATACCATGCAAGCTGCAAGTTAAGAAACAGTATATCGTAAAAAATTCAAACAAAATCAAGAATTGAAAGACAATGCAGAAGGAAAGATTGTCTTTTCTGCTATTCTTTAGAGTATAAGGATAAGCAGGAATGGAACAAAACAGTAACGAAATAGTTCCAAGAGGTATGTTATGTACGGTTATTATTGAAGATATTTTATCGTTCTTTTTTTAAATGTTTTGTCTCTATAAGTTATTCTAATAATTTGGTCTTACTTTAGAGTTGTCATAATATGGGCAGATACAACAGCGAATACATTTTTTAAGGATTTGAACCATGATTCGAACATTGGTTCGAATCCTTTAAGTTCCATCTCAAAAATGTAATACAGTAACACAAGATTTTAATAAAATTAGGAGATAAAGCAATCTTACACTATTTTACAAGGTAAATTTAAAAAATTAGAAAAACGGAATATTTTATGTAACTAACGGAAAAAATATCCGAGAATCAATCTAAGCATTACGGGGACCCATGCAGTCTCTGTTCATTCGTCATAGATATGTTTAAGAAACATGTAAATCACATCATAATGCAGATGCATCATATTCCTTTATACATTTTGTAGGGGAAATCCCCTCCGAAGCGGAGTTTGCACGTCTGCTGTGCGACAAGACTTTTGTTGATTACTTCAACGTTTTTCTCTCTCTGCCGGTGTGTATACCAAGATTTTTTCCTCTTTACCCCCCTTTTACCTCCTGTTTCATCTTTAATTCCACTCTTTTATGTGTATATTTCTCATCTTTCACTTTTTACCTCTTTTATTTTTAATTTCACTTTTATGTGTATAATATTCATCTTTCTTTCTTTGTTTTTCATAATTAATTTTTACTCACATGTCTGTGTATATTATTTTCTCATCTTTCATTTCTTAACCTCTTCGTACATTTCTTATTCCACCATTTAGTTGTACATGCTTTAATGCCTCATGAAATATAAATAATCATAATTGAACGATGTTAAAGAAGCGAAAAGGACTTCAGTAGTTCTATATATAGCATGATGGTAAAAGACGAAATTTTTGTTAATCAACCCCCTTTAAAGTGCAGAATAGAACTATGCTGTCTAATTCACACACTGTATTAGAACATCTTGTCATGCTTTGTCATACATTAAGAAACATGTTTTCTTTTCCAGGTATTTTCTCAGAGACTGCTCTTTAGAATTTCCGATCAAAGCTTCGAACTTGACCCACCCCTAAAAAGAAACCAATATGTAAGTATGATGTTTTCTATCCCTTGATAACAATTCGTATGATAAATCTTAATTAATAAATCTTAACTGAAACAACGAATAAGTATGCATCTGACAAAGCATGTTGTGTCCCTTTAATTTTATCATTGCGCGGGAATGGATTGGAAAGATAAGCGGTATTCTCTTTCATTATAGTCTCATATTCTCTTGAATGGTGAATACTTCAAAGAAAAAAATGATAACAGATATGTATATATATTTGTAGCTATATACGCTTTTCAATAAAATAATCACCTTGATTTTGAGATGTATAACATTTATGACGTAAGCTATGTTGCAGTAATAACATAAAACAGTGAATGTCAGAGCTTATTTTTTAGCAGATTAACGTAGATTCGCATGTGCCATAAACCGAGGCTTTCAATATAATATCTATGAGATGTTACCTTTACTTTAACCATAATGTTTTTACTTGGTGATTGTTTTGTAATTTCCAAATTCATTTGGTGATTTTGTTTCATTATGATGATTACGTCAAACATAATCATCATAACCTGCCTTTCATTTTTTTTAATCCTTTGCCTGAAGCGTGTGGATCGAATCAAGTTGATGAGATGGGTTCGTACCAAGCGAGCTCCGTTCTTCTTCAAAAGCGACCTCTACTTAGAATACCTACTATGCAAGCAACTCCAGAAAAGTCAGCTACATCTTGTTTTCAACTATGGACCCGACGTTACAAGTACGTAGAAACAGTCAAATAAAATCTCAAATCATATCCTTAGTTCAGGGCACTTCTGCAATGCACGGTCTGGAAAGACGATTTTACTGTATCTTATTTATCAATAACTACTGATGGCTAATATTTAATATCATCATTTATTACTTCATGAATATAAAAAATGCAGATCGAACTTTATAATAGAAGGTGCAATTAGTCAACGTTAAACATTCTTTTTTTTTTTTTCTACAGGATGTGTCAACTCAAACTAGGTTCGGTAGCTTAACCTTAAAAGTTCTTCAAATATTAGTATCCTTATACATGTAGTTGTTCGTATTAAGTTTGTTTACTTGTCACTTTTCATTGGCTATATTATCTCGAACTCCTCTGCGCAGGCGCGAAGGAGAAAATGATGGACCACTGTTTGATGACGCGCTGGTTGAGGAGAGCGTCGGGGATGCGCAGATTTCGCTGCTTTATCTTCAAGACTGTTGGAGAAAACTCTGTGCAGTTTTGGCTGGACACGGAGAGGTTCCGCAGAGCAGCGAACCAGGGCGAGGAGAAATGGGCAATATTCTACCGTAAGATGGAAACCAAATACTTCAAGAGCCGTAACGTCAAATTGCCACGAGAAGCACAGATTTCTCCGCTCCAGTTATATCGTAAGTTCCGCAGTTACTTTCAACATTCTGAAAGTATTTAATTAGGCCTCAAACATCGACGAGCACAAAGGTTAATTAAGTTATTTCTATAATTCTTCACCCATATTCAGGAAATCCTTGATATTTGTTCACAATAAACGATTTACGTAATATATTTCTCTAGATCCATGCGGGTTTCAAACATACCAGATTGGCGATGATAATTTAAGGAAAGCTATGTAATTCAAAATAATAATCAGTACATCATAAGTGAAAATTGATCATCAAATTAAGATACTATTTAAGGCAATCTGAATGTGATATTTGACTCTAGAATCAAGCTTGAGCAGTTCTACGGATACAGAGACAACTGAAGGCAACACAATTATGCAAAGAGTCACCCGTGATACGTGCCTCGCTATACAGGGTTTCATTCTTAAATCTCTACAGGTTAGACATTTTCAATGACACTTTAATATAATTATTCATGAATATGTCTTATTAACAACTTAGGTATCCAAGACAATAAACGCGTTATTTATTCCAATAATAAATAAAAATTACTCTAAGCGACTTAATGAGCTCTTAAATATTGGCATTTGAAAAAGATGCAGGTCACATTTTAATAGTTATTGCAAATCTTTTAATGTCTGGAGGTTCCTCTTTTTGGGGTCTTTTTTTACAAGTATTAGGCATATATAGGGAATCAGCCATAATTCTGCGGGTTAATTCTACCGAGCTATTAATTTCAATGTTCATAAAAGTGAAACAACTAGAAATTCCTTCTTTTAATCTTTGTTTTTAAATCTTTAATTTTCAAAATTGCCTGAATAAGCCCTAAACATAGATAATGAAACAGTTTAAATGAACCTAACAAATCTGAATTATCTTGACATATAACAGAACTACTGGGTGCCACGCTACCTCATTCACTGTAAACAACGCTTTACCAAGTTTTCTCAGACAACCGCCTTCAAGGTTTATCGACCCAACTGCTACGCCATCAGAGTTCGGAGCCTTTCTGAGATTTCAAACGAAGACGAAGGGGAAAGCGAGGAGAAAGGAGGCATACCATCCGATGTTCGCTCGCATCACGGTATCCGCAAACTACAGCTGTTGAAACAGAGCGTAGGCAACCTCATGTCTATGTTCACCTCAAATCAAGTCAGACGGTCAGAACTGTCAACACTTCTGAAGGTAGAGGACACTGGTGAGATGGTCCGAGCAGGATCCTCTGAAAGTGCAGAGTTAAAAGAAGAGGATAGCTTAGAGATGAAGTCCAAGGGGCATGACTGGTTAACCGACGAGTTCCCACTTCCAGCAATCTCGGAAGAGAGTACAAGTTATGAACGCAGTCGCAGCATATCACCAATCAAGGGGACTCCAAGCATCACAGAATCAATTGTTTTCAGTTCCACTTCCAGTGATGGTCATAGCGAAATGGAACATGGGGACAAGGAGGGTGAGTTGGTCTCCTCCATGTCTGTTAGCAATTCATGTTGAAACATTATCATTTTTTGTAAGCTTCATGTGAGCTGCCAGACCACATAATTATCTTCCAAGATTTCATTTCCCTATTGATAATCAAAATTGTTAAATATTTATGCGGATAAGCGAGTTACCGAAACAAATTAGTCATATTCATTTCATCTTAAAATACATATCAGTTGGGGAACAAAATGTGTTTAAAGGGAGCCACCGCTCGATATCCATGTACGTTCAATTTCATTCGCTTGCCCCTGTTACAAGGCCGTGCATAACAACAATCTTGGAGCAGCGAACAAAACTGCCGTAGAGGGTGGGGTAGTTTGTCAGTTGGGTTTTTCAGTTCGTCTTTCTCCGGTCGCATGCGTGCTGCATACACACAATTCATGCGTTTACCGAAGATGTACGGAGATTCCTGAATATTACCCGAGCCGGGCCAAGCTCCAAAACACCACGATTGGCGACTTTTCGGTCCCTTTAATATAATGTTCGTAATTAATTACTGTTGTATGCTGCCTTTTGTTTGCCAGAATCTCCGCTCCATTTTAGTGGGAAAACATCCAAGATGTCAAGGCATTCCTCACGCCGCTCTTCAGCGTGCCGGAGCGCTTCTCCTCGAAGAAGTGTGATGGCGGGAGACGACGACGTTCCTGCAAGCCATCTGGATTCCGAAAGACCAGCATCCCAGGCATCAGACAGAAGATCATCATCAGCTTCTGGACGAAGTTCAAGGAGAGGGTCAGCAAGAAGGGGTTCGTCAAAAAGTTTGTCCTCAAGGCATGGGTCTCCGAAGAAAGACGACGAGAAACATGGTGCTACAGAAGAAGGGGCGGCTTCTTCCAGCAGTAGTGATGAATCGGATGAAGGTCACACAGAACCCTTGAAACCGCTCATTCCGGTTACACTAGACAAAGCCTTTACACTAACCATTTCAACAGAAGAATCAGATACCGAAGCACCTGATGTTACTGATACTCCAAGCGAAACACAACCCGAGTCAGAAGAAATAACATCAGATAAGAATGAGCCTAAACCAGAGAAAGATGAGGGTAAACACCGTGGTGACATCGCTGTTCTAAATAAGTATCGCAGAAACTCCGATACATCAAGATCATCAACCAGAGACTCGAGCTCGACTTCCGTAGGACACTCTTCTGTCTCATCCGGATCGCTGACCTCTCTTTCGAAGCGTCGAACGTCGATACCAGCCTCAGGTGTTGTCCCACGTGCACCGGGGATACCTAAGCCTCCAGGGGCGCGTCGACCACGCTCTCAGTCCGTCGAATTCCGTCTCGGAGATTTTTCTTTCGTCCTCAACAAAGAGGAAGAAGAAAAAGTTTCTGATAAGAAAAGTTCTAAAAGTGGTTCGGATAAAGATATCAAGCTTGAAGCTGATCTCACTGCTCTTCGATCTTTACAGAAAGAACGAGAGAAGAAGAAGAGAGAGCGATTGAAGCAGCTGAGAGCTTTGAAGAGAAAAAGAGCAAGACAAAAACAAGAAGCTTCAAGTGACAGTGAAGTTCCTGATCTAGGTCCCTTTCAAGGCGGCGATGAGGCCATCTTCACCACTCTGAAAAAGTTAGCAATGAGAAGAAGGAGAAGAGTTACTCCACTTGCTAATATCAATAAGACAGCTCTCAAGAAACTTGAGCAGCTGCACTCAATTTCCCTGGGCGAAAAAGATAGGCGCCAGAAATTTTGCGATAGCTTAGCAAAGGGGCTGATGACCAATCAACAAGGGATGCTGATGAAGTACTCTTTACTCCCCTTTGAAGACAAACTCCGTGAGGATGACAGAAGGCTGATGCTTGTATGCAATCTTCCAGAGGCACTTAAGATAATGGACGAAGGGTTGGATATGATGGAGACACTGGTTCCAAGACGAACAGAGATGCTTCCTGCTATCAAAACCCAACCTACGCTTAATATCACCAAGCCACACTTTTCTGGATACGATCTCGGTGAAGCTGATTTTCGCTCGAAGAATAGACTGCTCGTGAGTGCTGTCTTGTCTGACAAGTTTGCTGGTTGGCCTTGGATGAAATTCCTCGTGCGGAACAGCTACTCAAGGGAACAACGGTATCTGAGTTTCTGGCACGCCGCACAAGAATACCTAGATGCCGGACACCAGATCGCTGGGGTTCGACAAGATCTGATGAGACAGAGGCTGGCAGGTGAACTCATCACCAACTTTCTCCAAGGTGAGTCATTAAAAAGCATGACATTACCCCACCATTTAAATACAATTTCATATCACCATGTATGTTTGTAACATTGATCGAGGAAAACTTGGTAGTTGGTTAACATTTGTTGTCATGGTTGTGTCGTCCTATTATTATGATGTCATGCCCTGAAAATAAACGTAACGATACTGGTTAACACACTATGATCATGGGTGTCGATCCCCCCGGGGGGGGGGGGGGGGATGGGTGTGTATATATATATATATATATATATCCCCCCCAAAAAAAAAAACACCCAAAAAAATTGAGGTGGGGGGGATGGCCTGTATTATTACCCTCCCCCGTCCCCAATATTTTTGAATAAAATAAATAAGAATGATGAACACAATAAAAAATACTTTCGAAAAATAAACTCAAGGGCAATTTCAAAGGCCTATTGTACTGCCCATAGAAATCAGGTATGGATTACGTAATACGCCATTGTAATGTTCGCACATTTCTAAGGGTGATAGACAGGGCTACTGAAATTGCCTTCACTTGATTTTTCGAAAGTAGTTTTTATCGTGTTGATGATACATTAACTAAAACTAATAATTATCCAAACTCATTATGTTTGATCTTGAAATACCATCACATTCTTTAATGATTAGAAGTAAGGAAATAAATGCCATAATTTCAATGCGAAAATATCAGAGAAAATTCGTTCGCTCGCATTGTTATTCTCAATTAAGGGGTTCCGTCCATTGTCGTAGATCCGTGCATTCCTTCTTTTCATTAAAAACCATTTTGGGATGCTCTAAAATGCAAGTTTTATAGAAGATTTTTGAGAAAGTCCCTGGTGAGGAGACACCCTCGCTGGTCATCCCCCCCCCCCCCCCCCCAATCATGAACACGGATCGACACCCCTGACTATGATAATAATGATATATTTAAAAAGAGACTATTGTAATACATAAATACAACACAGTATCTGTGAAAAGACTAAAGACATTTAGAATATGCAGAGTGAACAAATAATTTGAAACAATTCTAATCATCGATGTCCAGTGGACATGGATCATCATCATTTCCACAAAAATAAAACCCATGAACTAATATTGGAATGATTGGCAGGTGATCGCAAAGTAGACATCGGTCGTCTGCTCACGGCAGAGCTCAAAAATCAACTTAGCGCCAATAGCGGTGACGAGCTGTTTCTACACGCGCAGGATCTCGCGTGTGAGGCACTGCGGGACGTCTGGGCAGTCTTCCAGAAGCACGACGTTGACAGTTTCCTCAGTAGGACGGTGGGTGAAGAGGGGAGGGGTGGGGGGTGGTAGTAGGGGTGAAGGGAGGGAGGGAGGGGATAGAAATAGTCAGACAGAGATTGAGCTTTATAAAATAGAATTTTCAAACAAATGTGACATGTATTAACATCTCGTGGTCAAAATTTATGAAGGTATGGAGAATGACAAAATTTCTGGCTGGAATACTTTCCAGTACAGTAAAGATGTACCTCTACTGCATGATTTCAAATGCTGAAACTACCGTTACTAAGTATATCAGTGTCGTGTAGAAATAGAAACCTGTACAGAACATGGTTAATGACCAGATGATAACAAAACTAACCCTGCGTTTTACAGAGTGAGCGGAAGAATGCTCAGCAGCGAGCATATCCCCTGTACACCAGCCCAACTCTCAACTTGATGACCAATCGTATGGTAAAGACAACCCCTCGGGCCACCCCTGACAAAGCTGCCTCCAGCATCCTCTCGCATGTGCTCTCAGATGCACGTAAGACTTGCTCCAAAGCTAAAGAGAGTGTTGGTGGTGCTACATCGGAGTGCGGAGACATGATGAACTCGGTAGCGCCGTACAGAATGACGCGAGCTGTAAAGATCTGTTCAGGATCGCCATTGGCTGGTGTGTATCAACTTATATTCTTTTCATTTGTCATTAAATGACAAAATCTGGAAAACTCTTGTTTATCTATTTTATGGATAGTGATAAGCATTACTTGTACATTCCTTTTCTTTGATTAAGAAACAGAAAACCCCAACATTTTAACATTTGGTAACAGATAATACTTACTTACAACGAACTCAGATTTTGAAGAGAAATAGCATGTCCTTTGCAAGTCAGATATACGATTCCACGATCAGAACAAATATCTGACCAGTTTTATACAATGCTTAATTCCCTAGGCGTGACAGATGCTGAAGTCAGTGACCCCAGTGACCCGGATGAAGAATCTGACGATGAAGGGAGTCTGCGCAGAAAGAACATGATCGTCCTGAGAAAACGTAACTAAATCACATTTATGTTTGCTACTGTTCGATTTAAATGTTAAATATAAAGCGTTAAGATGATTCCTTTAGACGGTAAAGGTTATAAATAGGCATATTAACATGATTAACAGAAACTTTTTTTCTTTCCATTAGAAAAGCAAGGGACGGATGAAATAAATTGATTGATATATACGACTCTTGACTATATGAATTGTTTATACATCATAAATACGATACGTGAGGAAACAAAAGAACGAACGATATGTAAATCAACATCATAACAGTAGCACTGTATATTTAAAGATAAAGTTGAGTTATGGTCATGTGATTACATTGTGAATGAAATTATCTCAAAGCAAGTGGGAATGGTTAATCATGACTAACATAAGAACTGGAGTATGCTCGGAGGTTTTTTAATCTATTCGTTTATTCTATGGATCTGTGTAAATTTTCATAACTGGATAGAAACAGATAACGCGATGCGTCGAAAACCTATATATTTAATTGTTTTGTTCTGATTATTATAATTTTTTTGTCTCACAGGTAAGATCAAGAGTCCACCTCCACGTGAAAGATACAGGCCGGGTCGTGAAGACACTGGACAGCAGACTGGAGCTCAGTCTCGAGCTAAGAGGAGTACGCATGGTTACGAGTCACCGCACACAGCAGAAAGAGGTCAGGAGATGTCCAAGACTGGAGTCTGCCGAGCCATTCGGAAAGGCGGCAAGACCATCCATCGACCGTCAAGACCAAGGTATGACCTTGCAGACGTCTCGATCTGTAAACTGTTTTTTAGACAATTGGCAACCTGGTATAGTTCCTGATATATAAGCAATCTCTAACTCTCTCTCTCTCTCTCTACCTCCCACTGTAATTATCTTCCCTTCTCTTTTCACCATTTGCGTGAAACCTTTCAAGCGTACCAAACACAAGCTCTTATCTCCACGGGATCTTCCATCTTCCTTTATTACACCATGCTTTCGAATAATACTCATGATATTCTGTACATGCTAATTGAATACTTTGTAACATGACTGTGAAGAAAAAAATTGAATGGAAGAAGACTTTGAATTGAGTTGAATTGAATTAATTTGGATTGAAGAAGTGTCTGTGATATTCGCCATGTCGTGCACTTCTTCAAAAATTGCAATGAAGATTTATTTACATCCTATACTCTTTTATACATATTGAATATCTTTCCTGAGTATATCCTTCCCCATTCCTTCTTTTCATTACCCGTTATTACAATTCTAGAGAGAGGCCAAGTGTAGGACTTTTTGATGTTGACGATTTTCTTTAAGACTTTAAGATATTTATTTCTTATTTAAAAAACGTGTAAAGTCAAGTCTTTTGGTATTTATTCTTTGATTTAATATGATTTGATTATATTTCCACTTTCTTTTGCTGTTCCTATTAGAAATGAATGTTGATGTATGTCAATGAAGTTTAATCAGTGAATTCAAATTTTAAAATTTAATGAAGAAGCTAATGAACATGTTTAGCTTTTCCCAGGGTAAAAAAAAAAAGAAGCATAAAACTGTCCTGAAGAAGGATAATCTATTGCTTTGAAAATGTATATATTACCTGTTTACAATTTCTGTTTTTACAAAAATCTAATATACCTGTAGGATAACCTTCTAACTCACTACTAACCTTTTATAACACAGGAGCTTCATGGAGGTACTCCATGATCAAAGCCACTTCGAGTTCTTCCGCCGTTACCTCCAGGTGGAGATTGGTAATGAGCTCCCTCTCTCCTTCTGGCAGTCGGTGGAGCAACTCCGTACGGGGAACGTCCGGGACCCAAAGGCTCGACAGGCCAAGGCGCAGGCCATCGTCAAGAAATACTTCAATAAATCCACAAACTTTGGTAAGAAACATAAGTCTGTCGATCAAATTCTGCATTTGGAAGGCACTGTTGGATTCGTCAGGCAAAGGTTCCGGCCATCGTCAAGAAATACTTGAACAAAATCATCCACAAACTTTAAGTCGAACAAGCTTTCGATCGGGTTATTTCTAGTTGCTGATCCACGATTTTCCTGCGCCGGAGGAGGGGGATACAAAGTCCGCGATTCACGGACAACCTAAGACAGAAACAGACAGGAATAAAAATGGCGCTTTTAGTATAAAATTCTCTGACAAGAAACAAGAGAAGACGATAAAGATCATTTCATTTTCAAGTGCGTTTTCAGTTGAGAGGGAACACTATCGCAAATTTGTGCCCATTTATTCTGTCTTTAATACTAGAGGTACGCCACATTTGGTTTTGCCGGGAGGGGGCAGGTGCCCCAAATGGATTCACCTCTACCATTTAACCCTTCCAGGACAGGAATTATATAGGGGCTAAATTGATCACATTTTGTTCTTCGAATTGGCAACAATAACATTTTTCTTTTAGTGCTACATGGTTCTGATAAGGTGTAATGTCTTCGAAAACGATATACACGGTTAAGAATTTTGTCGAAAGGTGAAAAATTGCCAATTTCGATAAACATCAATAATTTTGAACCTCTCGATGTGTCGCCAATTTAAGGATTTTAAAACTTATTCTCGTTTTTAAAATTCCTGGCATCAAACGCAATATATGGTCATGCAACTCGTGCATCTGGTATATTTTTTAAGAGCTCTGAATCAACCACAAAATGTGGTCAATTGTCTCGAGAGGGTTAACCGGACTTTGTTCAAATTAACCATAAATTTGTTCAAACCTTTCTTGAATAGGGCGGCAGGTTTGCTGATTCTGAATAAAATTAATCTTCTATAAGAAGTTCACTAGCAATAAAGACGAACACAATCTGAGGAAATAAGCATAAAGTGTCAAATGAAATTTGGAGTACTATTTTTTTTTTTTTACCTTTTTGCGCCCTTGTTTTAAAACACTGTCTTAAGTTTCAAATAAGAATCTTAGCATTTCAGATGATGCAGTTATTCCCATGCAATCTGATGTTTCTAGGTGCCGATCTGAATACAGATGCCGACATCATAACCGATATTCCAAACATGGAGAAGGTTACGCCTCAGATGCTGATGTCTGCTCAGACCTGTGTCGCAAAGACTATGGAAGAGAAATGGTAAGTTCAAGTTCAAGTTCTAGTTCTAGTTCTAGTTCTAGTTCTAGTTCTAGTTCTAGTTAAAATTCGAAGATGTGTGTTGTCTCAAAGATCATGGGTTCGAATCCAACCAGGAGGATGACTGAAGTCTTCGTTGTGTGTTAACGTTTTCCTCCTCTACAGGGACGGATCTAGCTTTTTTCCAAGGGTGGGGGGGGGGGGGGGGGGTTTGAGGGGCTGAGTATTATGATGGCGTTTTCCTATGCACATTAAATGTTTACTTGGCAGCCCAAGGGGGGGGGGGTTTAAACCCCCTAAACCCCCCCCCCGTAGATCCGCCACTGCTCTATTTCATAGACACAGGCTAGGTTACAGTGGAAAATACTCCGTCGCTGGGATGGGAGAGTCACCATCTTGGCGCAACAAGAACCCACTGCACGCTTCATAAAAGAGTAGGGGAAACCCCGATGTACTGGTACTCCTGCACGTCCCAATCAGTTCCACCGGGTGGAGAGAGCCGAGGGTTACACTGATTTAGCTCGAGTTGCCAAATTCACAAATTGCCCAATTATAAAAGCTACAAAACGTAGCTGCAGGCATTGTCTCGCTGTCATGCAAACGCAGTCACATTACCCCTATCTTACAAAATCTCTTTTGGTTGCCCGTAAAGAAACATAGGTTTAAAAATCCTTCTTTTTGGTCTATCACATTAGTAACGGAACAGACCCTGAATACAACAAGTCTTTGACCCCGTTTACAGTGGGCGAAAGGCCGGCCTCGGGCCAGCCCGAGGCCGGGCCTAAATTTTGATGTAAACGCACGAACATCGAAATGCGGTACCAAAAGCGGTACTAAAATTGCGGTACCGAGACTACCTCCAGGAGGTAGTCTCGGGCCGGCCCGAGGCCCGCCTTTTGTTGATGTAAACGCAAGCGGACCCAAATGCGCGGCCAAACCCAAACCCACTCAGCTGATCGCGCTGACGTCACTCGCACCAGTTAATGCCCCTTTCAACAGTACAACCATATATGATGGCACATAATAAGAAAAGACCATTCCGTCGCCGATGACGATCTTGCTCCATTCTACTTCTAGTTCTTCTCCGACGTGCACGTCGACTCGGCTCTAGCTCTTCGATATCATCCATGGTGAAATCAGTAATTCCTTGGTGAAAAGGGGGTGAAATCAACAAAAAATTGCGGAGATACGCGACATTGCCAATGCGGAAGTACGATTATAGCGCGCGCTTTCGCTTGGGGGAAAAAAAAGAAGATTTGTTTACATGTAGAGCGGCCACTACGACGAAAAAAGAACATGCGAAAGGAAACTTCACTCCCGGGACGCCTCGACAAGCCTGAGGCAGTGTAAACGCAAGAAAATGCGGGGCCGAGTACTGCAATGTAGGCGGGCCTCGGGCCGGCTTCGGGCCGGCCCGCCACTGTAAACGGGGTCTTTGTTACATCAGTACCAACACCCACGAACCCTGCCATCCTCCGACTCTGGTCTTTTATTCCGCCTTCTAAGAAATCTTGGGGGGGGGGGGGGGGGAACAAGCTTTTGCTCATGTCGGACCAGCCCTGTGGAATTCACTTCCACAGGAGCTGAAGAACTCCAACTCCTTTAAAGTACACATTCAAAGAAAATCACAAATATGATAAATAATGTATCACTAGAAACTGGCAAGTTAACAGATAGCAATCGTATCAGTTTAAAGTCAACTACATATCAGGTAATTAAACAATAATACAAATAAAACTACCTCCCAGCATCTGCGATATACAAGCGCTTCGCCAAAAAAATAACAATGTTTCAATGACGTCAATAAAGGGAACAATCCTGTCCAAGCAGACGACGTCCCATAAAGAATGAACATAAGTGCAGTGCAGTTATTTCCAAATTATAAAGAATTTAGTGTATTCAAACGTGCCCATATTTCACACCATTCTAAAATGGGAATGACACAGATTCTGATTACTGAAATCTTTTGTTTGTAAATATATAGGATGAGGGTTAATGAACAATCAAAGAAACCACACTTTCAAATTGAAAAGCCCGCTGAATGATTGCAAGGACGATATTTATCCCTCATTCAACGCCGAACGTCCAGCGGTGTATGCAGCTGTAAATGAAATGGCGTCTATTTTGTTTACAAGCAACTGATTCCTTTATTCTTGTAACGCTTCATTTTCCATCCAAATAAACCCATGCACGGGGTTTAGAGTGAGGCAATATATGGATTAAACATAATAGACTAATGCTAGTGAAGTGAAATAACTGAAGAGAAGATGACAAAACAGGCACTGAAAATATGTGAGATGTTATGGGACATCGTCTGCTTGTGCAATTAACGTCCTCCCTTTGACGTCACACATTTCAGCGGCTTTCGGAGAGCTGTTCAGGTGCTTTGTCGGGGCTGTATTTTAGCAATTTGTAATTGATAATAATCATTACTTCGAATGTTTGCAAGCGTCGAATTTTGACAAACTTGTCCGGTCTAAGCTTCACCTACGCAATAATGAAAATTAAGTCAGTTTTAAAAATCAATGAATATCTACTTTAAGGGCAACCTAAAATCTCATTTGTTCAAGACAGACACTCTTTCTTGTTTTTCATTCCCTTGTTATGTTTGTATTTTCTTTATGTTGTAAACGCCTTGAGCATTAAATTAAAATGGATAATGGCGCTATAGAAATCTTATGTATGATAATAATAATAATAATAATAATAATAATAATAATCATAATAATAATAATAATAATAATAATAATGACAATAATGATAATGACAATAATGATAATGGTAATATTAATGCTAATAATAATAATGCTGATGATAATAACAATAATGATAATAATAATGATGATAATGATATTAATGATAATAATAATGAGAATAAAATATAGTAATAATGGTTATAATGAAAATGAAAATATTAATCATAAAAGCTTAAGTTTAAGTTTCACTTTCAGGGGCTTATCCACCATTGGATGGAGCTAGGGTATGCCCTAGTTTAGTAGTGCAGTCCAGGTAAATCCCCCTTCCCCTCTACCTTCCCCTCCCCCTCCCCCTTCACTTCGCCTCCCCCTTCCCCTTCCCCTCCCTCTTCCCCTCCCCTTCCCCTGCCCCTCCCCTGCCCCTTCCACTTCCCCTTCACCGCCCCTCCCCTGCCCTTCCCACTTCCCCTTCACTGCCCCCCCCCCCCCACTTCCCCTCCCTGGTATCAATTTCTGGAAGCACGCCATATGTATTCTGCCTCTTAATCTTTTCCACTATAAATATGAATGCTATGTTCGGCATTCTAGTATCCATTATCATAAGTAAGCAGATTATCATATCTACATGTATGTTCTTTTAGGTATGGTGAATATAAGGAGTCTTACGCCGACGAATCGACTGATGTTACTAGTGAAGCCCCTGCTCAAGTAAAGTTTGGACAAGAAGGCAGAACGGTAAATTAAAAAGCAAAGAAAATGATTATGAGGATGAGTAGGAGGATGATTATTTGTTTATAGAGTTTATTTCGGTCTATATTTAATATTTCACATTCTACAGTATTATCTACAAGAAGATACTTAAAGTAAGGTACTTAAAGTAATGGTAGTGATGATTATGTTGTTGATGATGATGATGAAGATGATGATGAAGATGATGTTGATGATGTTGATGATGTTGATGAAGATGATGAGGAGGAGGATGAGAAGGAGGATGAAATTTGTGATGAATTTGAATAATGATGATGCAACGATGATGATGACAATAATAATAATAATAATAATAATAATAATAATAATAATAATAATAATAATAATAATATTAATGTTGACGATGACATGAGGGTGAGGAGGAGGATGACTATGATCATGCTGATAAAAATAAGGATGAATTAAAAAAAAAATCATTTTTAAATTTCAACTCTTCTTACGTCATGATCATAAAAAAATATCCCAGTTACATGATGAATTGGCACTATATATGAATCAAACAGAGTAGAGGGTTTGTAGAAATAGAAAGATACTGATGATGCGCCGTCTTTTCGTCATTTCATTTATTTGACAGCATTTTCTATGGAACATGTTCATCACCAATGTATGCCAATTCAGACGAGGTCTAATGACTCCTTGGCTCTTATCTCTCTTCAAGGAATACCTCGGGAAAGAAGTCCAGCGAGAAGTTGATAGTGAGTTTATTTGAAGGGAAGACTGTACATGCTCCGATATCACTGACAAATCTTTCTGTTTTGTATTTTTGCTATAATTATACAAACTGTAATATTACGTACTGAGTTTATGCTGAAGTTCTGCTAAAACTCATTTATCAAGATTTTTGCAATTATGAATGATATAAATATGAAATATTTCAATGCCTGAGACAACCAGAGATTAGATTATTCAACCCCAATAACATCCCCTCTCTGTGGCTATGAGGTGGGGTTGCTTTTTACCCATTAATTTATTTCATTTAATGAACGTGTAAGATAAATGAAGCCTGATGCAAGCTATTTCTGTATTTTAATATACAGTTCATGTGGATGTTGGTCGAGCCAAATTATAATTTTATATTTACTCTCATTTAAAATATAATACCCGGGACAATATCGTCTCTCGTAAAAATTGTTGCGGATCCAGAGTTATTTTACAGGAGGGCATAAGTATAATAATTTACACAAGAAAAAAAATACATGAAAAGTAAAATCACTGTAGAAAGGGACGTGCCTCCAAACTATGACACACTAAGTCCGTATAAAAAAAAATGACAAGCAAAAAAAAAAAAGGGGGGGAAGAAATAAAGTTTTCAGATTTTACTGACCGGCACGTGCCCCCCCCCCCTCCCCCCCCCCCCCCCCCCCCCCCACGGTGATATAGAAACCAATAGTTAAAACATTAATTTACCACCGAATTTGACCCTGAGGTTGCTTTCTTTTCATATTCAATTGCACAGAACAGAAAGAGACTGGCATAATCTTCAGAAGGATCATCGGCGGGAGGCACGTTAGCGTCGACAAACTCCAGAACGATCTCTGTTTCTGGGCTGAAGTCGAAAGGTAATTGGAAATTGTCCGTGTGTGCGTGGGTGTGTGTGTGTGTGTGTGTGTTTGAATATAAATATCTATTTTAACGCCAGTTTAGTTTGTGGCCATCAAATCACTAGGAACTTAAGATTGCCTTTGATTTTGAAAATACATATCTTCACGCCCCACCCCCGGACTCCCTCATTGTGCAAATTCATTATCTCTCGGTCCCCATTATGTTGTCGATTCTAGATTTAAGCAACTAGCCGACAACGCGGCCCGCGCCGCCGCAGCTGGCACATACACGATCGAGGACGAGGAATATGTACAGAAGAAGGCAAAGGCCATCATCGATGTCTTCCTCAACTCATTCGTCCCACCGAAAGTGCAGGTGATAAAATAGGTCTATTTGATTAATAACCCTCATGACGATGATGGCAACGATGTCGATAATGATGATGTTGATGATGTTAACATTGGTTATTGTCATGATAACAATGTTGATGATTAATGTGATGATGACGATACGATGAAGACAACGATGATGATGATAATGGCTATGATGATGATGATGATGATGATGTTAATATTGGGGATTATGATGAGGATAAGGAATATGTATACAGATGAAGGCAAACCCTATCATCAAAATCTTTCTCGACTCATTCGGCCTACCGAGGATGCAGGTTATCATACTATGCCAATTTATTAATCACCCTTGTGATGATGATGATGATGATGACGATGATGAGGATGAGGATGGTAATGATAACGACAAAGATGATAATGACGACTATGGCGGACATCATGATGACGATGACGACGAAGAAGATGAAAATGATAATGATTATTGTGATATTGACGATAATTCGTTATTATTATTATTATTATTATTATTATGATTATTATTATAGTGAAAATGATAAGAATGAAGATGATAATGATTGGGATGAAGAAGAAGATAATGATGGTGATGAAGATGATGGTAATGACGGTGACGATGATGACGGTGACGATGAAGTTGATAATGACGATGACAATATTGGTTGTTATGATATTAAAGAAAATGTGAGAATGATGATGGTGATGATGAGGAGGAGGATGAAGAAGATGATGATGCTGGTGATGATGACGATGATAATTGCGAGACGACGACGACGACGACGATGATATTAAATGTTACTGATTATTTCTCTCACAGATTAATATTCCCCAAGACATTGCAGATGACATCATTAATAATACTCAACACGGAATCGTTGAACGCGGCTTGTTCCATGATGCCTCTTTTCACACCTTCACAGTTCTCCTCTACTGCTGGAAAAAGTAAGATTATTTACTTTACTTTACTTTACTTTACTTTACTTTACTTTAATCCCACGATGATATAGGACAATGCCTGTACATCGATCATAGCTTGTCGTATCATGTGATTATACATTTTCCATGTCTTACCAAGTTGAATATGTGGGAAAGGACAAAAATGTGTGTGTATTATAGTGACTCATACAGCCTATATTGGCTCGTAAACAAGATCATGGTTTTTAGACCATGTATTGATCTAGTCTATTCTTGAAGCAGTTTACAAAAGTTGCTGAGATAACATATTCAGGGAGACTGTTCCACAATGCGAAAAACATTTTGCTTGAATGATACGTTTTATATTTATGATGATCTGTTATATTAAAAATAATTATATTTCTCACTTTTACTTTCTTTGATAATGGTGACAGCTTAGGCTATTTTTAAAGCCAAATATATTAATTTCCTTTGGAAGCATGCATGTACACACTAATCTCTAATTTTAAGGCTGATTAAATTTTAACCACAGTAGACACGGTGCCTTTCTATCCAGGTTTTATACAACACATAATTTCTCTTATAGGAGAGCAGTAAATTTGGCTACTAAAGACAGTTGGATTTTAAAGACAATTTCTACGACACATTTTCTTCTAAGCCCATCTCACACTGTAAGATCAACTGCGATCCGATTTTGGAAATGAATCGCAATCGCATTAAAATATTGTAATATAGGTATTTTAACACTATAGAATCTACCTGATTCAGGTTCTGAACAATGATATGAATACTAAATAGGGTTTTGGTGCGCTGTCGGCTTTGTACCCGGAATAAGGGCTAAATCAGTTTTAAATCGTAGGACATGCTCTGACGTCCCTGCGACTCGGAGCAGATTCGGTCTTTCCTCCGACTATAAAGATCGTAAGAGGCCATATTTTAGATTTTACTATCTATATGACTATTCAGAACTTCAATCAAAAATATTTTATGTGTTTGAATGCTTATATCAAATGCTATTACATTTTTTTTCCGAAATCGGATCGCAGACCGATCATAAAGTGTGCCGTGGGCTTTAAAAGGAGGTAGTATTGGTGGCCACTCTGGACAGGTGGCCGCTATAGACATGTTCCGCAATACACAAAGACAAGAAAACAAATATCCTTTCCAGATGGACAAGACAGTTTTGACGGTATAATTATGTCGATGTTGAATGTATTACATATTGGATTAAATTGTTTTTCTCTCTGTGTGTTCAATTTGTTTATTCGTTTATTCATTTATTCATTTGTTCAATTATTTTTATTTATTTGCTAATCTTTCATTTGTTTATTTACATGTATATTTTAATTTATTTATTTTCTTATTCAGTCAGGAAATTATGCATTTATCTACCTCTCTGTTTATCCTTCTGTCTATCTGTTTATCTATTTGATTGTTCAGGTTTACTAAGGAAAGGCTAAGCTACAAGTCAACTCCGATCACTATCGAGGAAGCCACAATCGCAGCGCCTCCACCCAAGCAAACTGAGCATCTCGCCCCAGGAGAATTCGGCCCTCCAAGGGTCCCCCCTCCGCCCAAGAAAAAGCATAAAAAGAAAAGGAAATCCTCGACTCCCAAGGTCTGTGGGGTGAAGATCAAAACAATCGTTGGTGCCAACAGTAAGTTTGGATGGAATTCTGTGGTTCTACGACAAAATTAATGGTCCGGTGACAACTGGAATTCGCGGTCAATTTTATGCACTAAATGAATTACTGGTACTAACTTTAACCCTGGACCAAAGACTGTTCCTAACCTAATACTTAACCCTAAACCCAACATAAAACCGAGTGGCAACTCTCACCCTAACCTTGCCTCTTTGAGGAAATAAAGCCTGGATGGAGCATTATACATATACGTCGGATCACAAATTCTGTGGCGGATCTGTAAGTTTGGCGCAGATAACAATACCTTCCTCTCTGGACATTTTTAACAATAATTCTTTGATATACATACGGTCCCATATTTGGCCCTGTTTCGAAATTCCATGTCAATAATACCTTGCAGGGCATTTAAGCTACAACAGATGAATAGCGTCTGTTGGCATTCATAAAGACTTTTTCTCGTTGAAAATGTTTCACTTACACATTTATCTTTCCGTAACTTTGGTCTGACCCCCCCCCCCCCTCCCCCCTCCGGTGACGCCCATTCTTGTTATCACGCATGTCACATGATATTATGGCATTGTCATCACCAATACAGAACATGCTTATCAATTTAATTTGTCGTCATAATATTTTCCTTCCTCGACCAGGTGATGATGCTCCGCGTATGCTCTTCACCATCCAACACGGGGTCCAGCTCATCCTCCCCCCGAAGCCCCAGCCGGAGCAGGAATCGAAGGAACGTTACCGCAGCCTCATGCAAACCATTATCAACTCGGGACACGAGGAGAGTCTGCTGCAGCTCTTTCAGCAGCCCGCTGCTCTCGGCCTAGGGCTGGCGCAGCAGCGAAGGCTCAGCCGCACACTCGCCATACAGTTCCCATCTCTACTCAAACAAAATGCACAGTAAAATTTGGATTTAGATGCACATGGTTTAACGGTCATCAGTTCGGGAGACGAATTTCTCGAAAAGGGAAGACTGATATTTCTTTCTTAGCTTCTGAAAACTATCATTATGACCAGACAAAGCAACTCAATGAAACGAAGGATTTGCATGTCAGGGAACCCAATATTTAGGACTACTGTTCGTGTTTGTTTCTTTGAAACATCGATTTTCAACATGTTAATCAATTACCAAAGAAAGACTCATTATTCCTTTAGACATCACTTTCTCATGTTCCAGTAACTTAAATCATGTTAGCCTAATTTACATGGTTGAAAATAATGGCTATGCTAAACAGTCAAATCGTTAATACACTATTTCATTTCAGAAGAGAGAAGGATCATGACGCAAAGTAAGAAGTTCAATGTGGTCACTGGAAATAAAGCCATTGATATGTTTTAAAAACAATTGTTTATTCCATTCAAATCCATCTAACACTTTCACTCAACTGAAAGGATGTAAAGGAAAGCAGAATGAAGTTGTGGGATTGATTAAAAAGCTGCAATACAAATAAACCTTTTTCAAGAGCTTTGTGTTTCGGATATAAAAATGTGGAGTTCCCATGTAAGATTTATGATTTTCCTTACAATAATATCAATCTGTATGACGATCAAGCGTCAAATTAAAAGATAGCGCAAAGTAATGGCAATTATATAAAATTATAGGAACTGTACACAGTGGCAGATCTACATAGGGGGAAAACCGGCCCGTGCCCTCCCTTTTGAAACCCAACTGCCCCCTTTATTGTGTACTTTTACGACACTGTGCCCCCTCTTTTACAAAATCCTGGATCCGCCCCTGACGTACATGTAATGATATAAAACATTTTGACAAAGATATAAAATTAGTTGAATTGTGTATCTAATTTGATATATTCCAGGGATCTTTTTACCCTCTGAGCACTGTCACACATCTAACACTTCAAACTCATAGAAAAGCTGTAGTGCCGATAAGCACTAATTGGATCGGACAAGTCAAGCCATGAAACATTTAGTTATCGGTCTTAGGGTTAAAGAGGGATACTTGTATAAACCATAGGTAATGTCATGTTATTTCTACATAAACTTAATTCATTAATTTTCATCTCTCGTACATAATCATAAATAATCGTACATTAAAGAAAGAGAAATAAACACAACGAAAACCACGATGACGTTACTGCATTCACAAATTTTATTAATTTTTTTTTTAATTGAAGATGGTATATGCATGGTATTTACATCATAAATTTCACGTATAAACACGCTAAATATATAATTCCTCTGTAAAAAAAAAAGAAAAAAAAAGGATTGGGTGCATGTGCATGGATAAAATGAAATTGTCCAATGATTTAAAGAAAGGTCGGGTTTTAAATACCTAATAATATATAAAAAGCCAAGGGGGAAACCCCAAAATGTCCCACATCTAAATACATCGAACATCTTTAAGACTTTGAAAAAAAAAAGATTATAAAGAATAATTCTGAGTTTTAGTATTTCAGCAAGTTGCCAACGTTGCAGTCTATTTGGATAAGCAGAAGTAAATAATGTATTCATTAGTAAATCAAACTGATCGGTAAAAGGACTTCAATATTTTACAGTACAATTTACCTAGCAGAATAAAATACATGTATACATGTATACTGATTCAATATTTCATACTGAAATTTGATTCTGAATAGATTCTCTTTGGAAAGTTGAACGAAACGGAATTAAGAACGAAGATATAACCTTTTTATATATATTTGTCTAGTTCTTGATGCTGAAAGCAAAGAGGCAATCATGATGATGTTTGACATCATTTACATGTTCCATATTTATGATTAAAAATCATTCAAATGCGTAGATACAAACATGGAGAGAGAGGGGGGAGACGGGAATATGGAAGAATGAATTTAGTATTAAAAAATGAGAGACAGAGAAAGACACAGAAAAAAGATCGATCAAGTGAGACAGTCTCGAGGGACAGACAGAGAGAGAGAGAGAGATGGCAGATATACAAATAGAATGAAGAGTGAGACAGAGAGAGAGAGACAGCAAAATTTTTATTTCTTTTTGCCCTTTTTAGTCGTTGAAGCCTTTGGACGTTTGACCGGGGGCAGTGTATTCTTTTTCTTGAGTTCAGGAACCTTTTCGCTCGATTTCGCATTGATTGGGCTCAGTTTACTTGTAGCCGGCTTTCCTCTGGACGGGTGTACCTTGGTTTGAGAACTTCTCATCGGCTGAGGATTATCTCTGCCAGGGCGAGTCTGATCGGTGTCTTCAGAAGCAGTGGGGTCTCTTGGTTTGCCTCCTCCATTTTCTGTTAAAGTGAAGGAGGGAGGACAGAAATACTTAACCATTTAATGAGCATATTACGATAGCTGTTTTTTCATTCGTTTTACAATGGTGCTTTTAACAAATCATGATAACAATGAGCGATAATCAGAACATTTCAACAACTGGCAAAGGCGATACTGCCGCGGGGGGGGGGGGGGGACAATAATTAGTTCAATTATGCTTATGAGTGTCAAAGGCACCTCACTGAAACTAACTGCACCAAACCAAATCCAATCTGCATCAGACTAGAAAAGCCATTCAATAGACATAACAAACATAAAATTTAGCTGTGGCCAGCATTTTTATGGGGTGGAAATCTGGTCATTAAACAAAATGTGCTAACAAAAAGGGAAAGATAATGCATGTGCCAATAACTTCCTCTCATGGACGACACTCTCAAAAGTAACGAAAAAAATGTACAAAAATAGATGAAGGTGTTCCCTCGCTTCACTAGTAGAAGCTATTGATAGAGTCATCTTTGACAGTGGCGGATCCAGGGGGGGGGGCAATCCCGGCCCGTGCCCCCCTTTTTGCTTGTCAGAGAATTATGGAGGGGAACTGGACAAACCCCCCCCCCCCCCTGAGCGACTTTTGGAGGGCTGGCCCCCCCCCAGTTTCCCAAAGTTTTCCTGATTTGTGTGCCCCCCCCCCTTATACGAAATCCTGGATCCGCCCCTGATCTTTTAATTTGTTTTTTTTTTTTTTTTTGATTTTTCAGTTTTGTTTTTTTTTTCCGATTTTTTTTAACGTGTCTAATCAAAAAGTGGGGGGGTGCAGCCCCCCAGCCCCCCCCCCCCCCATTGAGCGATTTTTTCAAGATCTGGCAATGTAATTCAAATATTTTTTTTTTTTTGGAAGAGAATGTCATAGCATTAGATATAAACATTTAAACACATGAAATATGTTTGATTGAGGTTCTGAATAGGTACATAGATATGAAAGTCGAAATTAGACCTATTACGAGCCATCTAGTCGGAAGAAAGGCCAAATCGGCTCCGAATCGCAGTGACGTCAGAGCAGTCCTGCGATTGTCTACGATTTGAAACTGATTTGGCCCTTATTCTGGATATAAGGCTGACATTGCAGCAAATTTCTATGTTGAGTATTAATACTATTGTTCAGAACCTAAATTAGGTAGATTTCATTTGCTAATATGCCTATGTTTAATTATATTGCGATTTATTTCCAAAATCGGATCGTAATCAATCGTATGGTGTGCGGTGGGCTTTAGAAAACAAAGGTTTTGTGTTTCACAAAATGCACTATGTATTTTAAAGCGATAGAATGTCAACTCAAACATTTTAAAATTCGAAAAACAAAACTGTAATTATTATCCAGAACCGAAAATAAGGGATAGAGCCATGCTTAGTGAGAAATCATCGTTTTTAATTCATCTTTGAATTAAATATTATATCGTTTAAAGGCAAGAAGAAATAAAGTCGTTTTAGTAAAAAGCTATCTTAATGAATCTTAATTTGATGAATAGCATTTAAGTTAGACAATTTTGCATTAATTTGATCCCATGAATGCTACAAGGGAAATAATTCTTTTAGTATCATAAATAAAGTGTTGAAATTAGAATTAAAATTAAAATCCCATGCATTTACCGAATCATCATTCATTAATGTTTGGAAAGAGATGAATTAACCTGTGGATTATAAATGATGTCTGCTGATAAATACCGCAGTGTATGTAGAAACGGGTTATCCACTAAACTGACAAATTTTGTAAGTGCACTAAATTAAGCGAATTCAAGCAGTAAGCAGTTACATGTATGAAGAAAAACTCTTTCAGCTCATAAAGATTTCTATGAGATGAATTGCAGAGGTGTGAATGAATGACAAATATGAAGAACATACACTTCTTTAAGGTTAAGAGTAAATATAAATACACCAAACCATCCCTTTCATATAACATCAAAAAGAGAACAGTATACTACATACTGAATATATCTGTCATTGAGACGATGACGTTGCCTTTCCTGAGAAAAGAAAACGCATTTACATAAAAACAACAAATAAGTAAGAACGAAGAAACAATATTATATGACCCGACGTCATTTATTAAAAAAGTATTCCTTAATCTTTTATCCATTCCAAAAGACTATTGTCTTTGTAGGCCTAAACAGTGATGTGTACTCGTTAAAAAAACTTTTTTTTTCTTATTTGATAAGTGATAAATAAGCATTTTTCAGCCAAAAATCGCCAATGTTTATTTTGTTAATAATAGTTAAAGCATAAACATTCCCAAGGCAAAGCTTCAACCTTGGCGTGCTTACATTATATAATAGTGTTTACTATTTTATACAAACCTGCATCTTTCTCAGCTTTATTATCGGGAGATACGGACCGGTCCTCTTTTCTGAAGAAAAAAAATTATATAAGTAAAGTGATAATTTATTTCACAGTATTCAATTCGTGAAAATTCGTCAGCTCGTGAAAATGTGCTTATTCTTAAAATAATCTGTTTCCTCTTATATAAAAACTATAGGCTTGCATATAAACGACCGAAAAGGACACTTAGTTTTGTACTTTATAACATGCTTTATGAGTTCAGTTATTACAATCGGCGATCGGCGTTTTCAAGAATTGATAATATATATAGATAAACATTAATAGGCTAAACAATGAAAGTTTGCATTTATTCGATGACAGAATTCGTTCACAAACTGTTTCTTTTGCTACATGGCGGACATTTTAATCCAGAAATGCCCGTTGACATTTTGACGGCGTTATATATTGGGCTATCTGCCAATGAGGCAAGATCATTTTGCATTATGGCACGTCAGAAAATGGCGCCTCGTATTCCCTTACCCCTTCATACTGATAAATAAAACCACTCCGAGTACGACGACGACAACCAACAGGACGACGACGACGATGAGTGCAATAGCCCAGGCGGCCAGTCCTCCACCGCTGCCTGGATCGGGTTCGATCTCCCCTTTGACCACCTCCCCTACGGTGACGTTGAGTTCGTCCTCGAGCATGTCGATGTTTTCGCTCACTGCCTGGTACAACGCATCCTGACCAAGGTAGTTTTCTGTGATGACGAAAGTGGATTACAATTTCGAATGTTAATCAGTTTCTTATTCCACTTAAAAAAAAACTTAATTAGAGAGGACTAACCGACTTCATTCTATTCTAATCAGGGCGTGAAGAGGGGGGGGGGGTAACCTCGCTAGTCATAAGGACCGCTATTCATAAGGAACACTTATTCATAAGGACCGCTATCCATAACGCGTGACTAAATGAATAGCGGTTTTGTAAGAATAGCGAGCAAACCATTGACAAATTTCCTCGCTGTTCATAAGGACATCCATTCATAAGGACCACTATTCATAACTACTCATAAGGACCGCTATTCATAGCGCGTGTTAAATAGCGGTTTTCTATGAATAGCGGTTCTTATGAATAGCGAGCGGACCCGAAAGAGGGTTGTACGGCACATGCTCCGGCGACAATTTCTCTGCGTCAATCCCATACACTAACCGGCTTCCATACTTCAACCCTGCACCAAACACTAACCCTAACACTGTTAACCCTAAAACCAAACCTAAAACCCAATAGCAATCCTAACCCTACACCTCTGACGAAATAAAACACGGAGCAATTGTAGCGGGAGTATAGCTCTCGGAGCACCCATAAACAGACATGACCTTGTCTTTTTTTTTCTTCTTTTTTTTTTTTTTTGGTGGTGGTGGTTGTCTGGTACATGTATTAACATGTAAATCAGACGCTCTTCATGAACATGTACATTCCGACTGTTCTTGTTTTGATTTTTTCTTGCTGTGATTTCAGAATAAAAACTTTTCTTTTTAATCTTTGGCGCAAGCAATGCCGGGCATCGCTTTTTCTTGCTATGATTTCAGAACAAAAACGTTTTTAAAAAAATCTTTCACCCTTGCAATGCCGGGCACCCCCTTTTCAGTTTCTCCTATTTTCTGGAATAATGATGTTGAACCTTGTAGGTAAGCTGACATTTTGTTCAGGGGACATTTCGTTCCAGGCTTTATTTCGTCAAGGATGTAGGGTTAGGGCTTAGGTTTAGTTTTAGGTCCAGGTTGAAGTTAGAATTTCGACTTGTGTCAGGAATCAACCGCGGAGCAATGATAATGTCGCCAGAGCATAATATGCCGTTCAGTCGTATAAGAAAGAAAGAAAGTATTATTCTTTCTCCTTTGGAATACATGAAAATGATCAGAATATATTATATAATGCAAACCCGAATCGTTGTGATCGTTCGTGGATGGCACGGTGATTATACACTTTGAATGCAAAGGAGTGGTAATCCACTCTTTTAAGGGTCATATTTTACAGATCACTCAATTTTGGAGTTTAATCCGATCCAAAACAGTGGTTTGAATTACTCTATTGAGAGTTGATTACACTATTTTGAGCGTTGATTTCCACTCCAAGACGAAGTGATCCCTAATATGACTTCTAAAAGAGAGAATGTCCACTCCTGTACATTTAGAGATTAAAGGATCACCTGATGCAGCAACATCTCTCTTCGAAATCCCGTTGCTGTAGTGATATTCAGTCCATCTTCTTTTCCTGGTAGCAGAGTTGTAGTCAGATCCTGCCGAGCATAGCTCGGTTGTCTCCGGCGGGGTGACCAAGAGCATGACCCGGAAGGCATCAAACGAAAGCCCTGTTTCCTCTCTGGGAAACCCGTCAGCAACTGTCACATGGGTCTCGTCAACGTAACTAAGGGTTGATGATCTGCATAAACCAGATATTTTTCATTATATTGATATCCGAGTTGAGGTGTTAAGATCATTTAATCTCCCACCACCCACCCCCCCCCCCCCCCACTAAAAAGAAAGAAAGAAAGAAAGAAATTAATAAATAAATCATTAAAAATGGTCAGTGGTCAATAACCTCTTTGGCGAATCCATATGGGGGAATCAGCCTCCCCTTTGAAACATTGAGTTATAGAGTCACCTTTTCGTTACGTTACAACAGGACTTTGGTTTGAAATTCGAGCTGTCTACATTTCATAAATCACCGCTATCAATTGCATTAGAGACATCTAAACAAAATAAAAACACAGCCTTTGCTTCTGTCATTGATGAGTACAATACTTACGAAGAGGATAGTGTCCCCTGATTTGGACAGCAAATCTCGAAGTTGTCGTTACACCATGACGTCACGATCTCTCCGATTATACGGAGCAGAATATCCTCAAGATCGGGCCACTATTTGAAACCACGAAAGAAAAAGACAAAAAGCCACTTAATTATTATTTTTTAGGGAGGGGTGTGGCTTGGTGTCGCTTACTACATGTCCAAATGTTGAGTACCTCTCTCTAGTATAGATCCTTGTCTTTAGCAGATATCAGAAATCAGTATTCCTCATGCCAAATCTAGAAACATTGATAAAGCATTGAAACAGGTAACTGAAATGACAACGCCTCTCCTTGTCCTGCCAACCTAATAAATGCGAATCCTGCCTTTTTTTTCTCTCTTTTTTGTTGTTGTTGCAATCGATGAGCTGAATATAAGTTTAAGATAGCAATTCTCATAATTTGTTTAAGCATGCAATTAAGAGAAAGGTTTTCTTAAATGTCATGTCCATCTATCATTAGATAAATTTTGCAGCCCTATAGAGAACACGGAAAAGGAAAAAGGATAACATGGCGATAGCTACTTACTCGGCTGATACTGGTATAAACCAGCACGACAACGCCATACCGAACTTGGGACTTTCGTTCTGTGGAAGAAGGCGAGACAAGAAGAAAAAGAGATCATTCATTGAGGCCTGCATGAACACGATGGTATCATGGTATAGATATAGGTTTACAACAATTTAGAACTCATTCGAATCTTAGGAGAAAAGGAGGTTTCTGGAGGATAAGATGAGACACCGCCAAAACAGACGAGGGGCCTATAGAAATAGGGAATCCAGGGAGAAGTACAGGCCGGGTCACGTGCCCCCAGCCAAACTATACATGCTTCATATTTTTTGTTGTAACCGTGAACAAAAGGAGTGCTGAAAGATAACCTTATTCAGTTTTTCAATTTATTTCATTTTTTAAAAATTTGTTCGTCATATATTTTGAGACATGTGCCCCCACCCCATCCCCCATCCCCTTAAAAAAAAAAAATCCTGGATCCGCCACCGAATATTACAAAAGAACTCTCATTTCTAATGGTTATCTAAATAAACTGTTATAACAGATATATTCTTACGTTCACATTGATCGCCCTGGTAATCACTAGGGCAGTCGCACTCGCATGTCGCCTCATTCACGGTCCCGTCGTTCTGACATGTGACGTCACAGGTCATTTCGGCCGTGGTCGTCTGGACAGTGGTCGTCTGGACATTGGCCGTGGCTGTGGAAGAACCTTGCATGGACGTGGTAGCGACATTACCACCGCTGCTAGATGATGTTGTCGACGCGGCGGGAGGTGCTGAGGTGCTTACTGATGGGTGCGTATAAAATTTTATAAGAATGGGAGAAAATTTGGATAGTGTTATTCTGGGGTGTTTATTATGTTTATTGTAGAGCAAATATTGGTCCCGGATTGTAATCTGAAAACACGTTTGCTGTATGTTTCTTTTCCAACCGAATGTCAATCATAGCCTATTCTTTATTCCATCACTCTGCATTTGAAGTAAGATTTGACATCCTCCATGTTGTATTACCGTCTTGTCAAAGCACCTTTATCATCTTATCTCTCTCTCTTTGTAACAAGTTGAATTGTAGGAAACAGAAAAATATTGGTTAACAATTTTAACAAGTTGAAAAACAAGATAAAGTAATGAAAGTTTGGAAGTTGATATTGTTACTTACAGATATATCTTAGATGGGCAAATACATGTACTCACTTAGCATGCTTATCCTACATGTATGAGGTGTCATGAATTTGCATTTTGCACATAACATTTATCCCTGCGGGTAGTATTCAGCTATAGTATTGCTAGCATGTTATATAAATATGATCTACATCTTTTTTATGATTAATTAACAGTGTCTTGTCACCTATATTTCATTTGTTATCACTGAAGTGATATAAACGATTTGCGTATGGTCAGTGAATTAATGATAAATATAAATTGAAAGGGCTTGAAACCTTACCACAGGTTTGACTGGGATCAGCTTCATCTACAAATAGAGAAATGGAGAGAAATACATGTATAATGAAGAAAATGCCTGAGGCAATATTATGTTTCAAACATATTTGGCACAGTCATACAAGTATTTCATAATTAAAAAGTTCCAAAAAAAATATCAGCTCTAACATACATAGTGTATGTCAGGTCCAGTTGAAAAAGAAAATGCATATAAATTATTACATTACTTTATACACTAGATGCAAAAACTACTACCGATAGGTACTAAAAAATATTTGTCAAACAAATTTTTAATAAAAACTATGAATGCTGATCAACACGCAAAAACGAGGACATCTGGTATTTCGATACTACTTGTCCCACTTGGGTATATTCTCATCTGTCCTTTTAAATGCTTCTCAGCGCGCGTTTTCAGCGTATTTTTTTTTATCAGACATCTAGTAGATCAAAATTATCACAGGACTTTTTTTACAACATAAATCAACCATTAAAATAAAATCATACACGTTGTTTTCTTTCTTCAAAAATGCAGATTCATTGCGAATACGCATAATTAAGAATTCCTGACAGATCTACAAAATGTCATGTCCAAAATATTATACTCACTACACAATCCACAGAAGAGAGGACAGTTGGTGAGTACGTAGGACCTGTCTTCAGTGCACCAGGAGAGTGGCCAGCCAGGACTGGCGCCACAGTACTCATGGGTGTCCTCACAAACAGCTGAAAGAGAAAGAGAAAGAGAGAGAGAGAGGGGGGAGGGGGAGGGAGGGGGAGGGAGGGGAAGGGAGAGAGGGTGAGAGAGAGAGAGAGGGGGAGAGAAAGGAAGAAAAAAATGAGAACAGGAATGGAAAATGACAGATTGAGAAGAGAGAGAGAGAAGGGGGGGGAGGAGGGGGAGAGTATTGATATAGGGAGAAGATGGAAAAGAGGGAGTAAGAGAGAAACGTTAGAGACATATGAAATTATGATGTTTATATATATTTACATGCATGTTTCGTTTATCAATGGTGTGAAAAATTTTGTTCTACGAGCGCATCAACATTTGATGGACTATATACTTCAAAGAGATTATTGGAAATTATTTGATACATGGATATAAGTTGGCCACGATTCATGGAGAAACGCAATTTGAAAGCTTTTGTCACTGACACATGCAGATCAGTTTTGCAATAATTCATTCCTTTTTTGTGAGCTAAAACTTTAAATATCTCGGTGGTATAAAGACTTACTTGAACAGTCGCTGCCGTAATGACCATCTCGACATGTACATGTACAATCATTGTTCAGTGTTCCACAGTTCTGACACACAGCTTGGCAATCTATCAAACAAAATATTTTATGCATAACAAAAAATAAAAAATAAAATGATTTATATAATTCGATAAGTTATCGGATCAATTTTAAGGTTAATGGTACAGTGTGTGCACCATCTCCACTTATATTTCTTTTTACCGGATTATGGCCAAACATAATGTTAAGCAATTCCTCCTCGAATTTAATCTACATAACGTTTCCTATTGAGTTTATTGTTTCATATTTCACGTTTTACAAACAAACAATAATGATAGGTATATTTTGTGTCAATTTCATGTGAATACATCAAATCAATATCCCCAAGTCAGGAGCTTGTGAAGGAGATGACTGATCTACCACGAATTGGCCTAAAGATATAGATGCTCAGAGTGAGAGGCTTCGATTTTAAGATTTCGTTGCTCTATCATTACTATCACGTATATTCATACAGTATTTCTAATTAACCTGTTATATAACAAGTAAACAATGCTTTGTGATTATCGACATTTGAAATAAAACTTTGATTTGACAAGTAAAGAGGTTTTATGAGATCTCTCTTTCAGAAAATACTAGGCGAAAGATTGCACTGGATTTTACCAGGGAGTTATTATAAACCCGACGGTGGATAAAATGAAGAAAATTTCTGAATTTAATTAATGAGAAACTTACCACACGGTTCACTGTGTTCAGAACATAATCCTGAATTGAAAAAAGAAGAAGAAAGGAACAGATTAGTGGTTTATTATCACCAGTTGCGGATCTACATAAGGGGGAAAACCGGCCCGTGCCCCCCCCCCCCCCCCTTTGAAACCCAACCGGCATACCTTAAGTATACATTTCTTTTTTAAAGACCACTTTATTGTGCACTTTTACGGCACTGTGCCCCCTCTTTTACAAAATCCTGGATCCGCCCCTGATTATCACCTTATAAACATAAATATAAAGTAGTATAACGTACAAGAAAATAAGAAATGAATAGCCAAACTCTTGATCCGCGGCTCTGCAGCGGTTTCCTCTTGGACGAAACCACCATAACGAATTAATTATATCTTACTTCTCTCTACTTGCAAATTATCTATTATTTTGTAAACATATCTTGACCCCCCCCCCCCTCTCTCTCTGTTTCTCTCTCTATCCCTCTTTATTATACGTGTACATGTATACCCACTTGTGTGTCTTTCTACATCTCTTTCTCTATCCCTCGCTCTCTTATTCATCGCAGATTTGGTATGCAAAATATTGACTAACAGTGATCTTTAAATGGTACCAATCACCAAAATTATTTTGCACCGAATATTAGAGGATTTATAACGCTATACTATATAATGTTCAAAATATGAGCTTCAAGTATAAATTCGTAAAAGAGAGATTGCGAGACTGAATCCACTCTCAATAAACGTAAAAAGCGACTTGTGAGTAGACTAGCAGAGACACAAGTCTCTTGACAGGAAAAAAATATGTAAAAGAATGAATTTGTGAAAAAAATATTGACTCAGGAATATAAAATTTTATGACAAATAAAAGCAAATTTTGTGGTGAAAATAGTCAACTCTGACTAATTGCCAAATAAAACCAAACTAAGAAGAAGAAGAAGACGCGCAGGCAAAGAAATAGGGCCCGCACAGAACCCAAGTCCAAGTTGGGGTTCCGTTCGCGCATTTGTATGTCATTCTTTATTTTCTTAATACTCATGTAAACAAATAGAATGCCAGGTAAATTTAGTTGATGTTGATTTTATACATTCTAGCTGTACAGATATTACCATTTTTTCGGATAATTGGTACACTTTAGTGCTAGACTTACATATCCAGTGATATGTTTACAGACGTACTACATAGTGATAAATTTGTACTTACTACACTTGTTATCGTAACACTGTCCGATGCCTGAGGCACATTGTGTACAGCTGCCTCCTGTCGTATACGGGCGTACATCTACATAGTTGCCTCTGATTAGAAAAAAAATTTAAGGGGCGTTACTAAAATTATGCGACCGTCAAAGGTGTAGCCAGGGGGTACAAGGGGTCCATACCCCCATTCATCCCCTATAATCCGCTAAACTAAGGGGTGAAGACCTTATCCCTACACCTACCCCTACCCCAGGTGTTTGGAGGTCACCCTCCCCCGTCCGTGCCCCCCCCCCCCCTTTGTTCAATAAGTCTGGCTACGCCTTTGGCGACTATATGAATCAGAGTAAGTATGTGAATACCTATCTACAATTTGGGCAATCATCGCATATTTTGTAAAATGTAATCTAGGATTTCAGTGACATAATAATCATAATAAGAGCGTATCCATTGTAGCAGAAAGTACGTGTATGCATTATTTGCAAAGAGAGAAAATTCGGACCATGAAATACTCCTGCTTAATATTAAAGACCGACAGTATCCTATTTAGGGAATGATGTCAAGATTTCCTTCGAAATTCACTGATAATTTTTGGCTGGTAGGCATGGAAATTTGGTAACTGCTGTTGTAAAGTTAACTTTGACATCAATTTCGTTACCACCAAGCTGATATCACATTATTACATTAAAGACACCTCTGAAATTACTTTTTTATATTGTCTTCAATTCTAATTGCATATCAAATCAAGTTATTGAAACACGTAAGATATATCATTTCTAGAAAATTTTTCTTTGATGAAATCATTATGACATATATGTATATCGAAATTTTTACAAATCCTTATTTTCCATTAATTACAATGACGTAATACTTACGCGGGTCCATAATTGCAGGTGACAATATAGGAGTTGGTCCAGCCGTTGGATACAGAAGAGCAAAATGTTCGTCCACATCCAACAGCATAGGTAGAAGCCCATACAACCTGGTGAATCGACATTTCAGAAGGGAAAACACTTTATTTTTTTTTATTGACAAACCGAAAAAAGTCAGAGGTATCACACCATCAGGTTCAGATCATCATCATCATTATCATTTTATTCAACACCATCATCATCATCATCATCGTCGTCGTCATCATAATCATTACCACCACCACCACCACCATCATCATCATCGTCATCATCATCATCATCATCATCACCACTGCATTATCATCATCATCGCCATCATCGTCATCAGCATCATTACCACCACCACCACCACCACCACCACCACCATCATCATCATCATCATCATCATCATCATCATCATCATCATTACCACCGCATCATCATCATCATCATCATCATTACCACTGCATCATCATCATCATCATCATCATCATCATTATCACCACCATCAGCAATGCTACCACCACCACTACCATCACCACCGCCATTATTATCACCTGTGTGTAATGACCACAGACGTCAGAGCAGCCATGTGAGTCATAGTCGTAGTACTGATCCTCGTCATACCAGGCCTGTGTTGGTCCCACACCATCCGGCTGTGACCCAGTCCCAAGCCAGAGGTTCTGACCCACCGATGAGAAGGGGGAGATGTTGGTGGGGTTACCATGCTCCCAGAGGCATTCGTCGGACCAGTCCTGTGCCATCGAGGCTAAGTCGTCATCCCAGATCTAGAGAACATGGAAATAAGAAAGTAGCGTTGAAATAGACGTTCCAAAGGTGGTTTGATGGTCTATATTTTACCCGACTGCTAAGAAAGCAAAAACATGCTCATAGGAAATTTAAGCAACCAGGGGACATACGGTTGTAAATCCTATCCGAGGGACTTGGTAATGAGTCTTAATGTCTTACCAAAGGGCACTATCTCTTTGACTTGGTTTCGAAACCGGGACTCCCCCAGTTTAGAGACCATCGCGCCTCCTCGTCATCATGGCCCAGTTTATGAAAATATATCTCAAATGCGATGCAATATCAAATGAAATCATAATTTCTATACCGTTTTTGTCAATATACAATATTATCCAATAGTTCTATGTTGACATACAGGTATCAATAATATGTGTCAAGATAGGACCTATGACGATTCCGTCCCGGTTCTCTCAAAACTTATTTTATTCCTTTGATATCATTATCATCGCCATTATTATTCGGTGATTAGTGCTTACCTTTAAAATACATATGGAAAACTTCGTCACTTTATATTTTACTTTTTATCTATATTACTTTTGCGGTATAAAGAGAGGAAAGACTTATTTGAATTGAAGTGAATTGAAATGGTTGATTAAAAACAACAAAACATGCAGCCCGAAGGCTGATACTGTTTGTTTTACAAACAAAATAATGCATACGTAGTAAAATCTATATTTCATATACAAACTGAATCATAATACAACGCAATATAACATAACATACTCTTATAAATTTGAATCTCATACAAGGTCTGATATCGCTTCGTCGTTACTAAATAAATAGTCTGTTGCTATGTTGACATCTTAAGCAATATTGAAGGTAACGTTGCGGTAGTAAAGCCACTTTCGAATGACTCTCATGCTTAATCCTTTAAAGGCATTTGAAACCGTGAAAATAATCTTGTAAAATAATTGCTTTATCAAGATCAATACGTAATCTATAACATATGAAAAAGGTGCACTTCTTCGACCCATAACCTGATTACCACCACACCTGAGGAGGACAATAAAGAAAGACCTACAGAAACTTGACTGCAGAAATGACCATATTTTCCGGTAGACCTGGAAAATCACAAAGCCAATCACTTTAATGAAAATAATAACATACATGAAATCTCTTTTGTTATAAGGCATATATTACAGCTTGACCTCATAATTAGTGTGAAGTAAATACCAAGAAGCCTGGCAAAACCCCATATTTTTACCATGTTTACACAAAGCATTAAATTAATTAACGGTATACACGCTAATTTGTGATCATTAAAGCATCGGTCACTTGTTCTTAATAATGTTAACTATACAAAGCACGATTTAGATTTACAAAATACAGTTATATCTCAATTTGATTATTGTATTTATTTCGATTGGTGTACTATTCGACTGCAGCTGCAATGCGTCACGTGAGACCTTCAGACACAATAAGCAGTTTTAATAACATTCTAGCTGATCGATAGACAGAACTATAGAGCCATATCTGGAAGGCAGAAAATGGAAAGGTTTATAAAAGAAGGTATAATGAGACAGTTTGTTAACCCAGTGAACCAAGGCGACTTGGAAAGTGATTGAAAAGGACAAACAAGAAATTATTCGATTGAGGTCTCTAATAGGCCAGGAGCCTGTCTCGAAAGAGTCACCCCGTTAGACCATCCATGTCATTCACAAAAAAGGATTGTCGGCCTGAACGAAGCCGCTGGGTTTGACCCCATATCCCCCCCCCCCCCCCCAAAAAAAAGGGCCTCCAAGTTGTGTCGATTTCAACCCATCTAACAGTTGTATGACTATACATTACCAAAACACTAAAACTGACAACATTTTCCGTCGAGATGTGTTGTCATTCTGCCCCTAAAAATTGGGGTAAAGGCTCATGGACCAAATTTTTTCAGAATTAACAGATACAGGTGTACATTACAAAAATATAAAAATTGCCAAAACTTTCCCGTTTGAATTTATTGCGATTGACTTTTAGGGGGTGGTTGTGACGACTGTCCAAGATTTTAATTAACACATAAAATATTTTTGATTGAGTTTCTGAATAGTCATATGGATAGTAAAATAAAACATACGGCATATTGCGAGCTTTCTAGTCTGAGGAAAGACCAAATCGGCTCCGAGTCGTAGTGACGTCAGAGCAGTCCTACGATTGTCTACGGGTTTAAACTAATTTTGCCCTTATTTCGGGTATAAGGCTGACAGCGCACCAAAATGCTGTGTAGTATTCACATTATTGTTCAGAACTTGCACCAGGTATATTTGATTTGTAAAAATACCCATGTTAATGCTACTGCGAATTATTTCCAAAATCGGACCGCAGTCGATCGTATAGTGTGCCGTGGGCTTAAGACATCTGCACGGAGGCGTCGCAAGACATTTTGAATAGGGGGGGGGGGGGGGGTGACACCCAAATTTGCCGACAGAAACGCTGTACCCTAATCTCCCCCTCAAATAATGATAAAAGATAATTGCAAATGTAGATATCTTAATCACACGGACCCATTTTCGCAAGGGGAGGAGGGCTGACGCCTTTTACCGGAATATCAATTTGTCAATTTTCGTAGTGAAAAATGTACAGAAGTTATACATACAGAAGTTACATAATTATCTGGGAATCACGCTGCCTGAATAGGTGGATATTCTAGTTTCTCGCTGCCCGAATATGAAGGTCGTTGCCCGAATATCGGAACTTTAAAAATCCTCTAAGGGGGGAGGGGGCACAGCCCACTGGCGAAAGGGGACGCCTTTTGCCGAAATATGAACTTTTCAGGGTTTTTTTTTGCGAGCAAGCGGATCGAGCCAAAAAAAAAGGAAAAAAAAAAAAAAGCAAGCTTTTCCTTCTTGTTATTTCCATTTCTATTTGTTTTTGTTTCCGTTTCCTTTCACTTTTCTCTTTTCTTTTCTTCCCCTTTCTATTTCTCCTTTTTCCTTTTCTTTTTTCTTCCCCTCTCTATTTTCTCCTTTTCCTTTTCTCTTCCCTCTCCCCTTTCCACCCCTTTTTTTCCGACAGCAATTTTGAGTGGGGGTGTGACACCCCCCCACACCCCCTCTAGCGACGCCGCTACATCTCCAAAGATCTTCACAGACAATAGGAAACCCCAGCTTTCCAAAAGTTGGTCGATGCAGAGATAACGAAGAGAATAACACGGACTGAGAGAGGCATTTCGTTAAGACCCGTCCAAGTCGACCTCGACATGGATAATAAGTTCGAAAAACGGATTCACATTATTGTATCACAACCCTTGAATAATTATAATGATGATGATTCAGGTTTACTAAAAAGATCCATATTTTATAACAAGGATCACGTTGCTAAGATTGGCTATAGAAACACAGTGTGCGGAAAAAAAAATCATCCATGCGTAGAAAAACAACACTCTCATTCCTATTCATCGAGCATAGGTGTCAATTATCCATAAGGATATTTCACTTGTATTTCTATCGAATAGAGTAAGTTGTTTTTCTACGATGATTATAATCTCATAAAGGGCCCTGTTCACAAAACTTGTTATCAATAACAAGTGACGATAATTGTTATAAGCTACTGAAATCGTTGCATCTGACTGGCTGTGAGCAGTTTGGCCATAGAAATGTGACAGTTGTTATTGATAACAAGTTTTATGAAACGAGGCCTATGTGAATGTTAAAGAACTCAGTTCATGCGTATATAAAAGAGACAGAATTAACCGAGTTTCATGGAGGTGAAACGTGTTATGGAGATATGGTGTGAGGATTTGGAAAATGCACATACATTTATCATGAACAAACGAAGATCTTAATCGCATTCTGTTCAGAATGATCCCGAAAATTCGGAAGAAAATTTTTGACAAAAATGTCTACATTTAAAAGATTAAGGAGAAATATTACAGACAATGTACTCCTCAGATTGAAAGTATTAAAATCACACACAAACATAATGTCAGAAGTTATGATAGCTCTTACTTACAAAACGATATCAGCCCCAATTTTACGACACCATGTGACATATAAGCTGGCATAAAAGTTATAAAAAAGGTGGAAATTGTGTGATGCCAATATTGAAATTATCTTCTTCTTTTTTTTGCAATATTATCAGGTTCTCTCTGGTGTTCGGGTACAACTACCTCCTTCAATTCCAAAGATTATTGCGTTTTTTTTATTAACAGTATTCTATTCTTGATCAGCACAGCAACGACATACTTTTTTTTTTTTTTTTTTTTTTTTTTTTTTTTTACAGAACATGGATAAAACCATGATGTCTGAAATATATTTACCGACATTGATATGTCACTGGTTTGCACACCTACGACATTTTCTCATAATATAAGTTTGTGTTTAGTTATGGAAAATTCGTATTGTTATTTGGTTATTGCATCATTGTTAATAATGCTAGAATATATAGAATCATGCTCGATTAGTTTTATTATATTTCATAATGTTGCTATAAACTAAGCATAACATTATCATCCAAACTTACCATGAATTCCATGTTGGCGGCTTCTGGTGAAACCTGTCCTCTCAGAAGATTATGTCTGTCAAGAATTCCCTGGATCTCTTCTGCCGAAAACGACGTCGACCTCTTCTTACGACGTCGACGCTCATCATCATCATCTTCGCTTCTTCCACTTGGTCTTCCCTGCAGCTCATCTTTCCTGTCGAAAACGCGCGAACTGAATCCGTCATAAACTTCATAGCTGGCGTTCAAAGAGAAAACTAGTGGGGTACCGACGATGTACTTTCCAACAAACTGGTCATTTCTACCCCTCGCGATTTTGCCATCTACCAGAGCAAAAATGGAAAGTGCTAACAAGAAGTAAACCTCCATCATCATTTCGATATTTGGTGTGGAGGAGAAAGATGAAAACTTGAGAAAACCAGAGAACCGTGAGTGGTTCTGAGTTAGACGCTGTGAAGTGGTCCTCAAGAACCTCTTTGCTAGGTGAACTGTATACGCAACCAGAAAGAAAGTCACCGATGGGGTTTCGAAATCTTTGTTCTTGGTCGAGTCCTACGTAAACAAAATCCTGATACTTTAATAAAGTATGTCCACGATGTTTCCAGAGTATCTACAATCGAACGAGTTACATTTCTGCCACAAGTCAAGCTTGGTCTATTTCCATGGTGATGTTTTGACACAGTTAGACAATTCAATTCCGGATTCCACCCTTCCTCACAATCCAAATTTAATTGGTCTTCGTTCGTCACTATTGTAGACACTCTGCGCAAGTCAAGAGCTTGTCCTTGAGAATTCTATAATGGCGTTACTTTCTCTCCGACTCATCCTATTGTTCGGTAGATAAACCATTGGTCTCTCTTCAGTGTGCGCAGACAATAGAAGAAACTAGATTGACTACTGGCGGATACAAATGTTATATAACACCTTTATGTTTTCTAAAGGCTAATATATCAAGTGGCTTTGTACGGTGTAGGATGCATGAGTTGCTTTGATATTTACTTACCATTAGCGGCTAATAATGAATGTGTTAAAAGGGGATTCACACCAAACACGACAAACGACACGACACCACGACAAACGAACCCCCCCCCCCAAAAAAAAAAACAACAACAACAACAACAACACAAAAACAAAACAAAACAAAACAAAAAACAAAACAAAACAAAACAAAACAAAACAAAACAAAACAAAACAAAAATTGTGCAGGCCTGTATACTTTTTACATGCAATATGGGTACCTGCAGACATTTGGAGAGTACTTGCATTTTTTATTTGGTGGACTTAGGGAAATAGGGACATGTTTGTTTTCCCTTCATTACGAGTCGATAGTCCTATAATCGATGGTGGTCTCTCATTTAACCTGATCTCTGATATGTTATGCACATTTTCCCCTATTAAAAAAAAAATCTTCTTTCTGCGATCACTTAACTTACTGGTGTAGTTACATGGGGAAGGGGGGGGGGGAAGAAGGGGGAGGTAAAAGGAAACTCGAAAATAAGATGATAGGACCCCTCACACACACCCTCCCCTTGGTCTTACTACTTTACATTCCATCCATGAAGTAAGACCGGTGCCCCCCTCAATGGTGGGACCCACAGAGTAATTTCTTAGATTTTGCTGTTGAGTAGGCTTCCAGACCTGAAACAAAATAGTTTGATGGTTTATCTTTACCTGACTGCTAAGAAAGCATGCATATGCTTGTAAATAAGCAACCAGGGGACCGACGGCGGAAAGTCGGCCTCTCCTACCAAGGGGCACTACCGCATCCATGCACTCGGTCTCGAACCCGGGTCCTTCTAGTTACGAGACCACTGCTCTACCACTGAGCCATCGCTTATATAGAAACAGACATTCTGAAATGCACATATACCTAGAGTTCGACTGATTAAAATTGTAGACAGGTAACTTTTATACAAATACAATATAAATCAATGTCATTTTCCTCTCTGGCAAGGAATTCTTTTTATCGCCATCTGTTCATAATTAATATCACTTGACTAACAACCGCCTGGGGAGCGTGTCATCAAGTGTTTTGTCAGTGATTTTTACCGACAACTGTTATAAGCTACTGAAATCCCTGCATCTGATTGGCTGAGAGCAAATTTGTCAGTAAAAATCACTGACAAAGTGCTTGATGAAACGCTCCCCTGATGTTTACACACATCCTAACCTACATTCATCATTTGCTTTATGTTGTAACTGAGAGCACCAATCCTTTGAAGTGAAATGTAAATATATTTCCTTACCTACTTACTCTCATACAATAAATCTGAAAGAAAATCTCCATCACAACCGAATACACCAAATTCTCTCATTTCTTTCTAATTGTAAATATAGGGGGAAAGTTGCGGGTATTTTTTAGATAGCATCTCAAAACATACTCATGGTTGATAACAAAATCTGCTGATATTTGTCAACAAAGCAAAAGCAATTCTTTACCACATTATTAGGGAAAATTTTAAAATGACTCAAAAGAATACTTTTTGAAAGTCGTATCGGAAAAACAAAATTAAATGTATATTCCAACTCCTTCTCCTTCTTTCTATCCCCCGATTTTCTGAAACGGCTAAAAACGTCGTGCACGATGTCGTGGCAGTGTGCACGGTACCGTAGGGTTTGTATTAGAGCGATTTTTTAGAAAGTCGTTCTTGTCGTGTTATCGTGTCGTTTTTCGTGTTAATCCCCTTTGGTTTACAATCTCGTATGGCCCTGTTTATGTAGAAATGGTATTAAGTTCACGCTGTTGAATATAGGTACATACATGTATCTCTACCTCCTCAATATATCCCCTCAAGTATACGTAATTCCTTCCCCTCTGTATTTGGTATCCCATTCCCCTCAACTGTACCCTTCAGTTTTGATTGTTCCTGTACACTTTTTCTACTTGCTCCGTTTCTAAAGCTCCGTTTTTAAAATTTATTTGGTAAAGTTTTTAAAGAGATATGAAATAAACTTTTAATATTTGAATTTTTACCTTTTCCTCGAATTCTATACGTTCGCCTTTCCCTGTCCTTGTCTCTGTCCCCCCTCCCTCTCACTCTCTCTCCCCTCTCTCTCTCTCTTTCTGTCCCCTCTCTCTCTCCCTCTCCCTCTCACTCTCTCCCCCTCTCTTTCTCTCTCTCTCTAACTGTTGTCTCTACATTCCTATATCGCTTTTAGACTTTTCTTCATTCGGTCTTCTCTCAAAATAAACTCCTCTGGAATAATCATATGTGGGTGGTTTTTGTGTGTGTATGTTTTTTTTTTTTTTTTTTTTTTTTTGCAGTTTAATGAATAACATTTTGAACTTCTCCTTACTTTTCCTTCTTATCAACATAATTGATTCAATACTTTATTATCTTGATCAAAACCAAGAAAAAAAAATTAAAACAAAACTGATTTATCTAAACGCTTCTTTGCCTAACCCATGATGCATTTGTACAAAATATTTCATCACAGAAATATGAACAAAGTTTCACTCTTGAATAAATTTATTTAATCAATAGATAGCATAGAAGTAACAAAACAACATTAACGAAATGAATATTCTCAAATCCCCTGGATACAGACTCTGGCATACTAGTAGTCTAGAGAGTGGACAAGAAATCTACATTATTGGAACCAGTACAAGTTTGAATATATAATGTATTTCATGTATCCATCACCCTATCCACATAAGAGATAGAACAATTATGTATACCTTGAAAAAGTGAATTAAATACCCCCTCAAAAAAAAACAACAACAAACAAACACTAAAAAAATAAAATAAATAAACAAACAGAAATTACATTTTCTATACTTTAAAGAAGAATCATCTTGCTCAATAAGACCAGTGTATAGCTAGCTTGGTAATGCAAGCTTGTTCAAGGGCACATAGGTGTGTACTATCTTAGAAAAGGATAAATGCTAGTAAGTATGGTAATAAGAATTGGTGTGTATCATATCTTAGTATTAGCTAAATGTAAATGAGAGTAAAACGGTGTGTATTATCTTTATAGATAGGCTAAATGTGAAGGGAAATTGCAAGCAGTATGGGTGTATTATCATAAGTTATAGATGTACAATGAAGAAGAGAATTGAACAGTATGTACCTGAATTATTTTAGTCTAAGCTTTATATAAAGGAGAATGTGTTCACTAGTTAGACTACTACATGTATAAGCCAAGTATAAAGGGAAATGGCAATCATATCTTTATTTGGCAAGTGGCATCATTCAAGAATCACAAAACATCAAAAGTGAAATAATATATTTATTCTAATAAGACTTCAACACACCAGCAATTGATGAATTAAGTTTATTACATAAACTAAGCTGAAATGTTTTTGTTACAAAAATCATATACAAGTGCCAGTATACCCCTTGAATTAAATTCATGCTTTTATTCAAAAGCCAGGAAAATGTATGTGTTGACCTGAATGAGGGAAATTTATGCTAAGTATTTATGAACCGTATGTAAAAAAGTGCTTTAAAGTATATGATTAAGATGTTTAGTTGCTTACAATAAATGTTTAATATTTCTAATACTTAACGATAATGCACACTTTCTCCTTTTCTTTCAAGATGAAATTCTTCCATAATCGAGGAAAGAATTCTCAACACACAAGTGTTATATGTATACTTTCGATGCGCTGAGCGGCGTACCTGCAGTGTTTTCTCCTGCAGTGACGTCAAATCCCATTTCGTAATGCAGCTCCGAAACCGGACTTATTTCTGAGCCGTCTGAGTCGTCATTTTTAAAGCTGGATTACACAATTTCTGATGATTTCTAAGAAAAATCATTGTCATATTCGGAATCTCCGTGAAAAACTCTTAAATAAATTTTTTTTCAATTTTAAGCCCGTTTTGATTGCAGGGGCCATTTAAGTGTTGTTATTATTAGAAACTAACACAAATATAGAGAAAGATATGGTTATAGGTCAGAGTTTAAATGCAACAAATGGATTAGCAGGACTTTAATTTTTTTTCTGCTGAGTTACATAAATCATTATACTTTCATAATCCTAGGGAATATATGATTCATTAATATTAAACTAAGTTGATCAAAGCAAACAAAGCAACATGATCTTTAATTTAGCATTATAGCATTATAGGACTTATGTCTCATAAATACTATTCTACTGGAAATATTTGATATGATTTTTGTGCAAAATTTTCTAAATGACACCATCTGATGGTCATCTTTATATCTGATGTAGATACAAGGTATTCCAACCAAGTATATGGGAATCAATAAGCTCATGCTATTAATAATATTTTCTTTACTGCAGATATATAACTTAAATCTAACAACTCAGCATATACAAAATATTGCAAAGGAAAAAAATATAATTAAAAAAAAACAACAGATAATATATATATATATATACATGTACATGTATATATACTAACTGCCGGGCTTTATACATATATCAAAATGCACAACTGTTTAAATAGGCAAACAAGGAAGCCTACTGATAAATGTATACAGAGATACCCAACTTTGTAAAATTGGGTATTACAGGACTGCTTCCAGTTATAGACAATGCAATATTTGGGGATACGCTACCACATTTTTTTAACAGTTCATAAATTTAGTACAATGTTATGCATGTATTGGCAATCTCTTGGGAAGAAAGCCTAAGGTGCTTACAGCAAATACTGTCTGAAATGAAGTAAAATGGGTACATGAACTTTAAGATAAGTTCAAGGGTGAAAATAGTAATTCCAGCTCAATCTCTTAAGTAAAAATAAAACAAAAAACGATATTTGAACTATCCTGCTGGACTTCTCCCTTTGGTATTGCATGTACATATTTGTAGGCACACATTAACATAATAAGAAAAGAGCAATCATGAAAATTGAACTGCAGGATATATATACAACAGTTTTGTTACACTTGCTATGTTAAGCCCTATTTTACTTGTCTCTATGCAGAGGCCACGCCATACATTACAAAATTTGGTGTACTGTACTTTCTTTATATCCTACATTTCCTTTCATTGCCAACTGCTTTTTTCCACTAAATATGATTGAATCTATATTACATGAATTTATGAAAAACTTTTTTACAAAGATTCTCATAAAACCACATCTTTGTATGAGACAGTAATATAGTTTGAAAAGAAAAAGCAAAATAATTAACTGAAATCCCTTTTCAAAAGAAAAAAAAAATATTGAAATAATCTTATTTTTCATTCAGTCATCTTGTACAAAGTTGATCTAAAGCAGTGTAGTCTAGACAGAAGTATTCACATTCTAAGTTTTATCTCTATCTAACCTGCTGTATATACAGCGATTCAAGAAGTTCATCATTGCACATATTTGTAAGCATAGGATAAGTACATGTAGTGTTGAGCCACATCACGAACACATTGGTCACTGAACTGTGTTCACACAAGTCTCACTATTATTCAGTGATCTATGAGTTTGTTCACATTAGTCTTTTGAGGATTGGCACAGTCCTGTGTCTGTGTTCATACTGGTCTCGGTAGCATTCACACCAGTCTTCCCAGAATTTACACCAGTCCTTATCTGTGTTCATACTGGAGATATGACTGTGTTCATACTGTTCTCATGCGCATTCACACTGGATTGTAATCATGTTCACACTTGTCTCTTAGGATTGGCCCAGTCCTGAGTCAGCATTCACGCCAGTATGACTCACGTTCACACCATTGCTATGAAAGCGTTGATACTTGTCTCTTTAGTGTTCACATTAATCCTGTGACTCTGCTTACATTAACGTCATAATTTTCAGTTCACACAAAGAATTTGGGAATGAGTATGCAATGGTCTACAAAGTTATGCATTAGTCCCGTTCACATTTTTTATTTTACAAGGAGCGTCATCTGCCCCTTTCACACTGTCAGTGATCCTTGAATCAGCTCCTAGTCTTTCGCTGGCTCTTGTTTCATCGCGAGCATTTCCTCATTCCATGTAACTGTCACATAATTCATTCCTCCTAGAACTAGAATTTCTCTTATGAATGAGGCATCATTATTTCAGCTGTTGGATATTGAGCTCAAGGTGACTTTGGATGAAACTCATTGAGCATCAATATTTTATGAAAATGAAATCACCTCCAGTCAGTCCAGTGGGTTAAATGTAAAATGAATAATATTCAATACCTTAACTGTCCATATATATTGATAACACTAGGGCAATACAGTGGTTTATTGTGTTTTGCAGATTTCATATGTGTACCTAATATTTTACAAATATTCTTTAATTGCATTGTGCCACTGTTGATACTGCGCCATGGATAATAGTTCCTTTGATATTGTGATACTAGTGTTAAACCAGGATAAAGGTAACCATCAATGTTCTAAATGTGTACAGCAATAAACCAGCTAAAACCACATCTGTCATTCCTCACATTCGGTATACAAATCAGTATTTTCAAAACCATTCTTTCTTAACTAACGCTAAATTCTTCTGGGCTTCTTGCCTCTATTTCCAGCTTCTAACCTAACATACTCATGTAATTCCTGTGTACAATGTAGGACATTTATCTTGTATCATTTGTCCTATCATACATTCTGCGAAAACAGACATGCATTTGAGCACCAGCACGTGTGGCTCTTAATCCATCAGTTCCTTTCTCCAATGGGTCATGATCAAGGTTATCAGCCACAAGATATCTTCCCAATTTTCCACCGAGAACATGAGCCAAAGATGTGGGACATCCTGGTCTCCACCTCTCTCTGAACTTTCTAGAGCTCCTTCGGTCACTTCAAGACCCTCTCCTCCTCCCCCTCAGGCAAAAGTGAATGAAACATTTATTCATCATGATATTCATTCAATAGTTTGTGGCCCCAGATGCCCATTCCCTTGGGGGTCTACTACTGCTCTGTTCCACCCCTATCTTCCGGTAGAAACAGATGTAGGCATCGCCTAAGAGTCTCCTGAGGTGCTCTGGCAGCTTCTTGTCATCAGGCTGATCAATGATCTTCTGGGGATCTTTCAACCATCCTTCAAAGTTCTTGAGATGCGTCACTTTGGGGATATTGAAACCAGGTACACTTGAGGCTTAGAGAAGGGAAGAAAAAAGAAATACAGGAAACAATGAAATCAACACATCAATGTATTTATCATTATCATATTCATCATCATCATCATCATCATCTTCTTCAGCTTTTATATCTTCATCATTATCATAATCAGATCAATTTCATTATCACTATTTTCATAATCATCATCATTATAATTATCATTATCATAACCTGCATTATCATCATCATCATCATCATCATTATCACTGTCATCATTACTCAATTCATTATAGTTATCACCATCATCATTTATCATCATCATTATCATCATTATCATTATCAATATAATCATCTATATCATCATCATCATTATAATGATTATCGTAATAATTACCATCTCTATCAGCCATGCTGTCAAAGAACACCCAATGAGTAGGCTCTGTCTCCGTCTTCACAAATGCCACGTAATGACTCGTCTGGATGCACACAACGGCAAACAGTTCCATCCTCTCACGATGAAAGGAAATTCCTCCTTTCCTGATCATCATTTCAAAACCTCTCTCCACCTCCGGAGTTAGGGAGAGCTGCTTTGTTCTGTGAGATGGAAGACTCTTATGGGTCTGAAATGAAGGGAATGTGCAAAGGATAATGAATACTGTACTCTGTGAAAGGAAATCAAGTTGCAAGTGCAAAATTTCTAGTATTTTGGTTCTCCTTCTTGTTCTCTCATCATCTCTCCAATCCTCTTTTTCTCTATTTCCTTTCCTTTTTCCATCTCTCATCTCCATAGATAAACAATATTTTATTACAAAGATTATTGACATCTACATTTTGTCTTACTGTCTTTATCTCTTTCTATCTCTCACTCTCTTTTTAAAACTATTTATTTTTACCTCTCTCTTCTCTCCCCCTCTCTCTAATACTCTTATTTTTAATCTCTCTGTTTCTTCATATTTTTCTCTCCTCTTTGTGTTCTAACTATATTCATCTGACCGTCTGTTTCTCTCTCTCTCCCTCTCTCTGTTTCTTCATATATTTCTCTCTTCTTTTTGTTCCAACAATATTTATCTGTCTGTCTGTTTCTCTTTCTGTCTCTATGTCTCTCTCCTCCCTCTTGTCCTCCATAATGCTCACCATATCACGGCAGCTATGGCAGTAAGATTTGATGAATTCTTCAGAGATGTCCTCGTCTGGTCTGCAATCTCTACATTCCACTTTGGCCAGTGCTCCGCAGATAGTGCACTGTCTAGGATCTACAAAAAAGAAATAATATATGCATGAAATGTCAGACATTACTTACAGAAAAGTGCATAAGTCTACTGGACTACACATTGCACAGCATTGAGAGGGTTAATTCAAATTGTAATTCTGTTCTGAGAAAATACAGAATCGCAAAATTCTTAATACATATTCCTGGCCAATTGTTTTTTTAGCATACCTCTAAATCAATCTTATTCTTGTCAGTTGTCTTTACATCTTCACATGTTAAAGCTCATGTACAGTATTGGTAGCAAAAAGGAAATTGGAAAGAAACATGTTAAATATAGTCTCATGTTGTTCTCCTTGTATCAAAAGATGTCTGTAAGAGATCATTTGGTATTCCATCTATGATTTCTCATGAATTTCAGTGTAAATATCTGTAAGGAATGCTTGATGACTGCCATTATGCTAGGACCCTTCCACCCTGACGGCTCCCCGCACAGCAATCTTGGGGCTTCGCATAGAGACAGCGTGTGTGCACTGTGTGTAGCTACTCATCATTGGTTTTACACGTGTGTGTACAGTGTATAACACATGCTGCCTTTGTTGGGATTTTACGTGCCTGTCCCTGCACATAAATTAGTTTTTGCCTCTTATTTGTTTAATATTAAACTTTAGGAGGCGAAATCTTCACAGTGTCTTAGTATTGCTAGTAACTTGCTACTTATCAACAAAAATTGAAGAAATCTGACGAACAGTTTTTGAGGGCTTACCAAAACTTTACATGACCTTTAAAGCTCATAGACAGTGTCGGTAGCAAAAATCATACTGGCAAGAAACTTATCTAACATTGTCACATACTATTCTCCTTTTATCATAAGGCACATGTACGAGATTATTTAACATTCCATTCACGATTTCGAACAAATTTTAGTGTAAATATCTGTAAGAAACGCTTGGTAACGGTTTTTCACTGCCTCACGCTGAGACCATATCCACCCGAAGGTTCCCCACACAATAAACCCAGCGCTTCGCACTATGTGTAGCGTATTCTATAACACACAGCAATCCTCGTGTGAGTAATGTGTGTGGCCGTTGTTCGAATTTACATCCCCTCTTTTTTGGGCCAGGGATTTTTATTCTTTTCACCTCTAATACGATAAATATTTCACTTGAGGAGCAAAAAACTTCACAGCATCTTAGTTATGTTAGTACCCTGCTATTTATTAAGTAAAATCAAAGAAATCTCTCGAAAAGTTTTTGAGGGCTTCCCAAAACGATCTAATACCTTTAACTAATTTACATTTACATGTTCTCTTGCATGTCATGCATGATTCAATGGGCTCTGCTAACTTACAGTTTTCAAGAAGATCAGTGATGTCAATGGTTAGACTAGGTAGGATCCTCCTGTACATCTTGTAATCCTTTCCAAACCTTGGCATCTGTACAATCAGGCACTCTGGAATCTAAACAAATAGATCAAAAAATATAAACACGTGTTTAGTTGAGACGTGCCAGCTCTACACAGCAATGTAAATATCACAGGCATCTGCACTAGTGAAACCTAATGTGATTCTTGAAGGTGGCTTTTTTCACCAAAGAACAATAATGGCCGAGCAACAGTCATCTTTTCCTTAATATTGGTGATCTAGCTGGCCTGTGCAGGCATGAACCAGTGTCTCAGTCACTAATTCTGGTGTATGCCTGCACCAGTTAGCCACATTCCAACTAGGGAAAAGACGATGGCTGATTGGCAAGATGCATTCCTTTCTTAAATATAATACAGGAAAGACAATCTACAGGTTGTGCTTAAATGTCCTATATCATTAATCAGTTTTGATTCCACATCAAACACACAATCTTTGATTTTTCATACAGGCCAGATTCTCCAGAATAACCTACAAGCAAAATTTAAGAATTTCAATTTTCCATACTGGCCAGATTCTCCAGAATAACGTACAAGCAAAATTTAAGAATATTAAAACAATTTAAACCAACTGTACAGATGACTCCTTGAGGCAATGGATGCCAAAGTTTGATATATTAAATTGCCGTTTTATAGTATTTCCTCCTCTTCCCTTCCTTATCGTCATAATATTATGTGTAGAATTTACTTGACACTGTATAATTACTCATAATTCTGGTTTGAATGCATTCTTTGTCAGTGGGTCATTTTTAACAAGCCCTCTTTTGTGCTCTTCCTGATCCCACCACTATTATTCATTTCAATTAGTTTTCAGTGATTTTTGTAATGTGTTTTAAAAATGGAAAATGGATGATTTGATTAGATTTGGAATTCAGGAAATGTGCAAGACTATTACAGCAAAAGATACATACAATCTAGACCAAGGGAGACTATGAGACAAAGATGAGAGCATTACCTCGACCAGTTTGAGTTCATTATCCAAGAAGGATTGATGGAGGAGTTGTTCTACCCTAGGTAGCTGGAGAGAGTCGTTCTTCTCCATGAAGATCTGATACAAGTACTGGTTGTCTATCTCCTCTGTATCTCCATGTCTGAAAAAATAAAAAAAAAACAACTCATCATTCCCAAATTGAGACTAATGTCAACTGAAAAATTATTTTACAATAGCTTTATGAAAACACCTAGAAAAACATCCACTTTAGATTAGTGAAATAAAGCTAAAAAACAGCAAAAGAGATAAATATTGCTTTTCACACATTCCTTGATAGCAAGATTTGACTTGGCTCCAAAATATATAGGAAATAGATAATCTGATACTGAAGATAAAAACATTACAATACTTGGCAATCTTACTGGAAACATAACTCGGGGAATATTATTATTGCTGTGTCAAAAAAAAAAATCCCTTTTATAAATTGCATGCAAACAGTGAATTTTTATGACATATGGTCGCATTCATTATTAAATCATGTTGGGCATAAAACCAATATTGGTTAAATACCCTATGTATAATTAATTCAACTTCCCTGTTGTATGTACGTGGAGCTATGTCAAAATGAAAGCATGGTTCCGGGATATCATGAGCATATACTATTCTGCCATTAACATATAGAACGAAAAATAAGACACACTTCACTCAAGTGCTGGTAAGCTTTTTTTACATACCATACATAAACATGGTAATAGCAAAAACTATCCTTTGAGCACTTGAATTACTTCCTAATTGCAAGTGATGTATTACTGAAAGATTTTCCCCAAAGTATTTTCCCTGTTTGGTAATAAAATATTTTTAATTGCAGAACTACAGGGGAATATTTCCACAGATGAAATATTTATCAATCTACACACTAGCTATTAAGCGGTACATCTACGAAAGTGAAATATGGCACTTTGGGACTGTACATATACATGATGCATTACTGATTTGATGCTTGGAAATAATGATGTTAAGATACCTTTTTTTTTTAATCTGTATGTTTTATTAAATCAAAGACAAAATCAAAACATTTAAATGTCATTAACAATGATTGGTACACAACAAAAAAGATATAAAAAACAAAATAAAAAAGTGACAAGAAATAGAAGATATATTTAAACCAATAACATATTATAGTGAGCAATACGAAGCCAACGCAAATAAAATAGACCCATTCGATCCTGTCATGGGCCACCGAAGCCAGGACACGCTCCACAAAAACATGTTCCATACATTAATACCACATGGTCAGACCATCACTATTTAAACATTGCCTGTAACCTACTAGATCATAATAAACAGCTACAAGTAGCTTCATGATCATAACCTCTTCCTCACTATCTGATCGTTCTTCTTCACACCCCCATAATTCCATCCACAGTCCAGTACATCAATCTCTCATTTCGCTTTCTTACATTCAGGTCCTGTTAAGATATCATCACAAAAGTCCATAATAGTTACGTAATGAAAAATCTGTAACACTACAAATATTCTGAAAAGCTGTCACCTCAGCAGTAAAAAAGAAAGATTAACAAAGGACTACAAAGCATTGCTACTACCTTGTAAGCCAATAATGGGTATTAGCCAAAATTATTTACATAGAGTATTTAGTGATTATATACACGAAAGAGCCCTAATATGGTCTAAAATATTGTAGATTTCTCCAGACAGGGTCAATATACAACGCAATGGTAAAAATATTTTTTTCCCCACTCAATCCAATTGATTAGGTATGTCATATAACACCTTTTCTTTACATATACAAAGCACTTTTGTGTTTTCTAGGTTAATTATCAATAACTTTTCTGAAATTCCTCATCCATCTTCTATTATTGATTTTCACTTTAAGTCCTAAAACATTTATTCATTCATTCATTCCAATACCGGTAAATGGAAAGTGGACTTACAATCAAATTCTTTGCCATTTGCATCAAATTTGCAACCCCCCCCCCCCCCCCCCCCAGTTTCCTACCTAGTTTTGATTAGTGGTTGAGCCTTCAAGACATCTCTGACCAGCATATGAAGCAGTTCCTCAGGGTCCTTCTCCTCATTGGTCATACCTGGGAGGAGTCCTAGTCTATCAAGATGAAGACGCAGGTCTCGCACTCGATCAGCCCGTACAAACCCATGCCTGTATAGAATTAAACAAAGCAAGGTCAGGATCAGTAAATCCTTATATCATACTCGAGCCAAAACAATTCTTCAAGAGACATTATGTAATTTTTATATTTGGCAATACATGTACACGGTGGTCATTCTTCAATGCTCAACTTCACTTTATTTTGTGTTTGTGTTTGCATAAGGTCATAGTAATATTTCAATATTTGCATATATCTAGCCTGTCAAATTGTAATTTAATATGTTGATCAGGGTCCTATCAAAATTACTTCCCCTTCCACCACCAACTTTACACAAGGCCACCAACAAAAAAACAACAACAAAACAGACAGGGTAGCAACAGAATCTTACTGTCTGAGAGGATTGACTATCTTCTCCCTGAGTATGGTCTGGATTTCTTGGAAGTGTTCTACATCCCCTGCATCCTTGGGTCGGCTTAGCAGGGCATCGAAGGTGACATTGAAGGAGAACATGCTATAGAGGGTCACATCTAGGTAGCAGGAGTTCTGGTCCCCCTGGATGCCCTTGTTCTCACCCACCGAGCTCTGCTGGAACTTCTGAGGTTCCACATAGCCCTGGATGATGGGCGATTCCTGGTTTCCAAAATCTGTACCGGTTATAAGAAAGAGATAAAAGAACAATCCAAGTGGTAAAATGGATACACCCAACGTGGAGCCTTTACACCAAATCGTATTCAGTTCAGGATAACAAAGATTGAATATGCAATAATAACACGACTAATGGTGATTATATTACAATTAAATCGCAAAGAGTTACATAAATCAAGTTGTGGACAATTTCTATAGCCTTGCACATCATCAAGGTATTAAAATATACAAACATTACAATAACACCAAACATAATTTCTACAGGTAATAGTAGTATACAATAGCACAATTAAGAAAAAAATCAATAAAAAGCAAAAAGAATTTTTAAAAAGAGGCATACAAGTGGGTATAAGAAGAATAATGTAATGCATACCAAGACTGGTTTCTCTTGTGTACACCCTATATGTATCTGCATTAGTCGGGAACCTGGAGTCTGGTCTACATTGAGACAGATAAACAAAGATTGCCTTCCCTGATCCACACACGAAGTACTGGATACCTTCAAAATTGCCGTCATTGCCCCCGATGATAGGTTCCTCCTGTAAAGTAATGGGTGAACATGGAGAGGAATGATTGTAAGAGGCCGGCAAATGTCAAATATAGATTTGTATTCCTGGCATCTAATGCCCTGAAGTTATCAGAAGTTTAGTCCCGAAATGCTTTTCTTATACAATTAATTTTTTGTATAATGCCAATACTAATTGGTTTTAACAGAGTGCTTTTCAAGTTACAAGTAAATGATCCAGGTTTTACAGTGTATCTTTACTCCTCTCATTTGTTGTTGTTGTTGATTAAAAGAAAATACTTCTGATGATAAAACTTGGGGAAAGTGACTTTGGGGCCCAGGCTGGAAATCTTTATGATTTGCTTGCCCAAATGGGCAAAACGTAACAATTTTGTTTACACCATGATAAGAGATAAACTATACATACCAACTCAATACCGGCTATCTTATCATCAAGCCAATTAAGATGGGTATCTAGAGACCTGATGACACCGTAGTGAGACTGCCCTCTTATCTTCACCTCGACGACGGACTCGAGGTCGAGATCCAACTGCTCTGCCTCGGGGGAAGTGTCTTTAACAATGACATCCTTGTCGTATCCTACACGATGTCGGGGGTATTCATAGGAGGTCCGGTCACTGCGATGTGTATTCTCCTCTTCTAGATTTTCCTGGTAGGTCTCAAAGTTTGTCTCCTGAAACCATCTGCGGTAAGCTGGGGATCCTGCAAATTGGATGAGGAACAATATTAATATCAAATTAATATTAATTAAATAATAGCACTTGACCGTTCCTCCTCCCTCACATCCAATTCATCACGGGCAATCAAAATGTACTCATTTCCCATGCATTATCTATCAAATTGAATTTAACATTTCCTTCTACAGTGCTATCCACCACTGAATGTGCTCTCAAAGCACTAAATATAGGATATATATCTTTACACAACAATTTCATAAAATATCAAAGGAACACCATGATGAATGGGAAGAAAAAAATTGTAAAATGATTCAACATAATCTTCAATCGCCAGGAATGATGCAGACCATTTTCAATCCTGTACCACATTCATGGTACAACGTATATAAAACGATGTAAAGTCTGCATCATTCATCCAGACAAAAAGTCATTTAAAAACACCCTTCCAGTTTTGGCTCATATTCACCTTATTTCACAGTAAATATTGATGATTTATGACACAGCCAGTTTAATGACGAGGAAGAAAACTTTAGAATGTATTTTGTTTAGAATTAGTTTTTAGGTCACAAGACCAAGGCCTAGCCCTAGACAAAGACAAAAACCTCTATCAAACATCAAAATTTATGAAGAAAAAAAAATCACATACAAGTACATGTCATCAGCCTGCTTCTGTGAAACTATTCATAACACTTGTCCTTAAAACAATGCTTTCCTAAGAAATTCATCTCTTCATAATCAATCAATCATAAATCATATAATCTCCATTGATAAATAAAACAGGATGTAAGGACAACAGAAAAACAGCATCTTCCTGTTTTCTATCTAACCAAGTAGATAAAACTTTTCAACACTTTTTCAATATTTTGGAAATAAATTATTGTAAAAAAATAAAAGATTTATAAAGTCTTGCTATCATGACATAATAATTATATCAAACAATGTATGCATCCTAATGGAATGTTGAGAGAAGATGAACAGCTGATGGAAAACAGAACTGAAACCTATGTGCACTTGAGCGTACAATTCAACTGAAATCTGAATGGTAACACCTATTAAGTAGGGAATTCCCTACAATAAAAATGAACATAAATGCTTGAACCATATTACAACACCCACTGGCAGTGATGCTCCACAAGTTCACTTGTTTCCATGTTGAATTCATGCAAGTGTCACTTGTAAAGTCCAGTACAATACAAGTGTAAACTCAGCACTTTTTGACAAAATGGAGCATAAGATGAATCTGTCTCTCTGCCGTCTGCCTGTCTCCCCCTTTTCTCTCTCTCTCTCTCTCCCTCAGTCTCTCCCTCTCTATCCCCCTTCCTCCCTAGCTCCACCTCCCCCTCCCTCTCTCCCTACCTCCACCCTTCCCTTATCTCTGCTACACTGACAATGCTCAACATATGAAGTACAAAAGTACAAAGACAAACCTGAAATCATAGAACTTGACAACTGAAGTAGATCAGGAGGAAAAGGCAATAAAAATGAGCAATCATAAGGCAGAGGCTCATGCATAATGCTGCTTTTTTTAGATGAGTTTAATGGAAATCCTTAGAAACTCCAAGGTTTCTCCAAGCAGTTCAGTGTGCACTGGAAATCCTTAGTAACTCCAAGATATTAATGATATGCTCCAAAAAGAAAAGAAAAATCCAAACAGTTTAAAATGCTGTGGAAATACTTATAAACTGCCGGTTACAAATCATATACTTCACAGAAAAGCATGTCCTTGCAAATTCCAAATGATAGCTACGTATGTTCCACAGGCAAGAGTTCTTCAAGCAATCCCACAAGCAAAACTATTTAATACATCAATGACAGAGGCTTTTATAGCTCTTCCTTCATAACTAACAAACTTATTCACTGCATTTATAAAAATCTGTTCCAAAGTCTAGTTCTGGTCATAACCACCTGATTGTTAGAGGTTCAGTTTCATATCATCATACTCCAAACCAGTATAAACAAGCGTCTGCGATCAGCTGTTGTCAGCAGTCATACTACTTGTGATGCATATTCATAGCAAAACAATGTTACAGTGATAGTCTGCAAACTCAAACCCTTTGATGTAATATTGTGTATAACTGAATGGACATGTACATGTATAACGTGACATGTAATTAATCATTTCCAGACAATTACTTAAATAAACAAGCTTTTATGAAAAATGAAATTACATATACCCTGGTCTGATTTATTCCATGAGGAAAAATTACATTATTGGCCACTAAAAATGGACATACCAGAGAATGCACTTGGTTTATTGCACAGTGTGCTATCTGGGTCTGGGAATCAAGACTATTCACAAGGGGCTCAAAGAGCAAATCATGAGGAGGGCGTGACTCTTCTAAATATGGTGATGATGTCATGGTTTGGTAATTCCTACATGATGTTTGCAAAATGCTTCGCCACGCATGTGGGTTGGCACCAGAAATTGCTAGAACGAGAGGGGAGTTTTAGCATCCCTTGTTATAACATTGGATGACTCAAAGTGTTTTGTTTGCATGGAAGGCAGATAAAGGTCCAAGGTTCGAAAAAATAATTGAAGGGGGCATGTTTTTCTTCCTCATGTTTCATTCATTGTTTTGGTTCCCTTTAGCATTATTCATGAGTAACTGAGTATCGCACAGCAATGTCCCACAATACTTCATTGGCATGCTTTTACATGATTTTTACAACTGTATGTTTCTTGCATGTTTGCTTTTAAACATAATAATAACATTGAAATATTTTCAGGTTCAAAGTACATGTACACTACAAAATGGTGGAGGTGCAAGATTATATTACCTTTAATTAATGATTTCAACATTTGGACAAGGAGCTAAAAAAAAAAAGGGAAAAAATTATAAATAAACTGATCTTAAAGGTCATACTGCACACTGATATCCGGTGTTATTTTCAACGGTATGATACAACATATAATACATGACATTTTACATTAGACAGAAAATCCCTGTTAAAAATAGCAATTCCTTTTCTTCACCAGTTTGTGTAAAGGTGTGGTAAGCTCTAAGTTTAAACTCTCGATTGGTTATTTCCAAATTTATCAGTAAAAGCATACATTAGCAATTTCTATGGCAATGTCCACTTAATATTATGAAAAATATGTTTCCATAATTAATATTACCCACGATAGTTTATTTTTAAAGGGCAATCCTACCTTTGTAAAAAAAAATCAGGAAAAAAAAACCACAGAAAAATTAGAGAAGCAGATTCGTGAAAGTTTGAACAAAATCCGACAAACAATAAGAAAGTTGTAATCACATGGAAATTTCAAATTGGCCAAATTGGTACGGTCAGTATGATGTATGTAGCGGCGGTCAACTTTCCTATTTGCTTCAACACACAAAATGACTAAAATTTCAATTTGTAAAATGTATAACTTTGTAGGATTTTTTTCTTATTGGAGGACCTATAATAATGTGGTATCTACAATATCTACAATGTCCTGGAGGAAAAGGCGTTTAGGAAAAAACTGGAATTTAATTATATTTTGGAGTACTGTACATCAAATGGAAGAGTTGACCAATCAATCAATTCACCAAATTACCAGTTTGAGATTCGCATAGATGTAGTGATCTCATTTTTCAAACATTCATAACCATCTCGTTCTTTGACCGATTTCATTGGTATACCTTTCACGCTATATATAGTCGAGGATTGTAATTCCGAACAGATTGTATTACCGAACGTGTACTGTTAAGCGCCTAAAATGGGTTTTCATACGCGTGGGATTACGCGTATGAAAACCACACTACTGAAACAAAGGTTGTGTCTTTTTCCCATAGGTTTCACATGTTCGGAAATACAGTACCTTTTTCAAGGGACCAAAACGCCGTGTCGTTGGGAAGGGGTTCACTCGGAAGGGAATATCGTATTGAATCTACGTTGTCTTTTTAAAATTCCATCAACTTCTTTTTCTGTAGGACTTTGAGCATTCATTATCTAAGTTTGACAGATATTCGTTTGATATTTTATTTGCTATCGTTGATTTTCTGAAAAGTGTTCGCACACTGGATCCACTACCATATATATAGCCAGTGTGTTCTTTCCACAATAGCTGTTCATTAAGCATTACTACAAGATATTTAAATACATTAACTCTTTCAATCTGCTGATCATAGACAATTGGATCAAAATCAGAGAATGCTTGAAATCTTTGGTGAGTACATGTACCTACATGTAACAACATACATTTTGTTTTCTTCAAATTTCGTGTCAGCTTATTATGAACTAACCATTTTTCTGCGGTCTGTCATCCGAGTTGCATATCATTTCTTAATTCATCAGCATTTTTTGCTCTGAACAGTAATATGAAGTATCATCGGCATACATATTGTTACTGGCATGAGTTGCAATTAACGCCCTCTGCGGCAGAAAACTGAGATTGTAAAAAAGAGGAATTTTGTGGCTTGTGGGACATGGATGTTTTACCAGTTTTCAACCTTACTCTCTCTTCTCGAAGTAACTTTTAAGGTCTCTTTAAAGCTCTCACAAGCTTTTGTTGGATTCACTCATATCCATGCATGTAGTTCATGTGTTCATCCTCCATCAATGGGTGTTTGCGTGCACATATGTTCATCATGACAGTAATAAAGGAGTCAAAACTTTCAGCCAATCGTGTTGCACGTGTATTATATAGCCATAGGATGCATACAGCTAAGTTGTGACTAAGTTAGTATGAATACGGTATGTGATGGATTGTGCATGCACCGTCGACATCGTGATCGATATATAGTCGTGAGTGATCATGAAGTATAAACTGTGCATTGAATTGGTAAAGTGAGCTGAGATGACAAGAATATTATTGAAGAACAGAGAACGTGTTTGGAACTAGTGAGCATAAAGGCTTTAAAGCAATGAATAAGACAAAAGAGACCCAAGCTACAAATTCAAAAGAATTAGGCAGCAACTTGGCAATAACACATATGTACATGTACTTTATAATTAAGATCAGTAAAAGCAGATGGTAAATTATTGATGTAAATTGCAAACATCAGTGGCTGCAATATTGAGCCCTGTGGTACCGCAATGGTAACTGGAGCAAGTATCAACTAAAAAAAAAAGTTTTTTATCTTGCTTGATGATACATTCAGCATCATTCCTAAAAACTTAATTCTTGTCTTGTGTTATTCCCCTCATCGTAATCTAATTAGAAATGGTAAAGTTGAAGCAAATTACTTATAAACATATATTCAATACTTTGTTTCTATAAGTATGAACATAAAATCATTTTCACACTCCACTGGGAAAATTCTCAATCACACAAACCACTCATGACCACACAAATCATTCAAACACAAGCACTTATATGTTACTAAATTTGAAACATGGAGATTTATAAGCTCTAATAGTAGGCTACTGAGCACATTCAAAGAATGCCCTAAAAAGAGGGACTTCTCACATGTGATTTAGCAAGTTGCAACATGTCATTATACATGAATTTAAAGGAGAGAATACACATTGCTATCAATCAATCATTGTATGTGTGTGTGTGTGTGTGTGTGTGTTGTCCTGTACCTTCCTTACTTTTTGTATACGTTGTCAACCAGTGCTGGGCTAATCCCATATTTTGTGTGAAAAATAAATTTGCTAACTAATGCACAATCGTATTCTTTTGGGACCTAAGTAATACAAGCTTCGCTTTTAATCTAGGTTCCACCACTTTTGTTTTACTATAAGTTCCTCCACAATCTTTGTGATTATCTCATTGAATCTTTGTACTGTACTTATGATCTATTTTGTACAATTATTTTGTTTTACTTTCGTGTTATATTCTTTACAAACATTGTAATTATGTCATTTTTGTATTATCTTTCTTACTTTGTACTTCATTAATATTCATTTATGATTGTCATGTATATTGTATTTCAATTTGTTGAAAATAAAAAAACAAAAGTGGAAAAAATAAATTCAAATCAAATCAAATCAAATACATGGTACAACAGACAAGAGAAATTGAAGTTGAAAAAAAAGCAATTCAAATTAATGTTATGTCATTCACATCAAGCTAAGAGATTATCAGTACTACAATTTCAAATATTTTCAGCAATCAAGACTCATGTCATAACTCTTAATTAAAGGGAAAGTCCACCACCATGATATATCAAGCTGATTTTAAAAGAAGTTTTAAGTTTTTTTAAGTTGTCTGTTACCGGATTGTTGGCAGGTAATCTCAAGTTTCAGTAATGACAGAAAATTTTCTCACGTAACAAAACCAAACTTATATTTAAGACTACAGATAAACAATACATGTTAATGTAATTGGTAGAAAATGTAGAATAACTGTGAATTCAGCAAAGAAAGATAAGAAAATCAAGCTATTTGTCCCAACCATGAGTCAAGCTAAGCACTAGACCACATACCGGTACTTTCAGCGAATGTGATTTTCCACAAGTTTTCATTTTCATTTTCATACTTCCTAGTCCAAACAACCCCATGGTAAAAAAACCCCCAACAAAATTAATTCAAGACAGCTTCTTTCAAAATATAATTTAATTACTGGAACTAACAAAGGAAATGCCTAAGGCAGTCTCGCCTTGCTTTACGCAATCATCAGGGCAGCATTATGATTTGGTGAAATATCAAAAGGTTGGGTCACTTTCGGGGCACTACCCCTGAGCCCCGTCTGGGCCAGGTACCCCAATTTGAACAACTTAAATCCCCTTTACCTTAGATTTACTAGACTGTCGAGTTTATTTAAAATCAAGCTGTGTGTTTAACAAAAGCAGAATATGTGTATATGAAATATTTGCCAATGGGACACTTTTTAGGCCAGGAGCCTGTCCCGAAATAGTCAACCCATTTTACATATGAGATTTGACCCCTTAAAGTTCCTTAGACTATCCATGTCATTCACAAAAAGCTTGTCAGCTCAAACAAAGCTGCCAGGTTAGGCCCCCAGAGCCCCCGAAAGGGGCCCCGAAAGGGGCCCCAAAGTCGGGTCGATTTCAACCCATCTAACATATGCGGCCCAAACTTTGTCAGAATTAAGGTACGACTATACATTACCAAAACACCACAACTGACAAAATTTTCCGTCGGGATGGGTTGTCAGACGTTCAAAGACGTAACGGTTGGCAGCTCTGCATTATGTCTTTGAAATCAATGAGATATGTGGCACAGGTGCCCATTATAACCAAAAAAGGCCCTAAAAGGCCCAAAATAATATATCTGCAACATAAGTTTTTTAAAATCTTTGTTTCTAATTTCTAATGGTATAGACATCAATTTTGAAAACAAGGTTATATAAAAAGCTCACTTTAGCAGGCCACATAGGCCCATCAATGGCCCATTTGAGACAATTAAATTTGATTAATTCCCTCACAGAGGTTGGCCAAATTCATCACATTCAAAATAGCTGCCAAAGTGTTAAAATGCCTACTTGCATGTAAACTGAGTTTGGGCTTTAAAGCAAAGCTATTAGCAAGCTGGTTATTATAGGCATAATAGTTGGGTCACTTCATTTCATCAAGATGGCCGTCACATTCAAAATGGCCTCCGTTGTGATTTAAGATGTGACTATTGGCATTTCAAAGTTTATGTTGTATCTGGAGCTTGTAACTTGGTATTAAGTGTGGAATTTAGTACTGATATGCTGGAAATTTCTAGAAACAGAAAACATCTATCTAACATTTAAAACATGCTTCTCTTCTTATTGAAGAGCTATTCATAAACAATATTCATCAATATTCTGATGAAGCCAAAAAATACTCTTCTTTTACAAATAAATGTTATTATGACAAAATAAACCTATAATCAGATGCAAAACAAGTAAGTGATATTACTGCACTTTCCTCATTTTTCATCTTAGTGGTCATATTGAAAAAAGACAAAACTGATATGTCCTTACGAAACAACCTAGACATCGTAAGATTTATAAACATGCTAATTAGTATCTGCATTCTTTATAAACATCTGCAACACCTATTAAAGGGCAATCCAAACTTTGTAAAAAGTTAATATGTATAAAATCAGAAAAAAAACCCCACAAACATAATGATGAAAGTTTGAAAGAAATCGGATCAAGAATAAGAAAGTTACCAATGTTTGAGAAATGAGATCACTACATATGTGAATCGCAAATTGGCAGTTGGGTCAGTCGACTGTGAGGTATTCCTGGTCAAATCTCAATTTTGCCGTACACCGTTAATTTTCCTTTTTCTCATAAGCCCCTTTTCCCTCGGGGCACTACTATAATATTTTTTGAAAAATTGACATTCAGTCATTGTGTGTGTTGGAACAAATGGGAGAGTTCTCTGCTGCTACATCACAGTGACATTACTGATTCGGTCAAAGTGAATTTCCCATTTGTACAGGGATTACAACATTCATATTGCTTGTCCGATTTCGTTCAAACTTTTAATAATCTACTTCTCTGATTTTTTTGCTTTCTTCCAGAGCAACTTGCCATTAAGTTTGGATGTCCCTTTAAAGAAAGAGAGCCTGAATACATGATTCTTTAGTATATTAACCATTTTGCATTTTGATGCTTTATTCCAAAATGCAAAATTATCAGATGCACATCACATTTCAACGCTTACGGAGCATTTCTCAATTTGATGGCAATCTTGGAAATGAAATTCCCCACTATTTAAAATTTTCAGCATCATAAGTCTCAACCAAATACAACACTGTAACTCGCTTATATCTACTTTTGGCAAAAAAGTTCCAGCATCCATAACTTTCTACCTATAAGATATCAGCTTGAAGACACAGCAAACTTAATGGAAATACCACATCTTGAAACAGACCAGTGGTCATTTTTAATTTGACAGCCATCTTAATGAAAGGAAGTGACCCTACACTAGAGGTATTCTGCTTATAAAACATACTACCTTGCAAATAGTTATACTGTATAAGCTGAAATTTTCGCAAGGGTTTTATTTTCGCAAATTTCGTGAGTAACCTGCTGATAGCGAATTTAACACCACGCGAATGTAATGCCACATCAACATTGGTGTGTATAATTTACTGGTATAGTAGCAGTGTGAAGTACAGTTCGCATGCAGCGCTGTGTGACTGACTAGAGTGGCGGTGCTGGTGTGTATTTTTTATCGCTAGATAGACAGATCGCAGGCCTGGGCCTAAGTCGGCCATTCGCAAAAGCAACAATGCGCGCATATGTCTTGGAGTCTCTCATTCGGGTATCTGTAAGCGAAAATATTAGCTTATACAGTAATTCAAAGCCCAAACTCAATATTATATGCCGTGTTGAACCCTCTTGTGAGGGAAAGAATTGTCTTTGATGGGCCATCAATGGGCCCCATGTGATTCCTAAAGTGGAATTTTTATATGACCTCGATTTCCAAATTAATGTCTACCATTCAAAATCAAAACCAAATATTTTTAAAAAATCTTATTTTGCAGATAAATTATTTGGGCATTTATGGGCCTTTTTTTTGTTGTTGTAGGGCATCTGTGGCACCTATACATGTATGTTGTTGATTTCAAAGATGTAATGTTGACTGATCACAATTAAAAGCATTTAACTTATATTCAACATATCAGTGACTTTATAATATTTTGATATATAGGATGGCCCTTTATTTGAAAAATGGGCACCTAAAGCATTTGTCTAATTTTACAGGCCGGGAAATACTACATGATATTTCATTATATCAAACTAAATCTGATTACGTCAACTTTGATGGGGAAAGACCCTGAGAGGGTCATTTATTTTTTTAAATGGGCACAACGGGCCCCAGGGCCCAAATTTTTGTTGGCCCCATATCCAGAATTATTCGGCATAAAAAACTCTACCTACATGCCAAATTTCATGCTTTTATGAAAAAGTGAACAATTCCATCGATTTTCTTCACCAATCTGCTGGACTATTAGACCCATTGAAGACAATGTACTACTTAAACAACTTGAGGTCTCTTTCTCCTCAGAATGATTACTACCTATAATCTAGCAATATTTTTAAAAGAAGGAAACTAGAATATCACTGAAGGTGATTAATACCCCCGCCCCAATGTGTGTGCCAAATTTCCTGAGCATTGCTCTAAAAATGAGGAAGTGGTTTGATCTGCAATATTTTCCCGTCTTATTGCCATATGTCGTTACCATGGCAACACAGTATGCCACACATTGAAACAATATGTCTTGCACATCTTTACAAGACCAATGTGTGTGCCAAATTTCACGAGCATTGCTCGAAATGAGGAAGTAGTTCGATCTGCAAGATTTCAACCTGATTTATTGCCATAATATGCCGTAACTATGGCAGCAACACAGTTCCGACACATTCAAAAAACAAGATGAATGCGATTGCATCTCCTATATGCCTCCACCTAAATTCAGTTGATGGCTCAAACTGTTCTTGAAATCTTGTGATAACCAGAATAAAAAGCCTCTAATTACATGATAATTGACCTCTTTGACATTTGACTATACACCTTATAACCCAAAAGTCTGATCACTTTATCTCCTCCTAGTCATGAATACAAAATAGTTGAGATATGGTGATAACAAAGGTAAAAAAAACATTAATTTCACAACAGTTCGTCTCATTGTGGTGATGCATACTAGTTCCAAGTTTGAAGTCAATGGATCAAATGGTTCTTGAGATATCACGTTAAGGCTAAAACCTGCAATTTTAGAATTGACCTCTATGACCTTTGACGTACGTTTCCCAAAATCTAATCAGATCGTCTTTCTATGGTGATACATACTAGCACCAAGTTTGAAGTTCATACCTCAAATGGTTCTTGAGTTATCGCTAGAACAAGAAAGCGGGACAGACGGACGGACGGACGGATGGACAACCCGAAAACATAATGCCTCCGCCACCACCTTTGGTGGGTGGAGGCATAAAAAGTCTTGCACATCTCCATCCCAAGACAAATGTGTGTGCCAAATTTCATGAGCATTACTCAAAAAATGAGGAAGTAGTTCGATCTGCAAGATTTGCAATGGACCAACCAACCGACCGTACGCTGATTCCTATATACCCCCTTTAAACTTTGTTTGACGGGGGTATAAAAATGTTGAATTATTGTCACTTGGGCTCTTGGGGTGGTACCCCCAAAGCCCCCCTCCCCTCTATTTAGATCCTCCTTGCCCAAGGATGCTTCCTACCTAGTTTGAGTTAGAACCGAGCCATGCATTTAATAATATCTAATTTTTACCATTGGGGCATTTTAGGGATGCTGCCCCTGAGCCCCCTTGGGGGCAAGGTAACCTGTTTGAATAAATTGAGGTCTCCTCCTGTAAGGATGATTCTTACCAAGTTTGCTGAAAATCTTGCTATACTGGGCTTTAAAAGAAGCAAAATATAAATTATTGCCATTATTGGGGCTCTAGGGATGGTGCCCCTAAGATTCAACCCCCCCCCCTTGATGGGTAAGTACCCCCATTTGTATTGATTTAGACCCTCCTTGCCTAAGGATGATTCGTGCCAATTTTAGTTGAAATTCACCAGCAAAGTTTTGAGAAGTCAAATGCTTATGTACATAGAGACAAAACAACATTTTACCCAAAACTGAACGAAATTAAACTGCCAATAGGTAACCTTTAATGTGATGAAAATGTATAATTTGGGTATTCATTTAAAGCTCATAGACAGTCTCGGTAGTAAAAATCATACTGGCAAGAAACTTATCTAATATAGTCACATACTACTCTCCATTTATCATAAGACACATGTACGAGATTATTTAACATTCCATTCACGATTTCGAACAAATTTTAGGGTAAATATCTGTAAGAAACGCTTGGTAACGGCTTTTCACTGCCTCATGCTAAGACCATATCCACCCGAAGGTTCCCCGCACAATAAACCCAGCGCTTCGCACTATGTGTAGCGTATTCTATACACACAGCGATCCTAATGTGAGTAGTGTGTGTGGCCGTTGTTTGAATTTACATCCCCTCTTTTTTGGGCCAGGGATTTTTATTACTTTTCACCTCTCATTCAGTAAATATTTCACTTGAGGAGGAAAAAACTTCACAGCATCTTAGTTATGTTAGTACCCTGCTTTTTATTCAGTAAAATCAAAGAAATCTCACGAAAAGTTTTTGAGGGCCTCCCAAAACTCTCTGTTACCTTTAAAAGAGAGTGACATAAACACAATTCCTACCAAGACTGATAACAAATATCATGGAATTGAAATAAATTCTTTTGAAATAAAGGAAAGTAAGGAACACAAGTTAACTCAATCGACTTTTGACCTTGACTTTTGACCCAAAATTTGTTCCACATTATTTGATACTCTTTAACCCTTATGTGCACGTTTCATGGAAATTGAAAAAACAGTTTTGAAAAGAGAGCATTTAAATTTTTTTTGACAATGCCACCTATGTCTCGTTTCTGCTCCACAGGCAAGACAAAAATGAAAGAAAAGGATACTCACCAGGAACTAGAAAATGAGCCTGTTGATCCATTCCCATTTCAAGTAAGATTTTACACAACTGCCATCCAAGATTATTTCCAGTATAAATGCTCTCATTTCTATTTATCCAAGTTCTCAGGAGAAAGAACTTCTGTTTATTGACATCATGCCATCCACTCCTTGTCTTTAGCAAATCAGCATCTGAGACGCTCAGTCTATTCGCAAGTTCTTTTGCTGAACAATTCATTTGCGCGAGTGTCCCAAGAGCAGGGCCATCATCAAGAGCTGAAACACAAGAATTCAATGGAATTTTAGTAAAATATTATCTTTTTGCAAAATGTTAAATTACACATAAAATAATTCAAATTTTGATTTATAAAGAAAAGGACTGCACTGAATACATATGGAAATTGATGATATATCTCTGCACTTGAAACTTAGAACTAACATGCTAAACTGAGATTCACACATCCTCTTTTTGTACATGGACAACTTTGCAAAAGAATTTATGAAGAGAAAGGTCCAATGAATTATATGTACATGTATCTAACTATATCTATCTCTCTACCACGATTATTGTTATGTACATGTATCTATGTAAATGTATCTATCTATCTATTTATTTATCTATTTCCACTTCTTTATGATTGTAATATACCTCTTGGAGGGGATATCCTTGGCATCTTGGCTGTCCTTTCTGGCAGATCCTGTGGCCTCAGAGACTCTGGAAGCACCATGTCTGCAGCATCTTTGAACCCATATCTTGTGAGAACATCAAAGAGTTTCCTCTGTCCTTCCTCTTCATTCATAGCCCTGTTAGAGCGCCACCACTGGAGCAACCTCAGAGTATTGGGCTTGGAGCTGTGATGGCTGTCGTTGTGGCCATACTGTTCCTGCAAGGGGATATGCAGAGCATTGGCTATGCTATGCTGCTTCTCTTCAACCATGTTGGCTATCACCTCCAAGAGAGTGTCATCCATACCTGTCAGATTGGTCAGAAGGAAAAGTGTATCAGTCAATTTTCAAAGCACAAAAAGAAATAGTAGAAACAGAAGAAGTCAATATGCCTTCATCTTTATTCAATCAACTTTACAAGACATTTTGCCACTGCGTACATGCACTGGTATGTAATCAGAATTTTAAATGAGGTCATATGTTATCACAAACAGAATAAAATACAATGTTCACGTTAATTTTCTCAAGTATGAATACAGGTAACAACATAGGTTGTTAGGTAACTTGACATCTCTTCTCCCAAGGGAGATTTATACTGGCACAAAGTATAAAATTCATGAATCAAATATATATATATAACATTGAAAAATACTGTGTTGAGAGGGATGGCAATATGATTTTCACATATCTCAATCTCTGTGACCTTTGACCTAATAAGCACAAAACTAATCATTCATTATTTCTATAGGGGTACGTAATGGCACCAATTGCGAAGTGAATGGCTCAAGCGATATCCTGAGATATTGTTATTATTTTTTTGTAAATTAGTTTCTGTGACTTTGACACATTGCCTCTGAAGATTTTACAATTTCATCTCTCGATAATGATGCATAAAGGTATCACGTGTGAGATCTCGATTTTGCTTAGAATTAGATATTTCAACGACAAGAGAGCAGGAAAGATGGACAGATGGACAGATGTGACTTACCTTTAACAACCTTGTTAGCCAGACTTTCCCTGCCACATCTTTTGAGAGCAGCAGACAGTGAACCAAGAAGGTCACCCTCAGGCTCCTGACGCCTCTTCCATTTTAACATGACATCATACCCCGCCTTGATATCATCCTCCTTTTCCAGATCCTGCAGCTCCTTGGACTTCAAGTGGAGCTCCTGGCCAAGACGCTTCCAGAAATCCTTCACATCTCTAGCTAGCTCCTCAATGAGTTCGGCTGTTAGACCTGCAATGTACGAACAATTGAAATAACTGAATGTAAATAGTTCTCAACATTCATAATTTCCCCTCTTTCTTGTTAACATGTAAACAGTTTATAAAAATGGTGTCTTATTTGAAAAATTATTGTTAATTATATGGGCAAAGATTTCTCTATTTTCTTCAGGCATGCCTTGGTACATATATATAATCTAAAAAGACAAAATGAATTGTCACTTTACAGAAAAAAAGTTACTATACAAAGGGTATCATTAGTATGAGCAAACTTTATATAATATGTGACCCTCCACCAACAAAACAACCAATAAGTCGGAAAATTGCATTTTTAAAATTTCAACAGTTTGAAAGCTTAGATTCTAAGCTTTAAAATGATATATAACTTGTCTTGTATGGACTAAGCAAAGCCTTATAAATTGCAATGAGAATGTCAATGTATCAGACAGGCTAATGACCAAAATAGAGAAAATGGGCTCTAAAGAAGTGTGACCATTTAAGAGCACCTAATCTGTGTCCTATTGTTTGTCGCACAAAAGGTTGAGTCAAAACTCCCTAGCATACACTGTGAAGTACTAATTGGATTGGATTGAAACTTTCCATACCTTCAGAATAGATATATTTCTTTGTTTCTTTAGATTTTGAATATCAGACAGTGCACAGTTTATAAGCTATACCAATCCCAGCAAGTTGACACACAAAGTTTGAATATCCAGGAAAACATGGTCATGACAAATGACAATGATTTGTACTGGTTACATATATCTTTTTTAAAAACTCACAATGAATCTTCTGCCAAAAACAACAAGTAAGAAGAACCAACCAATACAAATCTGATTGATGTGTTAATGGTGTACCACAATGGACTAAATTAGGACCACGGTTGTTCAGAATTATGATAATGGATTTCAACACACCCCTGCAAACTTCCAATGCCAGTTTATCCATGCCTATGGAACCAAGTGCTCTTGCCAGCAGTAGGGGCTTGTCGGAGTCAAATGCCAGCGTTAGTCTCCAGTCAAGGAACATGTTATAGACCCTTTGACTTGGATGGGAGTCCTCCATCTGGAGCCGGGAAAGATGGTCCCGTTCCAGACCTAGGCTGTCACCTAGAACATTCCAGACAGTCTCATGGACTTGACCTGCGATATGATGTAGCCTTTGCTCATCTAGCCCTGTAAGATGAGATTACATCATCAGAATATTCCTTTTTATTTTAAAGTCTTATGATGATATCATTACAAATATCTATCAATAATGTTCTTGCCTTTTCTTTCAAGATTAAAGGAAAATTAAAATTAAATATGACAAGTAACACAAAATCAGTCAAATGTTAATTGCAATAAGATCACCAAGTCAACAAACACCAATGCTTCCAAGGAATTGCGCATGTATGAATCTTCAGTGTGTATGTGAGAGTGTAAATGAGTTTTGATAGACGTGTATCAATCAAATATGATTATTTACATCTGGGACCGACCTTTAGCGTCACCATCCAAAAGACGTGACAGAGATTCGAACCTGGGTACGATCAGAGTCAGTTTTTAGGCGAATACAAAGAGCTGCCCATAGACGTTACCGCTAGATCAACGCCAGATCCCTGAGGTGTTTATGTAATATGCATATACTAGGTGTTAAAAAAAAACAGTGGACATCTTTTATCGTTAATAACCCCAAAATTATACCTCATAGCAGACTGAGGTTTTTACATTGTTAAGTTGAAGGATGTAAATTTTAATGATTCACGACTCTGGGTTAAAAAGGTATTCTGGAATTTCAGCTGCGATGCACAATCCTTCAACTTTAAAATGCAAAAACCTCCTTTGGATATGGTGTATAATTTACAAGTTATTAAAGATCAAAAGTGTCCACTGTTTTTTTGTAACATCTAGTATAAGTTATGATTATCATTGTTATAATGTTCCTTTTTTACTTCAATCTTTCTCTTCCATATCATCTATTTGTTTCATCTTTTTTACCTCCTTCTCTCACCTCCTCTCTATCTATTTTGTCTCTTTCTCCCTCTCTCTCTCTCTCATTCTCTTCTCTCCCGTCCACTTTTACTCTTCCTTAAAGGGGGTACCCAATGCTGAAACAATGTTAGTTCATTTAAAAGATCATGATTTTATTAGAAGAAAATCATCTGCCTTAAAAAAAATTTAAAATTCGTGTTGCCAGAAAATCCCCGAAATATGGTAAGATTTCAGGATATTTTGGCCCCTCAGCTGTGTCCCAATTTCAGCTAGGTAACCACAATGACGTCAAAGTGGTTACCTTGTCGCGCAATTATAGCAAAATGCGCGCAAGGTGTAATGCATTTTGTACAGTCTAGCGCGCAACACATCTGCAATACGCGAACCTGGGTAACCACTTTGACGTCATTGTGGTTACCTAGCTGAAATTGGGACACAGCTGAGGGGCCAAAATATCCTGAAGTCTTACCATATTTCGGGGATTTTTCTGGCAACACGAATTTTTAAAAAACTTAAGGCAGATGATTTTCTGCTAATAAAATCATGATCTTTTAAATGAACTAACATTGTTTCAGCATTGGGTACCCCCTTTAATCCTGCTGACTCACCTTGTTCTAGTTCATTTGCTAGAAAATGAAGTTCACTTTTGCGACATGCCTTGATCAGTGGTCCAAGTTTATCCCTAGAACTGGACATCTGTTCCCGCCATCTACGTAGCATGTCTAAGGCACAGTCCTTCGAAGAGCCGTTCAGGTCAATGATGTGAGTGATCTCCTTGTTCGTGATACCCAAGTTCTCAGCAAACGTCTTCCAGTTTCCATGGACACGCATTGCTACATTATTCAGGACATCATCCAAGAGAGAAACTGCACGGGGTGTATTAAAAAAAAAAAAGAAATTGGGAATGGATCTGATCAGTAAATACTTCTTTTTCTTTTCCAGACATTGATTACTGATACATGTATGTTTATGTTGAATTATTCAAGGCAGATTCAGATACAAATTGGTTAACTTGATAATTCATAACTACTTGCTGTCTCACAATGCTTTACATCATCGAAAAAATGCAGATGTACATGTACATAATATAAAATATTCGGACCTATGTAATTTTTACATGTATGTAAAAATTACATAGGTCCAAATATTTTGTTGGGCCAACATAGTATAGTATGCATCCAAATACTATGTTGGGCCAAAAAAGCACAGTATAGTATGGATCCAAATACTATGTTGGGCCAACACAATATACCATGTTTCTTCACTGATACAAGATGGATGTTGGTTATTTATATAACTTCAGCAATATTGTTGGAACATTCAATGCCAGCGAGCTAGCATTGACTAAAAATGACACAAACCTTGGTCCAACATTAATTCTTCAATCTCCAGCCAAAGTTGGCCAAAAAAAAGATGTTGGCCTAAGTACCAGCATACGACGTGGCCCAATATAGCATTGCTAACTTGGTATGGGTATAAATCGAACACATGAATTCAATGCTATCCAACTCACATTTACTGACAACCCTGCCATGATCCTGTCCTGATGTTCTCTGACATATGACCTTGGCTGACTTCCTGTCAATCCTTGTACTATCCGCAGAAGGCCTGCCTTCTGTTTCGTTCTTCCTTGAGCGACTCTCTGTGTGAAATTTGGGAAACTTATCAGTAATCCAACTGCTATTCTCACGCTTGCCCATTGCCAAGGCATTTGTTTTGTAGCTAGTGTTTTCGGGACGAGTTGTTCCTCTGCTTGTGACCACAATATTTGATGTCTGTCCATACTTGGCATGGGTGGACACGTACTCAGTGGCAGAAGAAGTTGGTTTCGCCCTTACTGCGTCTACGGCTCTACCAGATACTGCATCTGTATTGTCAAGAAAATTAAAAACAGCTTTTGGATCAATAAACTGGAATAGAATAACCACAAAAATGTATGCTTCTCTTGGTACTGCTTCATACGACTACCAATTGAAGTCCTCTGATCTTGAAATCTTCAAATGTTAGAAGAGAAGTAAACATTTTATTGCAATTGTAGTTTCGTTCACAAAATGTAGGAGACGACCACAATACAATCATGTACTTTCTTTCTGCTAGAACATAAATCCTCAACTACCACATCCCTCAGATAGCATTCAAAGTCAAAGCTTCCTGTTTGCTTGAAATACTGTATTAAGTGCTTTCTTTGTCAGGTCAGTTATTAATTAAGTGAACTCATTGTCATATTTAATTTACTTTCAGATATATATTAACATCACAATATAGGGATCCAACGTTTCCCATTGCATTTTTGACTGAGGGTGCATAAACTACTCGGTTAAGGAGCTATCTATCTATCCATCATGGTTTCTTCTCCCAGTTTGGAGGTTGAATGCAACATATTTCCACACATTTCTGTTCTCTGCCATTTTAGTGCACTCTCGCAGTGTTATCCATTCCAGGTCTTAAAGGCAAATTCAAATGCAGATTGTGGATGTTTTCATGCCACGAGAGGGTACTGTGTTCTTTACCAAATGATGACTTAGCCCTGCAGGGCGCAAACTTAGGACAGACAGCTTCGTGCAGTTCGAAATGTAATTGCATTAGTCCGATGGACACATTCAATGCACAAACTTTGTGTACGAGTGAATGGGGCTTACAAAATTCTGACTTTCCCCATGGCCACCTGGTGGCGTGTCCCTTTAATGCTCTCTTCCCATTTGGTTCTCAGCTTCCCTCTTGGTCTAGTACTGTACCTTCTACTTTTCTTTCCAACATCTTTCATGAGACATTATGGCCCATATTCTCGAAAGAGGTTTATTTTAAACCATGCTCTAAACCATGGTTTAAACCTCCGCCGTGGTCTAAATTAAGCGTAAATAAGCGTATATAAACGCATACTGTCCGCCCATTGGACAAGATGACATGTGCATACTATGCTTACGGAGGTTTAAACCATGGTTTAAAATAAACCTCTTTCGAGAATACGGGCCTATGTCTTTTGATGAGACCAAAGTATTTTACCTTTCTTTCTTTAACTAATCCTATCAGGGTTGGTTGTTTAAGCCCTACCAGGTGCAATATTTCTTTGTTCCCATTAATTTCCATGATATTCTCATCATCCTCCTATACACCCACATCTCAAATGATGTTATTTTCTTTTTCATAGTAAAGGTACCTACCTACAAATAAGTGCAACCCATAATTTATGCCAAATGTCTAAGGAGACTGAGTAATGACATTATCATTCAGATTTACAAAAAGAAATTCATAATTCCTGTTCATTTCTTGTCATAGTATTGTCTTTTATACATTGGAGTGAAGTTGACATCAGTCACAGGGAGTGTACAGTGTGGCTATGGTACCCCATCATAACATATCTCAATAATTAAGACTTATAAAACTTTCAGAAGAGTATACAATATCCACAAATTCTAAAACAATGTGGTTATTTCTAATCACATTTGTCACTGAGTGGTGCAGAGTTTGGTTTGCCAGGTGAAGTTGACATAATGGCATCACTGACATCCTTCAAAGCCAGATGTTCAAAGCCCAAATCTGTAGCCAAATCCTGCTGGGAAGAGTCACTGTAATGTCGCTGGTGTGGGACGGGGTCCTGTCTCCTGGAAACATCATCCATGGGAGGCTCCTCTGCACCTAGCGAATCCTTGACAGTTTCTGCAGGGAAGGAAATTCAAATTTCAAAGAAAAAATACCTGTAACACATACAATGAATAAGTAGTTGACATTGATATTTTTCAAATATTCAAAGGAATATTATATTATTTCGATAATATGGAGCTTTTAAGTTCTATATTATTGAAATTTTAAAAAAATCTTTAAAAATTATGAAAATCATTAAATGGAGGTGAGGAAAAAGAAATGAAACAGGGAACTTGTTCTTGATTTATCTTGCTTGCTTCAAATTTTGTGTTCTGAATTAAGAGTGAATGCCTTTCCTTTTCAGCAATTTCACCCATCTGAACCCTACTGATTTTGGTGAGTTATTGGTGAGGAATTAATGAGATTTTTTACCTCCTCCCACCCCTTGCTTTAAAAATAAATGTATACAATACCTCAAAAAGGGAGTTCACCCTTCACCAAGATGAAAATTATACAGTATATATATTCTGTGATATGCAGATTGCAGATTTTTCCATTAATCCAATAAAACCATGTGAAAAGTTGCACTGAATAATTATTCTTTGTAAATGGTGTTCTTGCTTTGGGAGACATTAGCATAGCTGCCAACATTTTGCAATCTTAATTAGTAACAAAAGCATCATTCTGGATTTTTTTATTCGTAACAAAAGAAAACACAAACATATGCGTGGCATGACATAAACACAGGCTTACCTGCCTTTCCTTACACTTGACTAATACTATTACACTTGACTAATACATATTACCACTCAGAGCTCTATGTTGCTGATTTTGCTCTCTTCAGGAAAGTGGAGTCAAATTCTCTCATGTATCAGGGTCCTGTTTGGCGAGCCTTACATTGTAGTAATGAGGAGATTTTCTAGAGTTTCAGTGCTCATGGACCCTCTAAAATGACTTGCTGCTGATAGAGGAATATTGTGCTCTACATAAAACGATGTAAATAGTCACCCAGCTCGAGTTGTATTCAAATCCTGCAAGATGACATCCATAAAGTTAATTTTTGTGCCGAAGTAGATATCTGAAAAGACGTGATGTGTTGTTTTGATTTGGTATGAAGTACGATGCCATTTCGACCGCCATGCAAAATCGAAATATCCCGTCGACAAAGCGTGCAAAACGCATGATGTTTACTCTTTCCTGACGACGTAATGAAGTCAAACTCATCAGCATATTTCTTGATATACGATTGTCCCCCTTTATGCTCCATTTTAATCCACAACGATGTCAAACCAAGAGCACAACGCGGCAGATTCAACTCTCTCGCATGCACCCGTTCACTCACATATATGTTGACATGTAATACTGCATGTGCACGTATTCAATTATCTCTTTGTGTTAATTGAATGGTCTTCCTCCCCCAGTCGAGTGCGGTATTCAATACACTATTCAATGCAAACTAGCGAACGCGCGTATGGTTCGTTGCGCACTTATAGACGATATTAATATCAGTGCAGCTGCAACTGCCTGGTATTTCCAACCCAGTTGGGCTTATCATTGTCGGGCTGGCGAGTTTGAGTTTGTACATGTTTCTATGTGGTTCTGCATTTTTTTTGTCCAGTGCCGCGGGTTTGTGAGGGATTTTGATTAAAACTAGGAAAATTCATAAAAATAGTCAGAAAATTCGTAATTTTGTAAAGAGGTTGAAAATTCGTAACAGTTGGCATCTATACATTAGACCTTACCTGAGGACAAGCTTCTGTGATAGGTGGACACACTGCTGGCTGGGACCAAGATAGTTCTCTTAACGTGCTCTGGATAAAACAGTTTCTGACCTTTGTAGGTACCATCATTACACTCCACGCGCCTGGAACATGAATGGTCCTAGTATGAAATAAAGAATGAAATATTGATTTGACTTCCTATTTTTTTTTTTGGGGGGGGAATAGAAGGTGTATTTGGGTAATGTCATATTTGTACAAAAAGTACATTTACATGGGATTTCTTTCAAGTAGATTTAAGTCAATTCTTTAATTATATATATTCTTGAATATTCATTCAGATTCATTCAGTTTTAAAGAACATTCCCTGCATTTCTAAGAGTTTGATTCAAATTAGCCTTTCAAATATACGTTACTGTATAGTTTTTATACATGTCATGCCAATAATAAACTTTACCTAAGCCCTTTTAGTTAAGATGACTGCTGCTTATATAACATTTCCAAAAAGCATCTTCTCTCTCTCTCTCTCTCTCCCCCCCTAGATGCAACATCCATAAACTTTGGCGGTCATGCCCTTCCACAACTCTCTGTCTCGAGCTATCTTGATCAGTTCCACCCTTGACCTTACTCCTCTTTAACCCAGCCATTTCTTAAAAGTCCACCCAGTATTTTACTTCTTCTTCCTCTACATCTCTTGGTCTCCTATACCATTGCTACATGTAGATGCTCTTAACCCTTTCAAGACAATTTACTACATTTCGTGGTTTGGCTCAAGAACTTTTGATTCAGAGCTCTAAAAAATATACCAGATGCATGAGTACAGACAGAAAAAACATCTGCACACACTGTTTCCATTTTTGTTGCATGATCATATTGCATTTGATGCCAGGAATTTTAAAAAGTAGAATAAGCTTTAAAATCCTTAAATTGGCAACACAGTGAAAGGTTCAAAATCATTTTTTTTTTTTTTAAATCAAAATTGACCATTTTTTAACTTTTCGATAAAACTGCTCACCATGTATATTGTTTTAAAGACATTCCCGGTACATCTCATTAGATACATGTAGCACTAAAAGAAAAATATCACTGTTGCCAATTTGAAGAACAAAATGTGATCAATTTAGCCCTTAAATTCCTGTCATGAAAGGGTTAACCTCCTTTGTGTCACAAACGTTTCAATTGCCTAATCCTTAGCTGACAAAAAAAAAAAGTTTGTGTTTCACCTCAGCTCTTCCCAACACTTCCTCATTGCTCATGCAGTCCATGTAGGATGTTAACAACTTTTCTCAGAACTCTATTTCACAGCTCTCCAAACACCATATCAAGTCAGCTGTCACTGAACACTGTGACCAGGCTTCACTTGCATACATCAAAACAGGAAGGGTATAGCATTTCAGTACACCTAACACACTCTAATTATCACAAGCAATCTGTTAGATTACAACTATTAATTCACCAGTACATTTTGAATGCCCTCATACAGTTTCAAATAAATCTCACAACCGATTAGTTACAATAACAAATAGGAAAGTTCCGTCCTCACCAATTCTATACCAACATGCTTCTCGATGGAACGGTCTGGTTTTCCAATCCATATCACACGACCATATTTTAATCCATCAAGCTCTGTGTCAATGAAGACTTCACTGCCAACAATGAAATCAAAAGGGTCCACTGAAGTCTCCATTGGTTCTGTGGAGTGAAATAACCAGTAAACTGACCAGTAAAATAACCAGCAAATCACCCACTAGGGTCTGTACAAAGCTTTGTTCACCAACTCAGGCAAAGGCATCTTCTTCTGACATGCTCACACTTGTATGGAATGTCTCCTAAAAATAAGGAATTTCCTCCCTCAATGAAAAATGTGCAAAAACATGTACGTAGCACTCTATCAAAAGATGAATTTTGTATGAAACTTGTCTTTTCAGTCATGTGATATATTTGAAGTTAACAAATTATGCAGGTACACAAATAAGCTATTTAAAAGCAATGGGCTGTGAATAGAGACAGAAAAATAACCCACCTGGTGATGGCTGACCTAGAATCCCTGGCTGGTCTAGACTTTCAAGGGGGAAGACACTTGCTTTAGGACACAGGATAGTTCGTTTTGGATCCCTAACTTGAAAAAGGTATCGGCCCAAATATCTTCCATCGCTCCTATCACACAGCTTCACAGGGTGATCCTGGGAAATGTGTGAAGAACCAAACTGGTTACCGGTAAATGTATAATTATGACAAAGCAAATCTAGCATCTCAATTATACTGCCAAATTAACAGTGGCAACCACCTCTATATGAAGGATTGCTTGTCTGTAAAAATAACAAATTCTGTTTCCATTCATTTTCACTGAAACTTCATAACTTATAAAGTTCTATTTTTCTACATTTCACCTAATAATTTCATATCTGACCAGATCACCTTTCACTGATAACTTTACTTGCTATGTAGATCTTTTGAATAGATAAAGACTTCCATAATTATATATTGATAATGGCATCAATAAGGTTTTTATGTTACAACTTGACCTCAGTCACCTTTGTAGTTCGACCTCATGATTTCCAACTTAAATCGGTTCATCTTCTTATACAGGAAGTTACTAAGTTATAACTTTGGCCCTAAAATGATCACTAAGAGTTTTCGTTTGTGGAGGGGAGCATAAAATAACTGATGTCAGCAAAAGCACTATTTATGCTCTTACCAATTCAATCCCCACATATTCCATCTTGGCACCAGGGGGTACTCCACAGTACAAAACACTACCCTCCTTCTCTCCTTCATCGGTGTACAGACGAACCCTCTGATGAAGATAGATATTACTTGGACTCAGAGCCGAGTCAACTTCTAATACATCTGGTATCCTTCTGTAATGTCTCTTGCCTCTGTTGTAGTCTGAGTAACGTTTCTTGATTCTGTTGATGGGAACAAATACACCATAGTCTTGCTGACAGACAAAATAAGAATGGTTCCTAAAAGTTCCATCTGTGGTACCTGCTCCTCTATATTCCTGGAAAAGAGAAAAAAATAGAGAAACTAAGCTCAACAGCTCACTTTCCTTATATTTTGTTATATGAGGATTCATTTCTTATTGTCAATCATGGACTTGGACTTTTCATCATATAAACTCTTCTTCAAAAAGTTCTGCAATTCAAGTTTGTGCTTTGTTATATCTCTTGTAACTATATTTGAATTGGGTATCACTAAAAAGCCTGTTTATTCGAATTCCTCTTTGCAATGGTGTCCCATTCATAATGATTATGTAATCATGGAACGTGCAGTAAACCTTATATGGGGATAAGTCAAAAGTGAAATGTTGCAAAGTGCATCAATTTTTATTGTCAACAGTGAAGCCTCCTTTTGTGTTTTGAATGATGTTGAGATGATCATCCATGAATGCAAGGTGATTTCTTCTTTTGTTTGGAAGATGAAATATGCCTTGAATCTGCATGAAACTGAAACAAAGTGATGATTTATCAGTCAATTAAAACACCTTTTATCTTTCTAACAAAAGTTGAAAACATCATTGTAATGCATAAATGACCACCTCAACATCATGCAAGGCACAATCCAACATCCACATGAATGATTCACTGTTGACCATAACAATATATTTCTCAGCATTTAAAGGAAACCAAAACCCAAGGAGAGAATCAATGTTATTGGAAAGTGAAAATTCAGAGAAGCACTTCACAAAAAGTTTCATTAAAATTGGTTAAAAAATGAGAGAGTTATGGAAGTTTGAAAAGTCTCGTTTTACTTTCTATGGGGATACTCAAATTGGCAAAATTGCTTCAAAATGGCTGATTTTGTGAACAACTCTCCATTTGTTTTGTACACAGATTTTCAGATTTTCCCCATTATCTCTCAGGGTGCTCCTTGTCTCCTCCTGAACTCGACATATGTGGTGTAAAATACATTTCCCATTATATATGTTGAGCTCAGAAGGAGATTAACTGCACCTTGAAAGATAATGGGGAAAATCTGAAAATTTGTGTACAAAACAAATGGAGAGTTGTTCACAAAATCAGCCATTTTGAAGCAATTTTGCCAATTTGAGGATCCCCATAGAAAGTAAAACGAGACTTTTCAAACTTCCATAACTCTCTCATTTTTTAACCAATTTTAATGAAACTTTTTGTAAACTGCTTCTCTGAATTCTCACTTTCCAATAACATTGATTCTCTCCTTGGGTTTTGGTTTCCTTTAACTTTTGACTTTTGTTCTTATCAGTTGATTAAAGTACATTTCATCTTCCAAACAAAAGAAGCAAACATTGTTGCATTTATGAATGACCACCTAACATCACTCAAAATACAATCCATCCTGGAAAAACGGAGAATTCACTGTTGACAATAACAATGCATTGTGCAACATTTCTACTCGGCCACACATTCACATTTCCTGCACATTCCATGATTACATAATCAGTACAAATGGGGCATCATTGTAAAGGGGAATAAACAAGCTTTTCAATGATACCAAATTCAAGTATGATAATATGTTAACAAGAAAAATATTAAATGCTCAAACTTGAATTGTAGAACTTTTTTTGAGGGGTTTAAATCAGTCATCGGTACCTAAAATGTTACAAAGTGTAAGGGTGTACTTAATGATTGGAGTAAGTTGATTGCCATACTACAGCATGGATCAGTACTACAGCATGGATCAGACCAAATACACACAACATGAAAAAATATACTTTTGATTTCATTTTCCACCATACTTAGAAATGTATGGGATGAAATATCCCACTAACCCATACTTAGAAATGTATGGGATAAAATATGGCCTTGTAGCATCCGAGAGAAGTGGTTTGGGAGAACCAAAATGATTCTGGAGGTTGAAAGTATACAATGACATAAGACCATTATCAGTACCCTTCTCGGGAAGAATCGATACATTTTTCCTCCCTGAAGTTCCCTACACTTACCATAGCACCAAGGACAGACCCCTGGGTATTTAAACTTGATTACACATGTCTCAATTATATAGTCTATTGGTACTTACCTCTAGCTCAACTCCAAAATGGATACCTTTCTGAGTAATGAGCACTCCTTTGTACCTAACAACCCCAGCTACATCCGTCAGGTTCCCATCTATTTTCATTTTGACATGAACCCAATCATCAAGTTTGCAGGTCAAACCAAAAGTCAAGACATCATTCTGAATTGCGTACAAGTCATATCTCTCTTCCCTAGCTGATACAGCAATGAGTAGATCCTTCTCAGTAAGATGTAGAGGAGAAATGTCAGCTAAGGGACAGTCAAAGTCCAGATCTTCATCATCCAATGAACGGACATGAATTTTGCGGGTGCCATCAGAGTATGGTGGCTTTGATGGTGACCGACAAAGGAGAGTTCCTTTGACAAGCCGTAAATATTCTGATTGAGTGACAGTCTGAATTGTTTTTGAGGCGTAGGTGTCACGGCCCACCACCTTGTCATGTTTGAGAATGAAGAATTCACATAACCTTCTGTCCTGTTTCAAAGATCTAGCCATAGTGCTACAATACCATCTCAGATACAATTTTTATGATGTTCCCAGCTTCGGCTCACAGTAAGGATGCAACAGAATTCTGGTCTTTCCTCTCTGGATTGGTCTTTGAAACTCCTTTTCACTCCTGCCTAAAAGGAAAGAAAGATATTGTTTTCTGTGTGACAGGGCAAATTCGAATTTAAACTATTTTTAATCAGAGTTAGGATCTTATAATGCCTAATACCTTGACAAGCTATGAAAAAAAAGGAGTTTAATTTTGTTCTGATGTTGACTACACAAAGCAAATATGTTTTGCAATCGGTACCTAGTGAGATCAAATATTATGACTCTTCATTGTCAACATACTCTTTTGAGTCATCTCTCCATTCAAATGTCATGAAAAACTGTAATTTCGTTATGTTCACTTATGACCAATTCATTCTAAATACTGAAGTGAAACTAAACTACCATTAGGCACCAAAGTTAAAAAATGTTCTCTATTGCAACTTTGGTTCTAGTGATACATATTCTTTCAACATACATGTACAATTAAGGACATGAACTCTAATCTGCCGTTTTTATTTAGGATCTCTAACATTGGGATATCATAGTAATTCTTTTAGTATTGACAATGAAGTCTCAAACCAATCTAAAGAATTTGGATATTTTTTGTGCTCATTGTTTGCAGTTGGAAATCCAATTTTCAATCAGTGTAAAATGGAAAAAAAAAAATTGTCGGTCATAACAATAACAGTTACAAGCAAGATCTACACACAATATCAAGGTTTCTTCAATAAACAAACCATTCAGAAGTAGCTTCAATAGACATAGAAAATTACAATTCACAAACAACATCAAGGTCTAGATTCTGGAAATCCTTTTACAACGTCTCCCATCGTGTATTTGAGAAGACGCCATTGTACCGTCGGTTGAGAATGAGAAGGGCCAGCCCTATTATTTCTTTTTTTAATTGATAAAAAAATTTAGTCCATTTCATTCTCAATCTATGGCCAATTATATCAAAATTGTAAATCAAAGAGCATCAACTCATTGTATATTTTGCCTTTTATGCATTGAATTATCTATAAACTCATGCCTGCTAAGTTAGGAAGTTTTAACCCTTTTTCAGTTATTATTGTTGTGGATTGTACATCTGTCTATTTGACATCATTCAAAATTTGAGACTGAGAATTTGAGATCGTCTCTTGAGTCTTCTAGAGTAGACAATGGTAACTACAGTAGATGTTCTATGAAAGTACACTCACAGGCCCATGCCTATATGGGACTGTTGTCTGTTGCAGTAGTCAAAAAAAAAAAAAAAAATTGCTATAGCAAGATTTAATTTTCTCAAATTTGCTGGATTACCTGATTCAAGGACTCTTCAACTCTTGACATACTAACAAATTTGGGGTTTCAGAGTTGAAAGTGAAGTTTTAAATAATTACTTTCCTCTCATGTATGAATGACCTAGACTGGACCAATTCCGTTAGAGGGCGAATGTCCATTGAGTTGACCCCTTTGACCTCGCCAGTTCTTGCATTTTCTCACGATTTACGTAAAGTTGTTTACAAATGCAGCTGAAAAATAATGTATTTAAACACCACTTTTTACAAACAAAATCAAAGTTCGACCAACAGAAAATATGAAATTTTAGCAGTATTTCTTCGGTTACAAACAGAAAATTTTACCTGATTAACTAAAATTCCATATTTCGGATAGATTCGCAAGAAAATCACTGTGATGAATCATTAAATTGTACATATTTCTACAACCGTATGATGTTTACTTGAGCTGAATTTTCTGCATAGAGTTATGTCAGAAAAAAAGGATCTCGGTGTCAAATCGCCAGGACTGACATAACAGAAAAATATTACAACCTCGTCCCACGCGTTGAAATCTGTGTACCGCTGTGCAGTGTGAATTTAGAGAGTAAGCAGTCCATGGATCATGCACATGTGCAATTCATGAATGGGCTGACTATGGCTGTCTCATGAATATCGATTGCGCAGATCGTGAATTTGCCATCACTGCGCATAATTTGCTGCTCCAAATTGCTGCAAGATATCATTAGAAAAAGATGTAATCATCTCTGCAAAGAAAGAAGTCGCAGCAGAGAAATTTCCTCTAAATATGGAATATACACCCCCGAATAAGGAAATGAAGGTTCATGAATATTTATGCAGGGGTAGACTTGTGTCAGAAAAAAATAGACACATAGTTTTTGGACGATTTTATTTCAAAATATTGCTGTAACTCGTCAAAACAGACATTATATTTCAGAATTTTTTTCAGACAATCATTTATAACTACAAATTAGTTCATGTTGGAAGTTTTAGCTCATAGATTGCCAAAATAGAGGCGCAATTTTAGGTTCCTTGTTTTGCCACTGTGATGACCGCACACACACAGAGCTAGAAGTCCGTTGGTAATTCAAAACAAACCAGGGGTTAATGAGATGCAAATTCTCTGTATCGCATATAGCTCTCCGAATCCGAAAGCATGTGGCGCTCTAATTTGTGGGCATGTGATTGCTGGCAACTGAGCTTCCAGGTCCGGCCGGAGCGTCATTGACAATGTGTTAGAAGACGTGGTCAGCCTAGCAAAAACTCCCTTTTGTTCCTAATCTAGTAAATAATCGTGTTTTTATACAGTTGATATTTAAATGGGATTCTTCTGTGAAGCCACCCAATGTGGGATGTTGAGCCGAAGATGCAAAACGTGTTTTCAGCAGAACAATCACGCACGAAAAAAGCAAGGAAATATCAGTGTATGCTCACTATAGCTATAGACTGGAACCGGAAATATATGTGCCAACATCGTTGTCCCCGATATCGGCATCGGGAGCTGATATCGGCTATATGCGATAGGGAGAATTGTACCGTATTGCTCTCACTATATAGTCTAACAGTAAATGCGCACGGCCGATTTGGGAGACTATCTCCCACTTGGGAGACAGTCTCTGATATATTGGAGACTTGGCTAACGAGAGGACAATAAAAACACCACCACCAACAAGGCACTTTTTTTTCTTTCTGAGAGCTCTCAAGATTCTGACATGGACACTTCAAGGTCAGAAACCCCATTTGTTTTCTGTGTGGATCACAACAAAAATTTTTATAAAAACATAAGTAGACAATGAATTTTCTTACATTGCTTTAAATTTATTGGCGTTATCGTGACATTGGTCCCCCCTAATAATAATATCACTCTGCACAATAACCTCGCATATGTGCGAGTGGTTTATTGCATGCAATCCTATGGTGACTTCATTCCCACAGCGCCAGCATTATTGTGTGTGCCACTGTGCATACACACTGTGAGGGGGACTTATTCCAAGATTAGGCCAATTTATCTTATTAACTAATGCTTTGTAGAGTATAAGAAATCTTGATTCAAATATTAATTTCAAAGACTTGGGAATGTGCATTAAGACTTTAAGTTTACACATCCCCACTCCACATCCAATGAACACAAGGAACTCATGGCTCATGCGCATATGAGCTCGAGGTTAGGCAATCCTGGGTTTTGCCTTTTGGCAATCTAAATTATTTTAGGTTGCTAACTTCAGTGTGGGTTAGGGTTAGGGATAGGGTTAGGGTTAGGGTTAGACAAGCTGAAATTAGCAACCTAAAATAATTTAGACCGCTAAAAGTAACCCAGGATCGCCCGAGTTATCCCATAAAATTTTAGCCTAGGCCAGGTCAACACTACACTTTGTACAGTCCCATTCATTCATTTCGATGGGCTGTTTATTTTATGCTTTCGCATATTGTATTTAAAATCGTAATTTCCGAAATTTGGTACTATATTTGATATATATTCTCGCACTATATGTTTTTCTATTGTCTATCATGTTTCATTTTGTAAAATGTACTCACCATCGCCTAATAGTTACTCAAAAATACCCGAACAAATCCAAAGACATGACGTCGACTTTTTTACGATTTTGGAAATCCCCCAACGAATATCTGTTGCCAATTTTTAGATCAATATTTAAGTGATCTTAAAATTTCGAGATAATTTATAATTTTGTTTTATTGCCTATATAAAATTAATTGTAATTATTTAGAATTTAAATTATAACTCAAAAAATTGCAATATACAGATAATATTTGCATGAGTTTTAAATTTATATTTTACATTTGGAAAATATCGGGAAGTCCCCGAGATGATGTCATATAATAGGTGAATCCCCACTGATGAAAGCAAAAACGGTTAATCCAAGCTTTCAGACAGGCAGAAAGGAATCGGGTTGGTTAAAGTAATTAGAAACATTTTTTTAAAACAGAAGTTATAAATGTTTGAATACTGAGAATACTCAATCTAAAACCAAATTCCGCAATATTTAATCAGTCCGCTAGAAGCTACGGTCTATGGACCTGTACTTGATTAGTAAATTGCCTCGCACTCGGGATCATGAAAAATTATCCTCCGAGATATATGAGATATATATACTGTATATTGTAATAATGGATGTGCCCCACTACTTCTTAATATTATACCAAAGATTTTTAAAAATACTACATTCGATCCACAGCCATGCGAAGGGGTACCAAAACTGGGGCGGCAAGAGCATCATATATGACGGCCATCATAAGCAGGGGCGGATCCATAAATTTCTGCCTATAAATAAGGTGAGGTACTGGCTGACTTTTTGAATCACAAAAGATGTTGGCTTTCTTTTTTCTTTTTCTTTTCTTCAACGTGAAGCTTTGGCAACTCACGTCACGGTAGTCATGGCAGTACATGTATCCCGAGTCTCCTCCTCCTCAGGCGCGTAACCAGGGGGCAGTGGGGGTCGCCCCCACTGGCAAAAAAAAAACAAAAACACACAAACTAAATTATAAAAAAAAAAAAAGCGAGAGAAAAAAGCCTAAAAAGGTGCTACGAGCCGTCATCTTTCTCTCAAAATTTGCTCAAACGAAATTTCGCGCATTGCGCGGGAAAGGAGAAAGTTCCCTCTCCCTGCATGCGCCCACTCCTGTTATACATACAGTGCAGTATTGCGACCAAATTATTGAAAAGCAGTCTGAGCGTCGAACTAACGTTCCGCCTAAAAAAAGGTGCTATACGAGCCGTCATATTTCTCTCAAATTTGCTAAAACTTGAAAGCTTTCGGGCTTCACACGGGAAGGGGGAAACTCCCCCCCCCCCCCCTTCCCTAGCTGCACCCACCCCTGTTACATATGCAGTATTGCGCACAAATGAATGAAAAGCAGTCAGGGCGTCGAACTAACTTTCCGCCTATAATAAAAGGTGCTATTTACGAGCCGTTATCTTTCTCTCCATTTTGCTAAAACTTCAAAGCTTCCCTGCCCCACCCCTGTTACATACAGTGCAGTATTACGTCCAAATAACTGAAAAGCAGTAAGGGCGTTGAAATAACTTTCCGCCTAAAAAAGGAGCCACGAACGTCAGAGCTTTCGCGCTTCTCGCGGAGGGGGGAAATTCCCCCCTCCATGCACCCATCCCACTGGGGAGCTGGGGTGCTCATCAGCAATTTGCCATTTTTTTTTTTTTTTTTTTTTTTTTTTTTTGCATTTTATTTTCTAGAGCACTTCAAAACATACATGCAAGTCCCCTTGCAACACTGAAATTGCAACTTTGATCATAAATCCCCCAAAGGCCAAAGCATAAAAATAAAAAAAATAATAAAAAATTTTAAAAAATAAGAGAGAGAGAGGGGGAGGAGCGTGAAAGTAATATGAAATGACAAATTTCACGCCCTCCCCCTTTAACGATGACCTTAACTGCTAATTCACTCTTCATCCAACCATATAATCATAATTGTTATACTTTTCTTCGAAAGTCTATTTGATATAGATCTGTATGCACAGTTTTGTTTGTATTATGATTTGCATCTTATGGTTTTGTTTGTTACGATCTGATATGCTTCAGTGTTTTAATTTTTTTTTTCAATGTTGATCCTACAATTTTCCAGAGTAAACATCGGGAGAATTTTCACCCTCCCCCATTCTGACAGTCTTGAATCCGCCACATTTTAATATAAAGATAATCATCTTAAGGATGATTGTGACAACTAGCATATCTGAAGGGGCAGGGTTGCAAATTGAGCCTCCCCCCCCCCCCCTCCCCTGACTGATTTTCAACCATGATAAAAATGATAACTGATATTTCAATCACTGAGACCATGAAGACAGAGCAAGTAAATTGCATCCAAATAACTCCTGGACATTATTTCCAACAAAAAATGTTCTCACTCGGTCGCGATGCGACCTCGCAAAACAATTGTTGAGTAGATGTTTTGAAGACAAGCCGTCATTTTAAAGGTAAACAGTACTATCATTGGGGCATGTCTCAAGCCAAACAGAGCGAGTTTGAATGCCACTCTTATGTTAAGAATTGAAACGGAATCTGAAATATTTTCAAATATTTTAAAACATATACAAATCAATGTAATTTATGCATGAATTATAAAGAATTAAAGCTTTCCAAACATTCATTCAAAACGGCACGGGCCAATTTTTTTGCTCCCTCTCTTCACTCCCTCGCGAATCATGACTTTGTTGTGATGTTGTTAATGACACTACTGTAGATAAAACATTAATATATAAAAATCATAAGTTTGCAAACGATGAAGAGAAGTTGATTAAAGGAACATTTGATGTCCTATAACCCCCCCTCCCTTCGACACAAATGTTCTGAATAACCATTAATTGGTTCGGACGATTTTGCCCCCCATCCCACTTCTCCTCTTCTTGAAGCCAAGGTCCAGATACGTCAATGGTTGAGACATATTTGAATATCATGATTCACTAAGTCAGATTTCACGTTTGATCTTTGAGGGGAAATCGCTTTATGCATTGTGAAATTAACGTCGTTAACAATAATTCTGATAGGTTACTAACTAGTCTAATAACATGCGTAATAACGAATTGCCGGGTCTCATTGCTTCATCATCCGATTTTCATTTACATAAAATCATATTCGATCGCATTCGAACAATTCGTAATAGTATTCATATCATTATCCTAATAAAAAAAACCTTGAAGAAACCTTTCTTAGACTGTAATAGAGATGAAAATCTCGGGAGTAACGACGACAGCTATAGGTTAACGCAAGTCAAATGAAGTCAAATTAAATCACCTTATTGAATTTGAGATAAAATCTATAAGAATGAATAATTCATTTTGAATATGCCCCTCTCTTTCTCTTTCTCTCTCTCCCTTTCTTCCTCTTTTCTCTCTATTTCATAACTTTGTTAATTTCGTTGTTGTTGTTTTTTGTGTTGTTGTTGTTGTTGTTTTTTTTTTTTTACTATAGATCAAGACAAAGTTTTATGTTCTTGTATTTCTCTTTCATTGATCATGATAGATATAGGGTGATTAGATCCCATTGGACCTAAGATAATTGTCAGCTATAATGGGTTATCCAGTATATTTTCTCATTGTAAGATTAATTCTTATGTTTTAAATGTGTCATTCTTGGCAAACTTCAATCCAATCTAATTATCATGAAAATGAACATTAGCTGTTGCACAAGCGTATTTCGGGGGAGGGGGGACACCTACAACGGGAAAAATATACCATCTCTAAACATTGGCATATATACCCTACACTGTGATTACATTTTTAGGGATTTCAATATGTTTCTCTCTTACATGCTCTATAAACTATAATTATACTTAAGCATCAAAGTTTGCAGTTGAGTTTGGTGACCCACATATTAATGTGCTAGCGAGCGAAGTGAGCGAGCAATTTTCAAAGATCCGTGAGGCTGCATGGTGACCAATAACACCTTTTAAAGACCCCCCCCCCAAAAAAAAAACAACAAAACAAAACAACAACAAAAAAAAGTTCTGAAAGGTTTTTAAACACAGTCTCAGCATGAGAGACTTACTCTAATAAGTAACATAACTTTATATAAATGTGAGCGAGCGTAGCGAGCGATCCTTGATGAAATTAAATTAAAGTAGTTCCAAATCGCTATAAATTAGGGGCACAAATTATGGAAGAAGAAAAAGGGGCACTTATCAAGAACGAAAATGGCACTTATCAGAAAAGAAAAGGAGCAGGAATTTGTCATATTAAAAAGAGCAATTATCAGAGGATGAAACATTATATCAATATTGGCACTTTACCAGAGGTGAAAAAGGGCCACTTATGAGAATGGAAAGGGGGCGTTTGTTATAAAGGAAGAGGGGCTCTTATCAGAAGGAATAAGGGTACTTCTAAGAAAAGAAAGAAGCTCGTGTCGAAATTAATTAAGGGGCAATTATCAGAGGTGTAAAGGGCATTCATCAGAGATGACAAGTGTCACTTAGCAGAAGGCGGAAGGGCACTTGTCAAATTAGAACGGGCACCTCTCAAATTTGAATGGAGGCAATTGCCACAGGTGAAGATGTACTTATCAGTGACGGAAAGGGGGTAATTCTTATATCTGAAAATGGACTATTATGAGAATGGAAAAAAGGGCACTTATTTCAAGGATTTTGATGCAATTGATTTTAAAGGGAATTGTCAAAGGAAAGATTTTATTGGTGATTTTATGAGAGGTGAAAAAGAGGCTCATTTTTTTGGAAATAGAATAAAGGGAGCACTTATCAAAAAGAATCGGGGCAATTATAAGATTGGAAAAGGGGCAGTGTTATGATATAATGGATACTTATAGAAGTGGAAGGGGCACCGTTTCTCTCATTTCCCCCCGCTTTTTCGCTCTCGCTTGTTTTTTTTTGTTTTTTTTGGGGGGGGGGGGCGACCGCCCCCACCGCCCCCTGGCTACGCGACTGTCCCCCGGGATTTACACCAGTGAGCTGTTGCCAGAGACTGATCGGATACAGAGATCATGTCAGAGTCAGACCATGGACCTATCCAGGAATTATACAGGTCGGGTCACGTCAGACCACTGATCTCTAGCTACGGAAAGTGTGCGTGCCTGAGACTAAATTTGTCGCCCTCTATCAACAAATATGTGTGACATTCCATGGCTGGATGAACATTTTTGTTGACGGTTGCTTGGTAAGGAGTCTTTTGCATTTTTATGAGTTCATCTTACTGCTTTTTTTCAGTGAGGTTTTTTTTTCCTGAATTATATGTTAGTACGCCATATTTTGCATGTGATACTGATAGAATGAAAGATGATGAGCAGTCCCGTATAAATGTGAAATCTAACAGCATCGAGTGTGAGCTGACAATTCATTGTCATTGCCCATTGGACATTGCCATTGGCATGATTGGCCCGAATTCACAAAGGTGGTAATAATAGATTTGTATGCATACCATCCATGGTTTATGCAGATTTTGTGGTAGGATGGGGGGGGGGGGGGGGGGGGGGGGGGGGGGTTGCATTTCCGGACACTTAACAAAAATTAGCCTGTCAATTTTGACGTCAGATTTTACGAAAAACATGCATCATCAAGTAACACTAAAACCGGTGAATATTTGCAATTCACATGATTTTCAACCTATGAGTAAAGGCTCTGGTGTGCGGCCGCTTAAAGGGAATTTGCTGATTTATCAATCAAAGACTCGCACATAATTCAATACAATCAATTCATAGTCCAAATACTTGCTTACTAAAGTAAATAGAAGGCAAAATTAAAATTATTGACCAATAACGTGGTCAGTAGTGTCCATTTTTCAAAACGGTGCTAGGGGTCCTGTGTGCGGCCGCCTCTACCCCTGTGAGCAGCCGCCCATGATATGTCGGGCATTCAGCATCATATTTGTGACTAAGTGAAAGAAAATTAATATCACATTTCATACATTACATTCCAATACTTTATAAAAATTAATAATATTCTGTTGAAACCCATAAAATCTGTCAAACATGATGATCTATCAAACGCCATGACCAAAAAATGAAAGCAGACTACAATTTCCTACAAAAACCTGCATTTTGTACACGTTTTACACAGGGTGGCTGCTCACCAGACCCACTCAGAAAAATGGCACTGGTGAGCGGCCACCCCCATGCAGCTTTCCCTGTGGTAGTGTAAATAAAAATTTCTGAAGCAAAACATGGACCATCAACTTCATTCTCTTAAATAAACATCAAATTACACATCAAATTGAACAAATAAAGTTTAAGTATTGGTTTAAGTATGTCATAGTCTCTTAACTTAAAAGTTAAGAAACTGCAAATTTTTTGTCGATGACTGGTGGCGTACATTTCTCATGATGTTGAGCGAGATTCAGGATACTTACTGCTTTGGCTGAGTATGTTTTTTGGTGCAATAGAACCTACCTGAGACTGTCCAGGGTAATTTTTGAAGGGATATCAAATTTTTTTTTTTTTTTTTCATTTTTTATTCACCGCCGGCTGCTCACAGGGGACCGGCCGCCCACAGGAGCACATACTTCTTCTTCTATCCTGTGAAAGATTTGTGACAATTTGCGTGAAAAGTTGTTCAATTTACTGTTTAAAAATCACCTGTCCAGATTAACAACCTGTCCGGAATTACAACGTCTGGGTATATAAGTGCGCTTGATTTCGCGCGTACAAATTAGAAAGATCCAATAATGAACGCGCGTGATTAGCAAAGTGCGCAAATTTCACGTTAGTTGCCATGCCCATGGTTTAGACCATGGTTTATGTAAATTAATTGAAATTAACTGCTTAAATTTACATAAACCATGGTCTAAACCATGGCAATTAGCGTAAAATTTGCACACTTTACTAATCACGCGCGTTCATTAATATTGTATCTTTCTAAGTGTATGCGTGAAATCAAGCATACTTATAGTTATACCACAAAATCTGCATAAACCACGGTACAAATCTTTCTAAGTGTATGTGCGAAATCAAGCGTACTTATACCACAAAATCTGCTCAAACCATGGTACAAATCTATTACCACCTTTGTGAATTCGGGCCATTGAGTCTCCAATAACCTCGCATAAGTGTGAGTGAGTCTTCCCGGCCTAGCTGCGTGTGCTTTCAAAAAATTCATTATCATTGTATGAGAGCTTGTGTTGTTGCCACTCACATATAATACAGTCATATTTTGAATGATATAGATCTATGTGTGTTCGCGACTTTGCGGCATTATCGTGGTTGAGGAAACCACCATTCCATGCACACAGAAGCACTTCATTGTGTTTCACGCATCGGTTTCCTCATTCCCCGTCCATAGTCACTCCATAGGAAAAAAAAAAAAATTGAAAGTTGAATATCTACAAATAGATAATAAACTCGCATAGATCTAGGTATGTGTGAGTGAACTGATTAAGCCAGGAACCAGATCACAAATTGTGAAAAGAGGGTGATAGATCTAAAGTTAGATCTACAACAAGTTTAAACTAAATGGGATTCTCAATAACAATAATCCATAAAGTAGCTTTGCCATTTCTTCACATTCATCAATGTGACAATGTTCAAAAGATTCTATTGCTTTTCCTTTTACACCAGACAAGGTTCGGTTAAAAAAAAAAAAATCTTCTTCAGTTATAGATCTAGTACAGGTCACCAACTGGTGTATTGTACTGTTAAGGTGCAGTGCAGTTGTATGTACAAAAAAACCCCCAAGATTAAAGATGTTGTTAATTGGGTTTTTGCAGACGTGTATCATTTAAATACGATTATTTATGTCTGGTACCGACTTTTAATGTCACTGTCCAAAAGAGTGACAGAGATTCGAACTTGGGTTCGATCAGAGTCATTTACAAGTCAGTAAAAAAAAATAAAGATGAATTTAAAACTTGCATGGTGGGAGGGGAGGGGGTGATTTGACAGTTGAAGGTTGTTGTTTTTTTTTCAAATCAAGTTGAACAACAATAATAGAAATAAAAGATAATTTGCAATCATCATGGATCATCAGATTTTGCAGGATGCTTTTTCCCTTTTTGTGAGAAGCAAAGAGATTAAAAGGGTTATCACAATTTTCAGGTACCTTTCTTGTCTAAACTTGCCATGTGTGTGTGTTTGTGTGGGGGGGGGGCATGATAAGAGGACTCCTTTTGTACTTAATGTGTACTGGAAATATCCTAGATTACATTTGCCCAGGGTAGGGGCATGTGCAGTACCCCCCCCCCCTCTCCTCCGGATCAGCTGATCACAAACAATCCTTTCTCTGTGTTGTAGTGCTCACTCAAAGACATTGTGCAGACTTACACTTAGACTTAGTTTCTCTTGTTCCTTGCGGAGCATTGGGCAGCAACAGTTGTTTTCCATCTTGTTAGGTCTTCCGCTAAAGTCTTCGCCTCCTCCCATCTCAATCCCTTCTCCTGTAGGTCTCTTTTTACTGTTCTTGCCCAAGAAGTTATAGGTCTTCCCCTATTAGCAGTAGTTTTTTAGTGTTATACGCCTGTATTCTCGAAAGGTGCCTAACTTAAGCCCCTGCCTAAGTGTGTAGATTTAGGCCACCGAATTATAGAGAGCCAAATTTTGCCCTCTTTCAATCCTACAAAATCACCAGTTCTGGGACTAAATACAAATGTGAAAACTGACACGATAGAATTGATATCTGATGCTCATTTCATGCCAGAAAATAATTTTGTTTCTTTATTATGTTTCAAAAATGTAATTTATACAGGACTTAGGGGTTGACGAATGGCCTTAGATAAATCAGTGGCCTAAGGCCACTTTCGAGAATACGGGCCAATGTGTATAGTGTTAAAATCAAAAGTTTTATCTGGTTTAATATCCTATCTAAGAAAAAGATTTGACCAGACTTAGCCTTTGGCAAAGAAAAGTGACAGTTTTTTAACCCTTGCTTAAATTTTAACTATACTAAATTCTTTTCTTCATTTACAGAGCTTCCTTTGATAACGAGGGGTAAAAAGAAAAAAGACATCAAGCACTTTCCCTGCTTTCTTGGCTGACAACTCGGTAGCAGAAATGACCCAAAGATCTTCTGATTTTAGGGCGAGGTAACTATTAGTCTAGAAGTATGTGTATTCTGTGTCCACTTCTTAATGCTGTATCTCATTGAAACTGTTTGTCCTAGGTTTACTTTAGAGTATTTAATTTATCTATTTAACAAAATATGATGCATAAAGTGTCAGAAGTGATATATTGACACTATTGATGATGAGGGGGAAATGCTACCTGGAGCTTTGATTCGGCTAACATTTCTAGAGATTAGAAACAACCTGAAATGATGTCATACCTCTATGTACTCTGCCATGATCTTATCAATAAATCATATGATTAACATTTTTCTCTTCTTCTTCGGGATACATCTACCTCCTTCAGGTTTGAAGATTCTTGCAGATGGTTTAGTGTGTGTGTGTGTTGCTGAGGTTGGGTGCATAGTGCAAGATTATATACAGGGTGAAAGTAAAGAGCCTTTTCTGGTTTAGCTCTGGCCTCCCGTCAGTCTTTGAAGGAAGGCTGTTGGAGATGGTAGAGCGTTCCATGCCCTAACTGTTCTTGGGAAGAACGACTGTCTGTGGAGCTCAGTCCTGCAGTGAGGGATCTGGTAGCCATCTTCTTGCACCGATCGAGTTCTTGTTGGTCCAGCTAGTGGAGTGAGATAGGCTTCCTTCGGAAAGTCAACAAGTTCATGGTGCAGCTTGTACATAAGTAAAAGTCTAGACTCCTCTCTGCGCTTCTGGAGCGATGGCCAGCCCAGTTCCTCAAGCATAGATGTTAAGCTTGATGTGTTGGACCGAGGACAGAGCCCTGGGGAACGCCTGAGATTACATCAGCCGTGGAAGACTGATACCCATCAAGGATGACTTGTTGTTTCCATTGATGAAGGAAGCTGGAGATCCATGCATTGGTCTTGCTGTGCACTCCATAGAAGTCTAGCTTGTGTAGGAGTTCTAGCTTATGTAACCCATAGACTACGGGAACCGGGTGGCTCCTGTATTAAGCCTATGAGAGTTAAAAAATTCAGTATTTAACGGGTTAAATGAACAGTGTATCAACTTTTATTCAATAATAACTGAGGGGGTCAGTGTAAAATAGTGATTTAGCCCTCACTTTTATGAAAAATGTGTTACATGCACTAACCTCACCCTGATTTTATGCTCTACAACGCTTAAAGATTTCATGTTCAAATTCAGTTCAATAAGTTGGTCAAATAACATGCAACTTATAATCCTAATAGAGGGTTCCTGCAAGCGGCCATGCTGGAGGACAAACAGTAGCAAAAATGTGCACTAGACCATGACAACAATGGCTTTTCATGGTCTGACGCACAGGTTTTTATTGTTTGTCCTCCAGTATTGCTGCTTGTGAGAACCCTCTATAGTACCTATGCCATAGACATGCGTTATAATGCTAACATTCAAGTGCATTTATCTCAAAATAGCAAAACTTGCAGGTTAGCACTATATTCTGCATCCTAGAACTTTGTTATTGTACTGTAAGTCTTGATAATATCCCTCCCGCGCACCTCAACCCCCCGCCTTGTGTGCCTTGATATGTTATTTCTACATTCTTCATGGATATTTTATTTTCATTTGTCATTCAGGGAGAGCCAATCAAAGTTTGTACAGCAGCGAATCAATGCTGTTGAGAAGCATTTCGCAGAGCTATGCCAGGATTTTTCTGCCTACAGCCGTAAGCTTGCCCGTGTACGTGACAGAGGTGATCTCCTGTCTAAATCTCTCTTGACTTATGCTGAGGCCGAAGCCCCTTCTACTAAGGCAGGGCTGACTAACTTTGCAGAACACATCTCGTCAGTACAAGATTATAGACAAGCTCAGGTATGTATGTTGCCTTGAATCAACCTACCTGAAGTCAAAAAGTTTTGCCAATATACTGTCTTTTTCAATCATGTTTTTAAAAATAATTTTGCTTTATATCTAAGATGTATCGTAAGTGATGTGGAAGTTCGTTATCTTCATCTGACAAAGAGTTTGCACTTGCCAAAGTTAACCTTATTTGAAATGCATTTTTCATGATTTCCGAAAGTAATTTGAAATTCCTGATAAGTATCATGAAATCAAAACTTTAATTTCCAATATAATTGAAATGATGCAGTATTAAAAGTTGACATTTAAGGTCGGTTTAAAGTATTGCATAATTTATTTGTGAAAGAAGTTTGAGGTGAATATTTTTGCTCTATTTATACATCTTCTTTTTTCCATTAATTATTTAGGATTAATCAATATAATCATAATGGCAAAACAATACACCTATCACAGAAACAGCATTCTCATCAATTTATGAATCAACACATCTTCATGGAAATAATCTTATCATGTTGATGTGGTTCTATTACTACACTGATTTCCTTCATTCTCCTTTTAGGTAGCAAGACTGGAATTTAAAGTGGTGCAACCGCTGACTCTCTATGGGACAGCATGTAAACATGCCAAGGTAGGTACACTGAAACCTGTCTATAAAGACTGCTCAAGGTGGACAAGAAAAGTGAGACAAGAAAAATGGTCTTTATAAGCAGGTGGTCTTTATGGACAAGTTCCTTTAATACATGTTTCAATGAGAAATGCTGTTCAAGGGAAACAGAATTTATGGTCTTTATGGACAGGTGGTCTTTCTATGCAGGTGGTCGCTAAAGCAGGTTTGACTGTATATACCAGAAAGCCAGTGGTGTGACATTTGCTTTGGTATGTTCAGAAGGTTTTTTTTCTTTCCATTTTAATCTGAAAAGTGGATTTGCTACTCGGGTAAAGAGGACTACATGAAACATGTTTTAGTAACAAATGCTGTGCAGTCGACTTGGTACATCTACTGACTTCCTAAAAGCAATCCCAGACCAAATGCTGTGCCTAACCCTAAACCATGGCCTAAACCCATTTTTAACCCAAGCTCTTATGCTATATCTTTGATGAAATAATGCCTAAAGAATCACAAGAGCAAAGTTTGGATATCATATCCAGAGAGGAGATGTCAGAACAATTACTGATATGTTAAAGCTCACAGACAGTCTCGGTAGCAAAAAAAAATACTGGCAAGAAACTTATCTAACATAGTCACATACTATTCTCCTTTTATCATAAGACACATGAACGAGATTATTTTAACATTCCATTCACGATTTCGAACAAGTTTTAGTGTAAATATCTGTAAGAAACGCTTGGTAACGGCTTTTCACTGCCTCACGCTAAGACCATATCCACCCGAAGGTTCCCCGCACAATAAACCCAGCGCTTCGCACTGTGTGTAGCGTATGCTATAACACACGGCAATCCCCATGTGCGTAATGTGTGTGGCCGTTGTTTGAATTTACATCCCCTCTTTTTTGGGCCAGGGATTTTTATTACTTTTCACCTTTCATTCGATAAATACTTCACTTGAGGAGGAAAAAACTTCACAGCATTTTAGTTATGTTAGTATCCTGCTATTTATTAAGTAAAATCAAAGAAATCTCACGAAAAGTTTTTAAAAGCTTCCAAAAACTATCTCTTACCTTTAAGGAAAAGAGATAAATACTCCATGAATGCTCTGGTATTGTTGTTTTTCAGGATGATCTAAAGAGTAGCTTTGCAGCAAGGGAGAAAGAGATCAACCAGCAGAAGAAACTTGACAAAGTCAGACAGAAGGCACCATCCGACAGACAACAAATAGTAAGTAGATTTAGTAACACAAAGAGACCCTCCAGCTTAGCATTTGTGATCTATGATGATGATCAGCACACTTCAGTCACACCGCCAAACCAACTCCAGACGGACCAATAATATAATCAACCAAAATTTGGGATGATGTAATTTTTTATTTGTCTTTTTTCGGTCTGGTGTTGGTCTTGGCAGTGTGACTAGGATAATGGTGTTTTTATCTTTTCTCCAAACATCCCCAAAAGCTGGAACAACAGAAAATTTGTCTGGTTTGTGTGAAGGTCATGATGGCTTTCAAAGATGTTTCCTGGAACACAAGTAGAATTCAGTATCCCTCCCCATACTAGAGTTGCAGTTTATATGAACCAGACAAACATCCTGTATAAGTTTTGACTTGTATGGACCATTTATTATATGATAGTTGTAGATACCCCTTAAGTTTCTTATGATTTCATACCTCATTCTTGTAGATTATTGCTTTATTCTCCCCTGAAGATATGTGATCTGTAACACTTTTGCTTTTGATATTATTTCGCCGGATGTCATAATGGTATAAAAGGAAATATTGAATGGTAAAACTTTGTTTTTTGTTTCAACTTATGTAATCTGCTTGTAGTTGAGGCGATGCTTATGATATTTAGTTCATATCTTCCTTTTGACATCTAGTTTGTATGAATCTGTTTCAATATTTTGAGGAAATTGTTTTCAGATTATGTTTTTTGAGATAAGATCAAATGTAATTAAAAATGTGTTATGTGTTTCTACAGCGCAAGGTTAAAGGCCAGGTATGATATACGTGGAATGTTTCCTCTCTACATTGCATTTCTTAATCAGCAAAAATCACATGTCGATGGAACCTTTGAAATTGTACTGATATCCCTAAAGCCTGGCATGAATTTGTGTGTTTGAAAGCTAGGTAAATGTACATGTACCAATACAATGTATGACGTGAATATTTTAGCATGCTACATGTATATATGTTTATGCATGATGTGTTATTTTGGCCTACTCTTAATTGGTGTTGTGCATTATGATGTGATTCAAAGGGCTACAGTGTTTGAAAACCGGGAATCAGATTTGTTTTGATACAGTTGGTAAATAAAAAGATCGGCCTATGCATATTTTTTGCACAACTGCGATGTCCTTTCATTTATATTGGAGTAAAAAAAGTTGATAAGAGGGGAAAACTTGTTTAGATGGCTTCAATAATAATCTCATGTCCTCCTTTATTTTGTAATTTCTACCAAATCATCAAACATCGAATTTCAGATATGAATTGAAATAAATAAAGATTTGGAAGGGGTCTGTATCCCAATTATGAACACAAGCTCTCTTTATTTCCTCAGTGTATGACTATATACTAAGCCTGTTTTCCATTGTCACCCAAGCAATCGCTTGCAGAATAGCACTGAAAAATACTACAACAGCTCTAAGTTACATTGACCTTTTATGATATGTATGATTTAACGTATTGTCATTTTATGTTTGTAAATGTATTAGGCTCACTTTTCATTCATTTCATCAACACTGACAAAAGAAACTGAAAAAAGGAAGAACATGAGGTGTTGTGGTCTAGTGGATAAGTCTCCTTACTATGAACCAAAGGGTTTGAATCCCTGCAACAGCACTTATGTCCTTTGGCAAGACATTAATCTACATTTGCCACACCCGACCCAGGTTTAGTAAGTGGGTACCTGCCGTGGTAGGATTTATTCCATGAATGCACAGAGCGCTATGGTGGCCGGGGCTAAAGCTGGGGTAATAATATCCAAAGCCCTTGAGAAGCGCATAGAGACATTATATCGTCATGTGATATGCACTATACAAGAACAGAATTCTGTTATTAAATATACCCCATTGTACTCTCTGTTCTCCAGCTTGATGCATAAACTTTGTAGTCACAGAGGAAGTAACACATTGATACAAGCAGACAAAAGAAGCATAAAATCATTGATTTAATATTTTGTCCCATGCCCTTGTCTTACCTTGAATTTTGTTAAAAATCAGTTAAGGATTGATCATACATTCTATTCAGTAACTGAATGCATGTATTATTGTTTTAATGTGACGAAATGAGGTGTATAAATCAGATTTTCTGATTGCCAAATCTTCATCCATGAGGTTTTTTAAACATGAAAAAGTGATATTTGGGTGAATTTGCATGAGAGAATGATTTGCATATTTATCTGAGATGAATATTCTTGAGAGTTTTTCTTCTACACCCTGGAAACAAGGAGTGATACCCACAGTAATAATAATATTGACTTCAGTGTGCATGTGTCAACATATAAATGAAATCTATTTGATATATGCAGTTAATAAGTGAAGACAGTTGTCATATATAATTCCTTTTGAATCATGATGATTAGTTTTGAAAAGTCATTCATTTCAATAGCAGTAATGGAATTATTTTTTCAAAAGAAAAACAATTAATGGCATAAGTCTGAAAATCTAAGCCTCCCGTAGGATATTCTTTAAGTAATTTTGAATTGTTGGTCACCATTTTATGAGCTTGCATGAATTAAATAAAGTTTCCTCTCGGAAATATTGACATTATTTTATGTTATCCTTTGACAGTCCCAAGCTGAGTCCAAGCTTCAGAAAGCCACAGTAGATGCCACCAGAAGTAACAAGGCTCTGGAAGACCAGATGGATGCTTTTGAGAGAAAGAGATTACAGGACATCAAAGTGAGTATGCAGGATATATATATATATATATTATACAAATATTGACTGCTCATGAGGATGATGGTGGAAATTATCACTCCCCAGGTGGTGTTCATACCGGCCCTTCTATCACCCCCGAGGCAAAGCCTCGGGGGTGATAGAAGGGCCGGTATGAACACCACCGAGGGAGTGATAATTTCCACCATCATCCGATTACAGAGCAGTCCATATTTGTTTTATATACCTCATCCTTTTCATGATTCATGAATAGGTCTAGCTGTAGGTCTAGCTCTAACAAACAGGAAATAAGATCAAAGAGGATTTACTCACCAGAATCTTGACTCCTCACACTCACAGCTACATATTTACAGTCTTTCAAAGTTCAAAAGAGTTTCAAATATCCAACGCTAAAAACCAACGCTAAAAAGTAAAAGAAATCCAACATCAACAGTCTTTGCTCCTTTCAGTAACATATTTACAGTCTTTGCTGTGCAACACAGGAACATATTTACAGTCCTATAGGCCCTAGACTTAATCCTATTTATTATAAATGTTTACAACACAGCCATGAAAATGAAAATTTGTGTTAGCTGTGTTTGTTGATGTGACCGTCACGGGAGAATTTGTGATGTCTTGCAATATGGCTGGTGATTCGGCAATGTCGTTGAGGAGATCGAGAACTTCAACCTGGCTATCACTCACTGAACGGTTTGCCACGCTTATAACAGCTGCCGGTGCTGTACACACTTTGGGCTTTGGGCTGGACAAAGACCTGGTCCTGGGAGTAGGACTAGACCTAACTTTGCTAGGCCCAGGCTGTGGATCTACAGTTGGCCTGACACCGAGGGCTGAAGAAATTGCATCAGACATACCTTCTTTTTGGGCCTCACTGGTGCGACTGTAGTATTTGACACTAGTTTCTGACTGATGCCCAGAAACTGTCATGATATGTCGTGTAGCGAAGCCGGCGTGATCTAGTGATGTGACGCTCGTGGCGTGCAAGCAGTGGTTTGTGTACTTTCTACATCCAGCATTTTCAGATATGATCTTGGTAAAGTCTCCCAGCTGATTTTTTCCGATTGGCATGTTTACATACCACTCGGGATCATCTTCATTAACCTTTGATCTTGGTCTTTGCCACATCCATGGACAAATAGGGTGCAACTTACTCTTGTACTTAATCAAATTACTCACTGGGCATCTTGGGTGACCTGGTATCTCAAACATGAGTCCAGCTTGTGACTGCTCATCATCATCGCGGTGATTTTTTGTCAGTTTATCTCTCACTGAAAAATAGCGGCGACCGTTTTCCTCCGTGTGCAGCTCAAAATCATCCGGTGTCATTTCTCTTACATTCTCTCGTCCACGGTTGGCAAAGTAAATCATATTATCAATAAAGACTTTGCGCTGTAATCCTTCGGCAGTATTCAAATCCAGGCTTTCTTGAATGCGTTGCATGTCACTTGGGCTCACTGGCGGGTGTCGTTTGACGTTCCCCTTTCCACTTTTCTTCAACTTTTCCAGAAAGGCTTTGAAGATCTTGTTGGAACCTTTGAACTCAGTCCCTCTCACAATATCAACATTGCGAGTGGTTTGGAAATGCCTTTGTAGGCCATAACGAATCGCTTGCATCGTTTTCTTACAGTACAGCTCTCCGGCCTTTTTGCGAGCCCCTGCATAAAATCTTGAAAGAAGATTATCCAAATCCACGTCGCTCATGTTCTCGATGTCGCCAATATTGCATGTTGAGCAGTAATCCTCAAAGATAGAGACCGCGTATTTGATTTGTCTCTTTGTATTTTTACTATCTGCTTCCTCGAGTAGCTGCTCCAAATCCTCCTCATTTAGTACTTCGAATCTTGGAGCTGGATCAGTTGCTAAGTCACTCGCCATGTTGAATTCTACGCGCTGCGCGTACGTATTAACGTAGTCGTAGCCTAGCAACTCACGAAAGCGCAAAGCGCTCTTAAAACCTGATCAAATTTTGTGTACGTATGTACATGTACTGTACCAAACGTGTATGCAAAAATCGCGGAGGGGTTACGCGTTCTATCACAGGGTTTTGGCGTTCTATCATTTGACCTTAGGTCAGTTGATAGAACGCCAAAACCCTCTGACACAATGATAGATCGAGATGTGCCGTGTCATGTGATATGATTTTGACCAATCAGTGAATAAGAATCTATGTATGAGGTATATAAATCATATTAATATACATGTAATAATAACAAAAACATTTTTTTTTTAATGACAAGCTGATATATGCAAATTGTTTTTACATGCTTTTTTGTCACAATGGTCAGAGAGATTTCAAGGAATAAGGTAGAAATTTATTGGAAATAAATTGTGCATCTCCATGTGAAATTTGTCGCCAACTGTAATATCTTAGCTATAAAACTATTTGATTACCCTCCTAAAATCAATGTAGTGTGACAGACAATCAAATATGATGTGTTATGTTTGTAATGCACATACATGTTTATACAGTGGAAACTCGTTATAAAGATTCTGATATAACAAGCTTCCTGGTATAACAAGGTAGTTTTGCTGTTCCCAGGTCTTTATGTTCTTCTGTTGTTTTTACCCTGATATAAGGAAATTTCTGATATAACAAGGTAATTTTCATGGTCAGAAGGTCCTCGTTATAGTGAGTTTCCACTGTATATGATCATAATATCCTAATGAAACATACTTTTGAATGGGTTACTGTTTCATTACGATTTAATGTTCTCTCTGTTGCTAATGCATGTTCACATGAATGAAAGCTTATTTCCTTCAAGAGTTATAACCACTGGGCGGCAGTGGGTGGCAGAAACCACCACTCTGGTTTAGAGCCCACCACTCACCAGCAACTGTGGCACTAGAGCTCACCACTTGCGAGTCTACGTTCACTTCTTTATGTCAAAATTGAAATTGTATGAAAGAAAGCAACAAATGTTCATCAAGTACCACCCAGCACTAAAAATGTGTTGCCTAGCTATAACCCTGGTGGACATCATTGCTCCTGCATTTTGAACGGCTATTTATCACCCGGCCCTATTTTGAATGACGATTTATCGCCCCTCTTTTCTTAATATCTTGTGTTTGATCTTCCTCTAGAGCATCTTGTCTGAGTTTGTGAAGATAGAGATGCTGTTTCATGCCAAGTGTTTGGAGACGTACACAGAGGCCTTCCAATCTCTGCAGTCAATAAGTGACGAGGATGATCTTGAGGTAAGTATATTTTTGAAGGGAAAAACTCATGAGAACAAACATTTATAAACAAATATTGAAGGCCAACTGTCCTTTGCTTGGCTCAGCATTGCGGGTTAAAAGATATCTTTTTCATTTTTTCAGTTTATTTGATCTTGCTTGGTAACTCCATTTTAGAGCCTGACAAGTAATGAGATGTGGATGTGTTTTCTTTAATGAAGAGCCAGTCAATATTCTTACATTAGGATCACTTGATCAATCAAATAGAAAGAAAAATGCATGGCTTTTTGTAGAATCCGCTGGTAACAACAAAATTCTTTACGCAAATTCCCAGTCTTCTTCTGCTTCCTTTTCATCATTTCACCATCTCAAACCATTCCCTATCCTTATGTACCGAGTTTTAAGTAAAAGATCTCACAAAATCAAACGCATTTCCTTCGTACAAGATTTTGAGTGGGTGAAAATCACAACTATGTAAACAACAGACTTCTGGGGACCGTTTCATGAAAGATGTCAGCTCTGACAAGTTGTCAGATTCTGACAGTTACCATAGTAACAGTCAGTGGCCAGTGCTTCTCAGCCAATCAGAATCAAGGATATTACTGAACTTGTCAGAGTCTGACAACTTGTCAGAGCTGACATCTTTCATGAAACGGTCCCCTGGTTGGGCATAAACTAATGTGCTTTATATGTAATTTTGTCATCTTACAAAGGTTTTTTTTCTCTCTTTTTTTTTTTTTTCCTTTGTGTTTTGTATCAAACAGGAGTTCAGGAATTCACTGAGGCCGTTCAGTGCTGCCGACAGCAGCTCACGTCAGAGTCTATTCAGGGGTGACTCTAAACAATCTCTCAACTCAACCACCGGTAGCTCGCGCCCCTCTACTGTGGACCGGAGGAGGCCAACCAAGCAACAGCTCCAGTACTCTGAGGAAGATGATGACGATGATGAGGAGGAGGATGATGATGAAGATGACGATGAGGATTATAGTGAAGAAGATGTGGCAGAAGAGTATTATAAGAGATGAGATTTAAATGGTGTTTGGTGCATTTTGAATCAATTTTATATTTTTGTGGTATCAATGTATTCTATAGCTAAGCAACAGCTCCAGTACTCTGAGGAAGAAGGTGATGACGATGAGGAGAAGAGGGATGATTCAAATGATGAGGAGGATTATAATGAAGAGGATGTTGCAGAAGAGTACTACAGAAGATGAGATTGACTATATTTGCTGCATTTTGAAGCAGTAAAATATTTTTTGTGGTATTAAAGTATTCTGTAACTAAGCAACAGCTTCTGTACTCTGAGGATGAGGATGATGATGTTGAGGGGGAGGAGAGGATGAAAATGAAAATGATGATGAGGATTATAGTGAAGAGCATGTAGCAGGAGAGTACTACAAGGGATGAGATTTTACTGTCCTCGCGGCATTTGGAATCACTTTATTATTTTTGTTGTATAAATGTATTCTGTACGTGAATTAGCTTTGTATGCCAGGCAGGCGAATACATGGTAAAGTGGAACTCAATCCTTATGAGCCCCACCCCCAAATGATAAGTACTAGGAGGTGTAATGTACTATGTATACTGTTATGTGTCGAATTTTGCTGTGATGTCTCTGTGGAAACTATATTTCAGAATGATATTTCACCTTGATTTTGTTTGCCTTAGTACATGTTTCATAAAGAAATGTAATGAAATTAGAATGTTTTAGAAATGTAAAATTGATAGACTTATATTTTATCAGTATTAACTATATTTTTATTTTAGTTTGTTAGGTGTGCCTGGGGATAAATTAGTTTTAGATTTAAACAAATATTATCTTGCTTTAAGTTAATAAGAGAATTTATTCAGATAATAAGTACTATTAATAAGTGGGTTCTTGTATAGTACATATGTCAGTCACATATGACATTACAGGCTCGTCAGTATTATTACTCGGGCTTAAGCATAGCTGCTACTATAGCATCTTGGCATTCAAGGAGTTTCTTCCTACCCAATTACTACTCATGGGTGGAGAGTTGCAAATGTAGTTTGATATCTTGCATGCATGCTGGGGCTTGAACCCACAACCTTCACATCTGCAGTCTAGTGTTTAGCCGTGACACGTACCTCTACACATGCTGATTGGAGAGAGTGCTTTGTTCTTTCAGCAATCTGAGATTCTTAACTCTGGATTAAAGCTGGACTAACATAGTTTTCTTGATGAATGAGCTATTCAGATCTTTGGACAGGTGTTTGTATGATTTCATTCTCAGTATGAAATGATAACTTATAAGATATAGTGCTCTACTTACACAACCATATTGCCATTTAAAAATTGAATACCCATAGGTCAAGTCCAAAGCATGTCCAATATGCTACCATGTATTATGATATTGTAGTATGGAATCCTAAACATGAATGGATATGAAAATATCAGTTTGCTTGGTATTTTGTCCAAGCCAAACTCTGGTAGTGCTATCAGCTTGATACAGTAATCGGATACTGAAGTTTTAGATGTGTTTGGTAATATATGGGACACAAAATAGCTTGGACTTGCCCAAGTTAGGAGGTGTTACTGCTAAATTTCACATTTCCTTTAACTAAAATGACTGAATATAGTGTAAGTTTAGCATTTCTGAGATATACTCCAACTGTAACTTATTTAGTGTTTTGTATACAGTTACGACATAGACCAAAGGAGGAGAAAGATTGAATCTCGATAGAGATTTAAACCTTTATGTATATTTATACTAATATCTGTAGTCTTTTGTTTGCTTGCCAAAATTTTTATATGAGAAGTATGATCTGTATGATGATATCACCAACACTGTTGTGCTACAATGATATGTGAAATATAATTATAATATATGTATATCAAGCCTTTCAGTTAGCTGCAGGGATATCCTTGTTTTTTAAATATTTTTATTCATCTTATATTTCTGTTTTAGCGTACCGGTAAGATGTTTTTGAAACAGCAGGTTGGACATGGTATTCAACCTCTTTAAGTGTTTGAGCATGTAAAGTATGCAAAAATTATTGATTTTTTTAAACGTCTGTTTTTTCTGTCCTACTGATGAGAATTTTTGCTTGTATAATGTAATATCTTATTTTGCAATTTGATTTATTGTTGAGTCATTTTTTTTTAAATTTCAGCATGGTTGACATTTTTTCCCCCTTTACCCTTTGGTCTTATGGTTGATTTGTTTGATAATTCATATACTCATGAATAGGCCTAATGATGTTTATGAGCTTAGAACTCACAGCCAAGGTCATATCCATGCTGATAAATCTTAAACTGAATAATCATTTTGAATTCTGTATTTAACCCATAGCAGTTCAGAGTTTTCTTATGGTCAAAATTAATCACTTTTCCTTCCTCAAATTGGCAACAATTATTCTTGTTTTCCACTCCTACATAGTTATAAAAAAATTGTTTATTAAATTAAATAAACCAATGTGAATAAAAAATTGCAAAATTTAACAGAAAAATTGCCACATATGTACACAAAAATAGTAATTATGTATTTAACACTGCGTTGCCAGTTTAGGGACTTTAATGAATAGTTACAATTAAATCGCTCTTATTTGTGAACGGCACAACCTACTGCATTGGAAATAGACTCAAAATTTTCTGTGATTTTTTGCTCTTTCTACTCATGTATAATGTATAATTCCTAGCATTATGGATCAAAATATCATGCAAAAATGTCCCTAATAGGAGACACTGTAGTGCTATGGGTTAAAGGAAAAAAAAATTCAGGTCAGACAGATTATTCAGGCTTGTTTGGTACTCATATCTTTTAAGGCCATTTAAAAAGGATCATCTTCAGTTCAGTTGTAGACCATACAGATGCATTAAGCAAAGCAAAGACTTGCAAAATTTATGACCTTCACTTACATTTGTAGATTACTTTTTATACAAAGGTTGGAGTCCAATGAGGAAAAAAAAAAATCATTTGTAAGTTCACTTGCAGAAATAAAAAAAATTAGGAGCAATTAGTGGAATTGATAACTGGAAAATTGATAACTTGATCAAATATTCAAATGATTATAAATTTTCAATCATATATATGGTCTGTTTAAATAATTAAGAGAGAACAACTAATATGCTGTATACACCTTTATTACATTTTGGTTGATATTCTAGTAATTAAGCTCTTGTGTTTTCGTAGCATCTCTGAGGATTGGGTCACCTTGCTTTATTACCGTCCATACTGTTGTGAAACATAATTACTTTTTAACCTCTCTATGTAGGGTAAGTATATCAGTTGGCATTATCACTGACTATGGTACCAAGAAGAGGAATGAAGCTGTAAAATGATGTACATGTATTAGAATAAAGAGATATTTATTACTGTGATGATGGCTGTTTGCTGTCCTATTTGGGAGGTGTTGTGACTTGTCAAAGGTTTTTCTTCACTATGATACATATTTAATTATACAACTGATTTATATAAAGTGATGGATGTGAAAATTTTGTAGTTAAAATGTTGTTAAGCTAGAAGGAAAAATTCAAAAGAGAATTAAAAGTGTACATGAAAGGAGAAAGGGAATATTAAGAGTGAATACTAGAGAAACAAGAGAAATCACTTTTCCAGAGCCTGTTTTTACAGTGCAATGGTAAACATGCGAGAGAGAATGTATGCAGTGATGTGAAAGTAAAGGGGGAAAGAATAAAAGGGTTAACTGAAGATTTACAGAGATGTGTATAATTAATCTACCCTAAAATTATACCTTTCCAATATGAATAATGGCAATCATATATGCTCCATATCCTCTCTCCCTCTTTCTCTCTCCTTCCCTTAGTACATGTAGCTCTGCATTTCTTTTTCCTATGTGCAATCGATAAATACATGTACTTCCAAATTCTCCTTTCACAGTCTCTTTCTCTCTCCCCCCCCCCCCCCCCTCTCTCTCTCTCTTCCTGCATGCCCATTCTCCCTCTATCTCACTTTACACTAAACCAGTTTACTATAAGGTGTTTAAATTTATTTAAAAAAAAAAAAAAAATTGAACTATACTTGACAAAAAAAGCTTGCCTTACATAGCAAAAAATAATGCATGCATGTTGGATTCCATTCGATATTGTCCATTATGTGTGAAATATAAAAGAAATATCCATAAATCCAAAATTCAATAGTAAACTGGTCTATTTCTACACTATCTTATACTATGCCTCTCATTATTTACACAAATTAAAAAGATACCAATTACACATTGCTTGATCCCCTTCCATGTGATGGCATTATTCTTTCCTCATAACACCTTATCACATTCACCTTTTTTGTAACAATCACTTGTTTTCCAATCTTGAATCATAAGTTACAATTCTCATTACACATGACACTTTAAAAAAAAGTAAAATAACTAATGCAACTGAATTAAAACAATGACTGAAGTTCAAAATACATCTTTTAATCTGTCCTCTGAACCAACTAACAAAACAATATGCAAACACGTAAGCATGAATATACATTATAATACATGAAGCTTTGTGTATTTGGGCGACTCCTTATACCAAAAGGGCATAAGAGTTAACAAGTAATCTCCATTTCACAGAAACAGGAATCTTGACTACTGGACTTGTCATGAATCATGTTACCTGCACAAATCATTGGCGAAATGCACCTCACACAATAATTAATTTGCATTAACCCTTTCAAGACAATCGACCACATTTTGTGGTTTAACTCATTAACTTTTGATTCAGAGCTCTAAAAAATATACCAGATACATGAGTAGAAAGAGCAAAAATTTCTGTACAAACTATGTCCTTTTTGTTGCATGACCATTATTGCATTTGATGCTAGAATTTTAGAAACGAGAATAAGATTGAAAATCCTTAAATTAGCAACACTTTGAGAGGTTCAAAATCATTGTTTTTTTAAATCAAAATTGGCAATTTTTTCAACATTTCCATAAATTCCTAACCATATATTGTTTTCACGACATATTACACCTTATTAGAACCATGTAGCACTAAAAGAAATATATCATTGTTGCCAATTTGAAGAACAAAATGTGATCAATTTAGCCCTGTAATAATTCCTGTCCTGAAAGGGTTAACGGTGTCGGTGGTGCCTGGTTTGTTATCCAAAAGCTGTTTACAAGAATGATGAATGGGGTGACCTGACATTTTGCTCAGGTGACAGATGCTCCGTGCTTTATTCTGTCAAGATAAAGGGTTAGGGTTAGGGTTAGGGTTAGGGTGTTTGGTCCAGGGTAGAAGTTAGGAATTCAATAAGTCTACAAAATAGACTGGGGAGCAATTGTCGCTGACGCTGGAGCATGTAAATAGACACAGCATAAGAAAACAAAAATGATGGGTTTCTTTTCTTTCTCTTAGAACTTGAGAATAACCTCTTCTTGAAACCAATTGGCACATATCTGTACAAATGAAACAAAGCTATACTACATCAGTAATCTCAAAATGCTTTTTTTTTTTTTTTTAATTAAGACAGGACTGAGCATAGAATACAAAACAAATTATTACAACATCAGAAAAGCTGCAAAAACTGCTCTACATTTTATACATAAATTTACACTTTACCATAACAGGCACCAAATAAAAGAGGTGTATACGTGCTAATTAGGAATATAGATGTCAAGGGGTCTCCACTTCTTTTACCCACATCTTAATAACATTGTTAGAAACTGATTAAACAGTAAATGAAAAGAAGAAAACATGATGTACATTAGATGCAGGTGAAATAAAAATAACAGTGCAATTCAATGAGCATGTGCACAGCAATAATTGTAAGAGTGAGTGAATTTAATCAACACTTTCATGTTCTTTCTTTGTTTGGTTTGGTTTTATAAAAACAGTACCATTAATTTGAAGAAAAAACAAAACTTCACTGAAATCAGAGTCAATATGAATATATATACAAAAACAAACACCAACAGGACTGTAACAAAAACTGCTTTTCTTTTGTGTACTTTAAGCTATATACATGTACTATGTGGCAAAAATGTTGCCAAACAATCATGGAAAGGATAAGAAAGGGTAAAAAATATCAAATCATACCTTGGCTATATACATTGGATAACTATGTACATTGTCTGATGAGAGTCAGATAGCAAATGAGCAAATGAGCCATTTACACATACATCCTGCTGCAAAATGTCCAAAACAGCTAGGCTTCCATTAAAATGTTAATAATATTATCTGAACTTTGCTTCTTTTTATTCTTATAGCTACGATATAGAAATCAGTTCAAGAACAATAATGCCACAGAAAGAATCATCTTCACTCTTGTACATATTGTCTGTTCGGAGCCAGAAGGGCATTATTAAACGCATAATACTTTAACACAGAATTAACGCCCTTCTGGCGCTGAACAGACGATGTATGTTCAATCAAAATGAGTTGAACTTGAAGAAGAAGAAGAAACAACAAATAACAAGGGGGAAAGTTTACCGTATACCAAAAGGAACATACCACCTACAACTTGTTGGTTAATTTTCTCAATAGTTGAAATAACCAAGATACAAATTCAAGAAAAATAACATTAGTATCATTTAACAGAATCTCAGAACCTCAGTAATACCAGTAGGTAAAAAAAAAGAAGAAAGGTAATTTGCAGAATTAAAAACTGCCCTACAATCATCAAAATTAGTCATTTCTCATGAATAGGCTTTAAATGAAATCAACATAAAGGGTAGTTCTTCTCATGTCCCAACTTTCTTGGCTATTTTAGCACAGATGTACGTTGTCTGAAAAATATATATAATGGTACATCACAGCTTTGAAGCCTACATCGCAAGTCTTTAACCTCCATTACAGATTGGCACTGATCTATTTACATGGTCATTTTGTACAACTGATGTAGAATGTAAAAAAAAAAAAAAGGTGACAAAAAGTATCTTCAAATTCTATTTTCCATATATTAAAAGCACATTGCTTGTCTTCGAATTACCATGCACTATCATAAGGTTATATTTTCAAAATGTAAATGACAAAAAATAAAGAAGAAAAAGAAGTGAAATTATTATTTTGTCATCCTTTCGAAGAAAAACAATATTGATAATAATGAATTCACAAGTGTTAAAAGTACCATTTTAATTTCTTTGACTATATTTTGTGCAACATTCAGTACAAAAAAAAAGGAAGAAAGAAGCTTTTTCCTTATTTGAGAACTTGTTCTTCCTTGAACCCAGTTTCAATAATTTGACACAAAAGTTTATAGAAGAATTTTGCATGTATGTACATCTCAAAGAAATGTTCCACACTTTAAACTGGAATTCCAAATCAAGGACAGTAAAGTGTGAATAACCATACCTGGATTAATATATCCTTAATTGAACAAACTAAAGGGGAAAAACCAACCCTCAATTACAACAGAGTTCAATCTAAGAAACTGAAATACATATGCTTGAAAATAATGAAGACAAACAATACCAGAAAAATAACAAATATCACTAACATAAACAATGTAGCACCTACTTACACAGAAGATCAAAATCCGGGCTGAAGTTTCTTAAACATGGGGCTTGCTACAATTCGTTCATCTGAACTGAGAACAACAGTTATTTTCTTTAGAACTTCACCTTATCATTGAAATGAATCACTCAAAAATGATTTTTTTCCCCTTCCATTCTTTAAAACATGAATTTCGTTGGGTTAAACAATGTCTATAACGTATCAAAATATTTATAAAACAGCAATAGGTTCAAGAATGTTAAGGTACAAAGTTCATCATGGAAATACAGACCAGTAAAAATTAAGAATAATAAACCTTTCGTCACAACAATCGAGACTATTTCTTTTCACAAAATGCATTAGGCCATATGGAAAGCAAAAATATGATTTTTTATAAGATTGATAACAATTCAAATTCAGTGAACAAAAAGTATCATTCATAACATCATGAATGCTACTATCAAGCAGAAAAAGTCTTCAAATGAAACATCCTCAACTCTATCATTCTGATCAGTGTCTTGTCCAAAAGCAGGACTGAGTTTTGCAAAGAATTACAGGACATGGAGTCTCACAATACGTCCATTTAGCGGTCGATTATTTCGCTCCTTGATGGCACGATTAGCCTCTGCAGGGCTTGTGAATACAATTTTAGCCTGTCCTGTTGCCTTGCCTGTTGCTTCATTGGTATCCAATTTGATAGCACCCTTCATTGTACTGAAACCTTTGAAGAAATCTCCAATGGCATCAACGGTAATTGTAAGCGGCAAATTTGTAGCAGTGACAACACAACCTTTGTGTTGATCAAGGTGAGAAGCAGCAGCTGGAGTTGGTGCAGGAGTTGATGTTATCTCCTTTTTCTCTGGAACAGTTTCTTTTGGCTTTCCTAATTGTGGTTTCTTTGGAGATGGCTCAAGAGGAGTTGCCTTTGGTGCTGAAGCAGATCCCTTGCTGGCTTGTTCTGGTTTTGGAGATTCTTTTGATGATTCTGGTTTCTTGTAATCATGCTCCTCACGAGGCCTTTCAGGATGTCCAGGATCATGTCGATGTCGAGGAGGATGGTCATCCATCCTATGTGGCTCTCCAAATGGAGGTCTGAATGAACCACTTGGATGTGGCCCACGAGGACCAGGATGTGGCCCACGAGGACCTTGACCTGGGAAGGGACCTCTCATATCTCCTTGGAAGCGTGGTCCTCTGGGACCAAATGATGGCCCACGTCCACGTCCTGCAAAATTATGTTGAGGTCTATTTTGCATCATTTCTCCACCTTCCTCTAAAGCCCGTATCATCATTGCTTTAGAACAGGCATTGATTTGAAGTGGCCGATCTCTCAAAGTGTGAAGTCTACGCTCTTCTGTCAAACGAGCATTGTGGGCATCAGCAAATTCAATGAAACAGTGACCAGATGGCCTTCCTTCTGCATTGACCATGATATGAATCCCACCAGGAACAATATGTAAGCCACTGAAGAATTGAGCAATTTCAGGCCATCGTGCTGAGTAGGACAAATTTCTAATATGTGCGCACACATATTCACTTGCACCATCACCTTCAGGTCTGCCATGTGATCCTGGTGGTGGACCTGCATTATGATGTGGCTCTCTCTCCCCTGGTTCATGCATTCCTCTGTCCATTGATCGACGATCAGGCCTATCTTGAGGTCCATGTTGCCTTTCCATAGGACCATGAGAATCTCTTGGCCCTTGTCCTCTCCTTTCCATTTCCCCTTCCTCTTTATCAAGCAAACCTGGTAAATTCCTTCTTTGTGGGAAGAGAGGATCACTCTGTTGTGAGGGTAATTTCCTTCTATCTCCAGGAAAAGAATCTCTATTAACATCCATTGAACCAGGCCCATTTCGGCGTAATGAACGATCACCTGGACCCTGTTCTGGAAAACCAGGGCCCTCACGTGAGAACCTTTCTTCTGACTGGTTACCAGTCCACCTCCCTGGGCTTGAATCTCTTCTGTTCATTCCTTCTGGTCCTCTCTCGTTCCTGCGGTCTTTCTCTTGATGATCAAGAAACCCATGCCTTCTTCTATCAGTATCTCTTTCACGATCATACCCTTCATATGGACCTTCAGGTCTCTCAAGAAGTGTTCTTCTTTCACCACTATGGTGACTGTGGAGCTCTGCATCCTTATCACCTAGAAGGGTGCGCCTTCCTTCTTCATTAGATCGTCCTTCTCTAAAATCCATGGAACCATCCATATCTTTCCTTTGGTCTTGTCGCCATTCTTCTAAAGATCTTCCCCTGGTATTCTGCCTATGGGCTCCACCTCTATCATCACTTGGTCTACCAGGTCTAGGTCTTTCTTGCCAAGAATCTTGCATTCTTCCTCGTGCATCAGACATGGCACCCTCTTGTCTAGAATCCATTGGACCATCTCGTCTGTCTCCAGGGCCACCAAACGGACCACGCTGCATATCCCTACGACCATCCTGTCTGTTATCTCCAGGGCCGCCAAATGGTCCACGCTGCGTATCCATAGGACCATCTCGCCTGTTGTCTCCAGGGCCACCAAATGGACTATTCTGCATATCCACAGGACCATCTTGCCTTGTATCTCCAGGGCCACCAAATGGGCCATGCCGCATATCCATAGGACCATCTCTCCTGTTGTCTCCGTGACTGCCAAATGGACCACGTTGCCTATCCATAGGACCATCTCGCCTATTGTCTCCAGGGCCACCAAATGGACCTTGCTGCACATCTATAGGACCATCTCGCCTGTTGTCTCCAGGGCCGCCAAATGGACCACGTTGCCTATCAATAGGACCATCTCGCCTATTGTCTCCAGGGCCACCAAATGAACCATGCTGCATATCCACAGGACCATCTTGCCTTGTGTCTTCACGGCCACCAAATGGACTACGGTGCACATCCATAGGACCATCTCGCCTGTTGTGTCCAGGGCCGCCAAATGGACCACGCTGCATATCCATAGGACCATCTTGCCTGTTGTTTCCAGGACCGTCAAATGGACCATGCTGCATATCCATTGGACCATCTCGCCTGTTGCCTCCAGGACCGCCAAATGGACCACCTTGGAGATCCTTTGGTTCTTCTCTGTATTCATTGTTAGGGCCTCTTCGCCTTTCATCAGTGAATGGTACATTATCCTTTGGTGCTGTTCTGTTGTCCCCCATCAATCCTCCAGACATTCCCATTTGTGTTTGTCTGTTGTCTGCTACACCATGCCTGCTTTCCATGGGATCTTGTTTGCCTTGGCCTAGTTTCCAGTCCATATTATCTTTGCTGAACCTGGATACAGCATCCCGAATTGCATGGAAATCTATGACTGGGGCTTGTTTTGTACTGTCTGATCTTTCATTACTCCTGGAAAAGCTTGGTTGAGTAGTTACAGTTGTGCTAGCCATCCCTTCATTCAGAGGAAGCTCAGGAGTTTTGAGCAGTCCTTGATCTTTCACTTTTTCTTTTTGCATCTTCCCAATGTCTGGGGATGGCAACAATGTTTTGGGAGTAGCATCTTTGGAACCCTCTGATTTGTGCAAGCGATCTTTGTCTTCAGTCTTTGGTGATCCATGACTCTTAACTTCATCTATTTTACTCAATGCTCTTACTTCTCTTGAATCTGGATCCTTCCTATCTTTCTTTTCTGTTGTTGAATCTTTTCTATCTTGAGAACTATGGCGAGTAGGGCTCTGAGTTCTTTTGCTCTGGCGTGATGATTCCCTGTCTCTATCTCTATCTCTATCTCTTCTATCTCTTGAAGGGCTTGATTGTTTTCTCCCCGGACCATTTCTTCCTGGAGAGCTACGGGAACTACCCCTAACAGGAGAAGTCCTCCCCCTTCTACCTGGGCTACGTCCTCTCCTGCTGTATGGGCTACTCCCTCTTCGCCTGTCTGGACTTCTTCTTCCTGGTGAGCGTCTTTCTGCCCTTCTTCTCATATCACTTGTGATCTTTGCATCCATAATTTCTTTGGAAATGATTCTTATTGCAACAGTTCGTCTGTTAAATAGTCTCCCATTCTTTTGGCACGCTTTCCTTGCCATATCAGAGTCCACAAAGTCAACGTAAGCTACACCAGAGCCAGTACCTTCTTTATTTGGGTCAAAGAATATGCTATCCTGCCTCATTGCTAATCCTTCAAAGAAGTCCACAATTTCAGAATTTTTCGTGAAAGATGCGAGTCCTCTGATTTCGATGCAAGTGTTGCAGCTTCGAAGAGGTGACCTTCTGCCTCTCACAGGTGATCTACTTCGTCTTCTGGATGGCTCACTGCTGGATACTGGCTTTTCTTTGTCCCACTCAGATTGAAGGCAAGGACGTACATCAATGTATCGTTTCCCCATGTACTGTTGATGTCTTTTCAGAGCTTGGTCAATGTCACTTGGTCCTTCTAGTTTTACATTGGCAGTACCAGTTATATGTCCTCGATGGTCACGATGAATCTGCAGACCATCAGGGGCAATGTTTATATCACGTAGGAACATTCTAATATCTCTCTCTGTGCTGTTGAAGGGTAATCCAGTGAGACGCACTGCATAAAACTCATCCCCAGTTGGTTCCATCAATGGCAATTTGGATCCAAAAAGAGAATCAGGAGTAGGATGATCTAACAAAGATGGAGCAGATAAAACTGGTGTTTCTTGATCCACTCTTGATCCATATATTTGAGAATTGGAAGTAGGATGATCACCTGTAGCTTTAACTGAAGAAATCAATGGTTCTCTATTCAATAAAGGAGCAAGATTGGACATATCTCCCAAACGACTGTCAAAGTCAGAAGATTTATCTCCAGATTTGTAATCTGGATGGATGGGATAGCCAGCAGATTGAGAACGGTCCATGCCAAATGATTCATTTGGTTTGTCTTTCTGGTTGTAAAAGGTTCCTTGATCAAGGTTAGAGCTTCCATACTGCTTGTCGTCAGTATAACTTCCTCTTATTTCATTTGCAGTGGACCCTTGACTCTGGTAGTAATCTCCTCTCCTCTCTGTCATAGGCTTGCTCTGAATATCAGGAAAGGACTTAGTATCATCAGGTCTTCTATCTTGCATTGGCTCAGAAGGTTGATCTGTTGACGAAGCACGTGTTGCCCAGTATGCATCCTCATATGGTGTTCTAATGTATCTACCTTTATCAGACTCTTTATCCATACCCTGCCTTCCATATGCAGACATCGGCTGCGAGAGTCCAGAATAGGTGTCCATTGTGTCGCCCTGTTTACCACTTTCTCTTTGGTCTTCATCTGAAGACTGACGGTAGTCAAACCTTTCAGCTGGGCCAGCAGGAGGATATGAAGTGGATATTCCTTCCATTGGGTCGTCAAACTGTTCTTGATAGCTTCCCTCATCTGATTTCATTATTCCTGGGGATGGAAGGAGGCTGCGTGGTTTATCATTCCCCTGCAGATACGACATGTCACGATCTGAAGAACGAGGGCCTGAAGTACTGCCATATGAACCTAATCGGTACTGCTGTTCCTCTGAGTCTGCAGTATGCATTCTCCCCTCACGTCTGTCATATTCTGATAGTCTTTTATACTGAGTTGACTCTTGTGGATATCCCGAATCTCTGCCTGTTGGTGCTTGCCTAGCAATGTCTAAATCTTCTCTCCTTTGAATACCTAGATTTCTTTCTTGGGAGCTGAGTGAGCGATTGCGATCAGAATCCTGATACATGAAACGCTGACCACTATCTCCTCTTCCGAAAGACTCCTCTTTGAATCGATCACTTCCATACATTTGATTTTGAGATTGGCCATAATCCAGTCTCTCATTGCTCTGCGATGGTGGATAAGATGTGTCATAACCTTGAGCAGGAAGTGACTGACTAGGGACATTTACATTACCACTTTGATAACTATCAATGTATCCAGTGGGTTGTCTACGTTTGTCATCACTCTGGGAAAACCCTTGATAACCCTGACTATGGGAACTAGCTACTGAGCCCTCTCTTGATAGCAAACCAGGTTGATTAGCTGGAGGGGCTGGTGGGGCAACTATCTCAGACGTGCCAAAGGGGTCAGGTTTTGCATTCTGTGCTGCAGCTCTGCTCTCAGCAATCACCTCCTGCATCTCTGACTTGCTGCTCAGCAAGAGGATAATGCGGCTACCATTGAGGGGTTGTTTCTGACGTTGCATTGCCTTACGTGCATCTTCATCAGAGCCGAAAGCGATGAAGACATCACCTTCCTCTCCTCCAATGATGTGAACACCGCCATCTGGAATCGACAGACCCTCAAAGTGTTGACGGATGTCTTTTGCTGTTGCGGACCAAGGAAGCCCTTGCAGTCGCAAGATAATCATGATTGACGATACTCTCTCTGGTCTTTTGAAGTGCCTGTAAATGGAACATACAGGAATAGAATCTGTGTTCATTTGTGTACAAGAAAATCGAACAATAGATTCCCTTTCGGAATACACCTACAGTTAAAAGTAAATGTTACAGGGCATCTTTTTTTTCTAACCCATTAAATCTCAGGCATTCAATAAAAGTTAAAGAAGATTGTGCATCGTTAGCACAGTCCTTGAAATGATTCTCCTGTAACCCTGATATTTTCCACTGTAAAAAAAAGAAGAAAAGAAAAGAAATTATCGAGGACACTTCTTTTATTCGTAAATGAAAACAATATCCAAAATAATATAACATGTAACTTACCAGACTTAATAAGTCATATCTCGGACAGTTGATCAGAGGTACCTTAATACCCTTGCTCCTGATGCACAATATGAAGAACAGTCCTAAGGAGGAAAAGGTACAAAAAACCCCCAACACAATTAAAAAAAATAGAAATGAATATCAGTTCAAACTGAATATGAATAACAAAAGCGAATTCTTTGTACAATTATAACCTGTTCCCATATCTTTCTTGTACATTGTAGAAGTATGTAAACTATTTTTTAAAAACACATTAGTTTGAACTGGGCATTCAGTTGAAGTTCAAGGTGACACAGAAATATATCTTTCACAACCATTACTATATTTTCACTTGAAAACTTTAAAGCACAATCCAACCTTGGTAATAATATTATTTGTGTGAAAGCAGAAAAATTAGAAAAGCAGGATGGTGAAAGTTTTGAAAGAAATCGGACAGGGGACAAGAAAGTTATGAATGTTTGAAAATGAGATCACTAAATCTATGCGAATCTGAAATTGGCAATTTGCTGAGCCGATTGTGACATACTTGCGGACAACTCTCCCGATTGTTGTACACCAAAATATCATTAATTTGCGGTTTCTCCAAAGCGCCTTTACCCTCAGGGCAGTACTCAAAATATATTGGAGATAGCATATTGTTATAGGTCCTCATGAAAGAAAAAGACCCTACTGAGTAATACATTTTGAAAAAAATGACATTTTAGTCATTTCGTGGAGCAAATGGGGGAGTTGTCCGCAACTACATCACAGTGACATTACCTATTCTGCCAATTTGAAATTCCCAAATAAATAGCGATTACAACTTTTAAAAATTCATAACTTTCTTATTGCTTGTCCCATTTCATTCAAACTTTCATCAATCTGCTTCTCTGATTTGTCCTGTTTCTTTCAGAGCAACTGGCTATTAAGGTTGGATTTCCTTTAACAGTTAAGCCCTTTAATTTGACTGATACATGTATTTCAATGGGATTTCCCTTTAAAAAAACACATTTTTGGAGCAAAATGTCGAGATAATTTTGGACAAAAGGTCCTATATTAAGGTCTCATTGTTTCTCAGGCATTTCAGATCTGATTTGTTGGTTGTAAATTGATGTGAATGGCAAAAAGGTTACTGATATGAAGTTTACATGAGCCATTGAATATTTTAAAGCAAAGTTAAAGGGATTTTAAATAAGCGGACTAAACAGTCATGTCCGTTACGCGCAAGCTGTCATGTTCTCTGATTTTTCCTCTTTCTTTCAGAGCAACTTGCTATTAAGGTTGGATTTCCCTTTAAAGATGAAGTCGAGTTCTGGTCATGCAATTACATTGTGAATGAAAGTGTCTCAAAGGAATTGGGAAAGGTTGATCAAGTCTACATACGAATTGATATGTACTGTGAGGTTTTGGTATAATCAAAATGAGGATAGTGACCCTATCTCACTCAAAAGCACATGCAAGGTACACAGAAATGGGTATAGGAGACTGCACAAATTCATGTGGCATGAGTTTTCTGCTCGAACACTTCAGCTTTTCCTAGTCATATTTTGAACATGAGGGAATCTAATGAGCAATCTTTTCCAGGGGACATTCCTACTATGATGTTCTTCTAAAATCCCATAATAGGAATGAGAAAGCTCACAAATTAATTTTATTGCCTTTCCCAGAATTCAACCTCCTCTTTATAAAGGTACTCCACCCTTTTGCAGACAAAGTTCCGTGAAACTTTGCTATTCTGTAGATATTGCCTATAAAATGTCAAGGTCACAAGTTCTATAAATCCTATGTAAGAAATGAAAATCTCGCTTTTATTGCAGAGGGAGCTATTCAGAATCAATGCAAGTATATGTACTGGTACGGAAGCTAGTAACGGTAAAAAAAATTCTTTTAAAACTTACATGATTTTATTCGAGTCGAAAAAATAAAGTGTTACCAAATTGTTTTTATTACTTACTTAAAAGCAAATTACAATCCTTTTCACACTGGCACAATTTTTCCAATTATAATTCCTTTGTAATTTATTGCATACTCACATAACTTCAAAATTTAGGGTTGCAAAAAGGGTGAAGTACCAAACACAAGATTTTCCAAATATGATAACATAGACTGGTTGACTTGCCTGAATCAATTATTAAACCCGCTGATTAGAGGAAGCTCCACTTTCTTGTTCTTGATAAGCAATACGAGAAACAGTTGATCCTGAGGAAGAAGAAGAAGAGAAAAAAAAGAGTTAACTGTCACTTTCTGATGTACAATTGGAAGAAAAGTTCTAAAGAGGAAGAAGAAAGAGAAATAAAGAGAGAGACCAAGAGAGTACAAGAGAATAAGGAGAGAGAGAGAGAGAGAGAGAGAGAGAAAGAAAGGAATAATATTCTTAACTTCTGAAGAAAATAATTATACAGAAAGTACAGATTTCCCTTTTTTTTTTTTTCTTAAATGTGTTTTCAAAATATTTTCAATCCAAGTAGATCAAGATGACGTTCAGAATGAGTGTTATATATTCCAAGAAAGCTGTCTTTGATAATACATGTAATGATAATACATGTATTATCATGCTATTTTCATTGTGTATTCTTAGTTCCTTTGAGAAATTTGTCAGGGAAGAGACAAAAATATAGTTTTTAAAGTAACTAAAAATGAACAGATTACATCTATATCCTCAATTTTTTATAGTTTTGATGTTAAAGATCGGTCTTATTTGAATCTTAACATGTGTTTTTTGAAGCACAAGAATTAATGTAAATGGAAAATAATGAATACAAAGAATGAATTTTGCACAAGTTCACGAAATAAATTTTTGGGCGAGATAAGGAAATTAACTCCCGAAGTTACATGTGGTTTCCTGGTCGCCTTTTCTGAAGTTTGCAGCGCATTGTTCAGACCTCGCTACAGCCGCTACAGGCGCCGCGGAACAATTTTTTAAGTGGGCTGCTCAACAGTCGCTGTAAATGGAAAGTGGGTGTGAGCAAAGTTTGAGCAATGACATGTATGACAAATTTTTTGGCTATTGTGAAGCTCAATATCTCATCTCGGCGACATTAATCGCTATGCGACATCTCGAAACTTACATTCTCAGATGTAAAACAACTACAAAAGTTACGATAGTGCTTTGAATGACATACAGGTACAAGACATGGACAAATATTTAAATCATTCAATAATTCATATCAAAAGTTGAACAAATAAAGAAGAAACAACAAAAGCTCTCTCCTACAAAACTACTAATTATGAATGTTTGTTTTGAACCACAGATCTACAATTGAATATTGGCTTTCTATCTTGAAAATTCATTCCCCACCCCATCTAGTATTACTAAATTACATTTCCAAAATTTGCCGGCAGTGGCGTAGATACGAAGGGGCAATGTGCCCCCTCCAATGGTGAAAGGGCTAGGAAATACGAGAGAGAGAGATATATATATAGAGAGAGAGAGAGAGAGAGGGGGGGGGGGGGAGTGTGAGAGAGGGAGAGAGAGCGAAGGGAGACTGGGGAAGGCAAGATGATAAAATCAGTAACGACCCCTCTCACTTCATTTCCCTCACTCAATAGGCTTGTTCGTATTCCATCCACCTACCCCCCCCCAAAAAAAAAAAAGAAAAAAAGAAGAAAAAAAAAAAAAAAAGAATAAATAAGTAAATAAAATAATAAAATAAAATGAAAATAGCGGGACCCACGATCATGATTTTTGTGGCAGCTCGTATGACGTACATGTACATTCATAATATATACATTATATTTTGTAAGTAAGGCACGTTGAAGGAAGCCGAAACTTTTCGATGTTCAAAAGATTTGGGGGACCGGAAAAGATATTTTGGTAGGGAAATGGTGTATTGTCAGAATTCTAATTTATAATCGACACTCTGGTGGTTTGCGCGATTAGGTGCTAGGCCTATACCGCATTCGAAGTTCGGAGAAGTAATGAAAAACAATGTTACGGGATTTGACGGGAGACGACTGTTCTAGGCTGTAATCAATGAACCATCACTTCCAGTCGTTAGTTGGGTTTATCTAACAAAATCAAAGAAAAGTTATAACGTAAAACGGGGTGTAGGAACTGAACAGTTTTGACACATTTGAATAACATTTTCATTACATCGCCATGCAGTGGCAAATGTTTTGGCGCCATGAAATGTCCATTCATGTTACCTTTCTACTGACATATAAAAGAAATTCCATCAATATCAGATTTAATCTTGGAATTTTGTGACTGATCCTATTCACCCCAACATCGGGGTAAGTAGGAACAGAATGGAAATAGTGAAATATATATGCTTTAAACTGTTACTTAATTGTATACCAAGAAACTTAAATTCATTGTGGAAGGGGTTTGGATTGAATAGGTATTTGAAAAAACAATGCTTTCCGAAGCATCGGAACGCGTTATCATAAATTTTAATGACAAATGCATATCTTTGAAATCACTACAGATATCAAAACGGTACCGTGTTTTATATTAGTTGAAGTGAAATTTATTTCAAGATTGTTTGCATCGTGGCTTTAGAGTTGCTTGATTACAGAAATGACAGAGTAAAACAGGCATCGCATATGTATTTATCACCGGCAGTAAACAAAAGCTGTTGGGTCAATGGAGGGGATGGGGGTGAGGGGAATCAGTAAACTATATTTTGAATTTTCGTATTTTTCATTTACGTAATGGCCCATGAGTATTTAACTGATAATCCTATTCGGAACATGTGTAGATTGTCTTTAGATTTATTTAAAAACTTATTGAGTGAAATAATGTTTGCAAAACTATGCCATTGGAGGTCGGGGTTCTTGGAAAATATACTCAAAGAAAGCCTGCGAGTTTTCAGGCTATTCTATATTTCATACCAGGGGCGGCGCCAGGGTATTTTGATAGGAGGGGCAAGACGACCTAAAGATGACGTCATATTTTTTCTCCATTAAATAACAGGGGTAATATAGAGTTATATGTTTAAGACCTCTATTTTTAATACTCCTCTTTCTTCTTTCTTCCCCTTTCTTCCCTTTTCTTCCTCCTTTTCTTCTTTTTTTTTTTTTTTTTTTTTCTCCACTACTTGAAAAATCATAGGGGGGGGGGGCGGTCGCCCCCTCTGCCCCCCTGTAGCGCCGCCCCTGTTTCATACCTCGATTCATATATAAAATATCATTATTACCGAGTCTGTGGTATACGTGATATGTATTTGGGTGCTTTAGGTATTATGTTTTGCCATCATGAAGTAGCCTATAGATCATAACTGCTGGGTAGTCTGTTCCCATTCACCCCGGTTATTCAGGAAAAATATTAAAAATAAGAAAAATGAAGAATATATATATATATATATACATATACCCAATTGCAATCAATTTCTTTTACGGGAATTATATGCCAGACCATATTTGTGAGGTCTTCGTGCAAAATTTGATGATTTACTTCAGTAGGTCTGAAGATATAGAAGGAAAGTTTTGACCACATCTCAATTTTAAATATAGTTCAAGACATCATATTATATATTCCACACTGGGGTAAATATTAATTGATTCCCACAATTTTTATGGTACATAAATAAATTAAATGAGTTTGCATTATTACTTTGAAAAATGAAAGTACCAAGAAAAACTTTTCCAATTTTTGTTCCTATTTACACCGTTTTACGGTATCATTAATGTGTATCTCTCACCATTTTGTTGTCGCGTTTGGACTGACACTCAGTGGCGCAAATCTATTTTGAAATTCGGGGGGGACATTCGCCTCCAAAATTCTCTGACAAGCAAAACATATGCCTCCAAAATCCTCTGACAAGCAAAAAAAAAAAAAAAAAAAAAAAAAAAGGTTATTCAAAAAGGTGGGGGGGGGGGGGGGGGAGGAACATCACCTGTCCCCCCTGGATTTGCGCCCATGCTGACACTATTATCAGAATACAAGATCAGGGGAGCATTTCATCAAGCGTTTTGTCAGCGATTTTTACTGACAAATTTGCTCTCAGCCAATCAGATGCAAGGATTTCAGTAGCTTTTAACAGTTGTCGGTAAAAATGTCTGACAAAACAGCTTGAAGAAACGCTCCCCAGGAACTCTAAATATGTTATCGATCGCCGTAAATGTCGTCACATTATATTTGAAGAAGAAGAAGAAGAAAAAAAAAAGATCCCAACATATATCCGATGAATGTGGGTCCGGAGAGGACAAGGTTAAACACATCTAGGGCGTGTGCAGGCTTTAAATTTGGTTCAGTACATGCATTATGTTTCTGATCAAAATGACCTGTAATTTTCATCAACTTTTCATCTATCGACAGTTGCGAGTTTAAGGTGTTTGGAGAGAGAGACAGACAGAGAAAGTTGATAAACTTTACCATTATCCAAGAGCCAGAATGACAGCGTTTCTAGCATTCAGACTTCCCTATATTTTTGATGATTTTGTCCTGTGCTTCATGGTGCATTGATGGGAGGACAGATCATTTTTATTCAATACCTATAAAGCAATTATACCGCCTTTATCATGGGTGCGAAGGTGTGATAAGTTACACATATATATATAGAGAGAGAGAGAGAGAGAGAGAGAGAGAGAGAGAGAGAGAGAGAGAGAGAGATGGAAAATAGTGTATAACATTGTGAGATCCCCCCCTTCACCTTAGAATATTTAATTATGATTTTTTTTTTTTGGGGGGGGGATATATTTCGTTGGGAATTACAATGTAAGTATATTTCAAATGAGTCTTAATGCCTGCTCATGTCCTATACGCTTGAAATTGGTTATTTGAAATATACTTTGCTAACTTTTCTTGAACTGTGAATATAATATAGTCAAAGCATGTCATTGTTCACACAACACGAAAGCAAGCTCAAATTGTCGTATGCTGAATTGAAATAAAAATTTGGACAACTTGATTTTTCTCATCCACGGCAAGACAGTATATTGACAGACTATTAATTTCATTATCATTTGGAATTCAGGATTTTTTTGGTAACGAACGAATGCGTCACCGGTGGCGTATCAAGTACTGAGTGGTGACTAGTCCTTTTGTTCCACCGGAACCAGGAACCGATCGACTATGACACCGGCGTACGTCTCCTCCCAACACACACACACATACCCACACACGTTTGAAGGCCGGCCGACTCGCTGCATGTGGGTCTACGGCATGTAAGGCAGCCCATCATAGACATAGCCAGTAGCCGGGGGAGGGGCACAAGGGAGTCATGACCCCCTGTTCATCCGCTAAAAAAGAAAGAAAGAAAGAAAAAAAAAAAGATCATCCACGGAGCTTACCCCTACCCCCCTCAATTCCCGTTCAACAAGTCTGGCTACGCCAATGCAGCCCGTGTATATTTCGCTCTCATTCGAGGTTTTCACTTCTGTTATCGAATTTCAAACGTCTGAACTATCACAGGAAGCGCTTGAAACCCGATTCAGTTTCAAGTTATATCTAGCCAAATGAAAAAAGGAGTAGTGTGTTTTAGTAGCCAGTACTTTTCTGTTTGTTTATTGTTGTTGTTGTTTTGTTGCTTGTTTGTTTGTTTGTTTGTTGTTGTTGTTTTTTTTTGGGGGGGGGGGAACACGGCTAATGTGATGAAAGCTAATGTGACGAAGCTAATGTGACGAAAAATAAATAGGCTCACAATAAATTGAGAAATATTTCGGAACGATTATTTCTACCATTACCACTTTATGAATTACAAAAATTTGCCCTGTAACCAAATTTTTTTTAATTCATAAAGAACACCCCTCTATACAAATGCATTGCCTTCCATCAATGCATCAACCGATCATTTTTTTTCTTATTTGGTAAATAATCATACAAGTATAGGAAATACGATCGCGAAGACTTTCGAGAAATAAACTTAAGGGCAATTTCAATTTCATATTGTCAGGATTAGATCATGTTTGGATTACGTAATACGTCAATGCAATGTTCGCACATTTAAATAGATCATACACAAGGCTATCGAAATTCCCTTCAGTTGAATTAAATAGTACAGTAATTAGTCGAAGTAATAGCTTCCAAATGCTCCCAGATAACGCTATACCCGTCTTCTCCCTTTGTATCTTCTTATCTCGCATCCTCGTTACATTTAACAAGGATCAGCGTTATGCTCTGTCTTTAATAAAAGAAAGGGATTATAAATGTATTTGAAATGCTGACTTTTATACAATAAATAAATAAATGAATAAATTACTAGCTTAGTATACATGTAATTATTCAGAACAATCCGTCTGATGACATAAAATACTTAAGGGGAAGAAGCCCAACAAGATTGGAAGTTTAGTTATAGATATCAGAGAAATATTAGATAGTGAAGTCAAAGAAAAGGAAAAGTTAATACAGGATTGAGCTAAATTTGGGTCGAGATTACTTTGCAGGTGACTTGGCCCAGTATCTGCCTGCAGCAGTGGGGTAGCTGGGGGGCACGTGAAACCATCCTCATCGAAGAGCGAAAGAAATAGAAGAGAGGGGAAAGGGGAACGTGAAAAGAAGATAAAAACGACTCCATCCCACACCTTCCCCGTGAATAAATAGCCTTGTTAATTTGGATTTCACCCAACGAGTACATTACCACAGTTGCCCCCCTCACTGTCTGTACCCAAGCTACACCCCTGGTCTGCTGTGCTGTGAATTCCATGCAAGCGAATAATGTGCAAACGTGTCAGTGCCCGCTCATTTTCCCAAATCTAGGCGAGGAATACTTAGGTGCGTATTAAAAAAAAGTACACACTTAGAAAATATCGTACAAAATCATAATTTCACAATATTGATATGATTTTTTCCTCTACAATTATGGGCGAGGGTCTGTTTTAACAGATGACACTACATGTATTAGTACTGACAATATTTTAGCTTGAGGGAGCATTGGCTCCCTATGTGAAACTCGCAAAATTTGGTTTGCGCAAAAATGCCCAAGTCTTGAATTTGATCAAAGTGAGTAACAAGCAATAACTGCATATCAGTAACTGATTTGAACAGTCATTCGATCGTTAACCCTATACCTATATTAGTGCACACCCACAATGGTGTGTCCAGAGATTGATAAAGGGGAGGGGCGGGGTGCTCCCAAGACAGGGGTTAAATGTCGGCCTATCTGGACAGCTCCGTTCTTGTACAAGCATCAGAGCATAGCAAGTTGTACTGAATTTTTTTCCTAGGCCTTCAAGAAGAAACTACACCAGCTTCACCCAATGGCTGGATACGCCACTGCCCCCCCCCCCCCACAACTGCCATCACCATTGCAGGTGGTGTCTTTCCAGTGCATATTATCTGCATCAATACACAATTCTGCCTGAAGAATGTTGGAAAGATTGAATGCAATAACGGAAGGAGAACCCTAACATTTACATTTTTTCTTCTTCAAATTTCTTAATCCTCTTAAAAGTTAAAAGACCCAATAAACAACGTCTTGTATGACGAATAAGAATTTAAAAGAGAAGCAATAATGTTTTAATATTTCTTCAGTTAAACATGCACATGTAAAAGATATCATCATGCAGTACAGTGCATCCTCTCGACATGCTCCAGACAGTGACGCATCCTCAACTGGTTGGAATATATACATGGGCAAAGAAAGGAACCAAATAAAGTTTTCAAAACCAGTTGTTTTTTTCCCCCCTAAAATTGAACATCTAAAGGCCAAGTTCACACTAATATCAAGTTGATTAGAATAACTAGAGTAAAATTAAACAAGCATAACGGTGAAAATTTCACTGAAATCGGATGTAAAAGAAGAAAGTTACAGCTTTTTGAAGTATTTCATTTTTTTTGCTTCAATAATGTAAAACATGGTTTGACTAGTTATGGAACATGTAAAATCATAATTGTCACTTATTTTGATACAAGGAAGAGATTTTTTATTATCAAATCCATAAAAAGTGAAATATTTGAAATTTCATATAATAAAATACATAAGGAAAAATGAGTGTGTGACATCATCTGTTCACTCATTTCATACCGCCCATCCATATCACTGCTTTATATGAAATAATGCAAAACTTCAAAAAGCTGTAACTTTCTTATTTTAAATCCGATTTCAGTGAAATTTTCACTGTTATGCTTGTTTAATTTTACTCTATTTATTCAAATCAACTTGATATTAGTGTGGACTTGGCCTTTAACAATCTTCCTGCAATGCATCACCATTTGCATCTTTTCGACATGCTCCAGTTAAAAGTGGAACTGTGTGAATAAAGACATAATCTGCAATGTCTTGGGTAGGGCGTTTGAGTGAGTGTGTGTGTGCGTGTGTGTGTGTGGCGGGGGGGGGGGTGAGTGTGCGAATAGGTATAGGATTAAGGATTAAATGATTGTTCAAATCTATTATTAATACTTCACAGAGAACATGAAGTTACTGCCTGATAGGCACTTTGATCAAATTCAAGACCGAGGCATTTTTTGCGAGTTTCACGAAAGAAGCTAGTACTCACTCAAGCGTAAAATATTGTCAGTACTCTCAGTGCAATCCGATGGAACAGACGTTCACCCATAATTACATAAGGAAAAAGCACATCGATATTGTGAAATTATGATTTTGGAGGATATTTTCAAAGTGTGTACTTTTTTTTTTGATACGCACTGTGAATTGGGAGAATTGAACATAAGGTATAGAGGATTAGCCGTTTGGGGCTTAACCGATATGTATTCATTTCTTATTACATGTACTTTCATAACGAAAAGGGAAAGTGCCGGGGTGGCGCCAGCATTTGTGGAGGACACTGGGGCAATTATTGCCCCCCCCCCCCCCCGATAAGTGAAAAGTGAAAAACTGAACCCTCTAAGTACGGAGGGTCCTTTTGACACTTTTGACATTCCAAAACATAATCATAACTGGCTTCGACATCATTGCCCAGTAGAATATATCACTAGGCCATAATTATAGAGAAAGTAAATTTTTTGCTATTTTGTGCGTTATGCTTCACAAGTCGTTTTACAAAAGCTTATGGGAGTGCCTGAAAAGGCCATTTCTCGTATTCAACCGACTTATGTTGTCTTCTAAATCCTATACAAATGGTACTATAAGAATGAGAAGTTCAGGAAAATCTGATTTTATTCTCAACTCAAAACAGGAGAAAAGAAAAAATTTAAAAGAAACAGATTAGTGAAGTTTCAGGAAAAAGAAGGAGGAACAGCTTTTCCCCAAAGTTGAGATCACTCATGTCATATAGAGCCTCCGGCAATGTGGTCACGACGTGCGATGTCATATACATGGAGAATATTCTCTTTTGTTTTGTATCTGAAGTACTAAAAATAAGTCTTTTTCAATCTCAATATAATCATGATGAACAATTCTGCGCAAAAAGACATGTATAAAGAATAAGATGTCTGTTCTGTCATTAAAATGAGGGATAGATATTCTGAAAAGTAACAAAACTGTAAAACATTCCCCCCCCCCGGTCTTTTTTTTTTTCTTCTTCTTCTGACTTTTCTATTTTCGATTTATTTTTGTACAAAACAGAGAGTTTTCCTTAATAACATTATACTGACCCAAATGACAACATAGATCCTCGACTTATACGTGGAAATACGGAAAATGTTCACTTGCCAAAAATCATAAAATTGGGGTCAACTCCAGAAATATTTGTGCTGCCATATTTCGTATAAAACAATAGAGCAAATTTGACCTTGGTAATATGATTTGTGTGAAAGCAGACAAATACGAAAAACAGGATGGTAAAAGTTTGAAAGAAATTCGACAAGGAATAAGAAAGTTCTGGATGTTCGAAATAATGAGATCACAAAATCTATGCGAATATCAAATTGGCAATTTGACGAGTCGATAGTGACATATTGGCGGTTAACTATCTGTCGTACATTAAAACATTAATTTGCAGTTTTCTCCTAAGCGCCTTTTCCCTCGGGGTAGTGCTCAAAATATATTGTAGATATCATATGGTTATAGGTCCTCATAAAAGAAAAAGACCCCGCTGAGTAACAATTTTTGAAAAAATTTCCTTTTAGTCATTCTGTGTGTTGGAGTAAATGGGGGAGTTGTCCGCCACTACATCACAATGACATTACCGATTTGGCCTACTTTGGAATTCTCTATTATTAGGGGCCAATATTATAGTGATTACAACTTTCCAAAAATCATTAATTTCTTATTGCTTGTCGGATTTCGTTCAAACTTTCACCAATATGCTTCTCTGACTTTTCCTCTTTCTTACAACTTTCCTTTAACAAGCCCTTTTAATTTGACTGATATTTCAATACGATTCAAGTACATTTAGGTATGATTTTCTTCCAAAAAGAAACACTTTTGGGGGCAAAATGCAGAGAAAATTTAGGTCAAAACATCCTTTATTTAGGTCTCATTATTTCACAGGCATTTCTGTAAATTGATGTGAATGGCACAAAGGTAACTGATGTGAGGTTTGAATGAGCCACTGAATATTTTAAAGTAAAGTTAAAAGAGGTTCTAAATAAGCGGATAAAAGAGTCATATCCGTTAGGCTATACTTTTTAGCTCTAACAAGCATAATTATGTGCAGTCGAATCGGTCGTTTCACATACATGCAAACTATATTTATACTTAAGGCTTCTGTTAATACCCAAATTACACTTATTGCACACAAACTTCTCGAACTATTCACAAGAGTGAAAAATCCTTGTCCAGTGTGTGTCATGTCCGTTACGGTTGCAAAGAGTCCAATTTCTGACTTCAGCTATTTAGTATAGAATGCTGTGCAATTTGAAGTGTATATCCCGACAGTCGAATGTGTCTGACTTACTTACTGAAATATGTTTTCGGACTTTTATTTTTGCTTAAAACGATCTTAAATAAACAAAAATAGGTCTGAATGTCATTTCCGTAACGCTGGAATTGCCCATGCATGTACAACTTTTACACACTTTGTCCGAACTTTTCTCCAACTGCATGTACAGTCTCTTTGATTTTTCTACTGCTATATTCTCCAGCAACTTTCTATGAAGTTTTCATTCGTGAAGTTGCAAGCGTTATGGATTGACATTCACAGAGCATTTTCAATTTGAAATAAGATTATGAACTTTTTAAAGGAAATCATAATTGTGAGGCACTTTCACAATTGTTCGATGTTTTATCAACTATTTATTTAATTTGTGAAACATTGATTTCATACAGCTTTGTTATTCAATGGCGCAAAAGGTCGTGTGACCTTTTATCAACACTTCTCATTGCTCGAACTCTGTGCGAAAGAGGTGAGTAGATGTTTTCAACTTGTCTTGGCATTTTGTATGGCTTTGATAATAATGTTCCTATTGTAGCTTTGCTATGTCCCCATTAAAGTGTACCAATCACCTGAAAAAATAATTTCTGTACAGATAGAAAGTATGAAATCAACCTCAAAGAACTTTGTTTAGTATTATATAGGTCAACAGTTAATGAGTTTGAAGGAAATAAAGGATATCATGAAAATGCTCGCGCGGAACCGAACTCAGAGTTTGGTTCCGCGCGAGCCTTTACCTTGACGAGCGCGTACGGGTGCGTCGAGTAGTCTACTCACGAGTCGCTTTTACGCTTATAGAGAGTGTAATTAAAACTGCAATATCTCTTTGTAGAAGTAATATCTGAAGCCCATATTTTGAATATAGTATAACGACATGCAACCTCTAACATACAGAGTAAAATTATTTTTGGTGATTGGTACCCTTTAACAAAGAGATCTACATATATGTATATTTGAAAATACGACACAGGGTTGTACTGAATGGCTCTTACGAAATAGTGCAAGTCAGTGCGATATACATGTACATGTAATATGAAATCCATTATTTTAGTACATGTGAATAGGTATATAGGTATTGATATCTGTGTTAGCTGCAAACGTTTGCTGATTATAATCATTTATATTTATAAACACATAATTTGTATTAATCTATGTTTAAACACATGCTTTTGTGTGAAATGCTTATGACTATAACCTGGACATTCAAACAGATAGAAATCATATATGTTATTTCAATTTCGTATTTGATTTTATTAATTTCTCATATATTATTTGGTTTTTCAATATTCATCAGTTTCATGACTGGTCGGTGGTGGTCCGTTTAAACCCTCCCATGTCAATGGATTTGTTCTATTTCATTATATCATCAAGATTAATATTTAGATCTAAAATGGAGGACCATTAAGATGTTGTTCAGAGGGATACATTTCATTTAAAAATCAAGTAAGACACAATTTTCAGATTTATTTTGTGCACAAAACCCAAAATGTAGGCCTATCAATTACATCATATTCACAGAAAGTGAGCCCATCTTCTCTAGTCCATAATTGTAAGTTATATTCTTCTGATCTAATAAAAGGTTAAGGATTCAACAAATTTGTGCATAAAAATATTACGGAATGACATAAATTCATCACATTTCAAAAATATTTCTTTGTGCAAAAAGTACAATGCACAAGTACTTTTGTATTTTGTATGTTTTAATCCTTGAACTTCCGATAAACTTTCATGTCAAAGCAATCCTTTTGGAGGAATACGTTGAAATTACGCAGTTTGAGCGCAAAGGAACGACAATTGCCGGTGCATAATGATGATTGTCTTTGATGTTGCTGAAGCATTTATAAGAAAATAAACCTATCCATGCAGAACAGAATTTAACTTCTATTATTTGTTACAGTTCCTGATTCATTATATTGTTTAATCTCTGTGCATTACGTGCATGGGTTTCTGCAACTTGGTCAGATATGACCTTTCCTCTTCCTTGAAAGTCAGTGTGCCGTGACTATCCACTATAAATTTCAAAACTATGTCCATTGATGCAAAATTCAATAATCAGGAGTGTGAAGTGTTTATAAAGTTGGAAAATGTTCACATCCAATTTGACACCAATTTTGATGTAATCAGACTTACTTCGTATTATAGGGTTCTTTTTGCTCAGGATCGTTTGTTTCCAGTCCCATCCCATGTTTTTTTGTAATTCTGGGTAGATGCACTTTTTTTTTTTCGATTTTGGCATACTTAGCCTATGATTGCGTAATGCATGGATACTTGTATTTCGTCGACAGCTTTCAAAAATGCCGTCACGTGTACGTCATCTCATGACATTTGTCTGTATTGCATTTTCCTTCATTTCTTTAATTCTTTTACTAGCTTTTGTTCCAACATCTTTTCCTTGTTCAGTATAATGTATGAACATTTTCTTTCATTATTACGTGTATCGTACTGTAGAGTAAATTAGTAGAATTACTGATTATTTTCATTCGACGCTAATGTATTATAGTGTTGAGTTGTGTTTTCTGACCGTATGTGTGTCATTCTGCTCATGCCATCCGACGGTTTCTGGATGACCACTAGGCGAATCACGAGTATGAGGCCGTCAAGTCACTGCAAACCAAGGAGTCAATTCCTTGATCAGACACTCTCTGGACAGCCAGATTTGCGTTTCATGGAGGCTATAAATCCGATGTACCCAGTTATCCTATGGCGATGGACGTGACCGACTTTCAGCTTATCTTTGTCAAATTAAAGCAAGGACAACAGACTTAACAGGTATACGAGATTATTATTATAAATCTTGATCTATTTAAAGGGGCACTTTACATTAGAAAAGTCAAGAAAATCAATTTTCAGGTTTCAAGGCTAAAAATGTCTTATGGTATAACATCTGGCATGTTGGTTCTTATATGATACTAACGTAATTTGGAAATAGGAACAATATATGTTTTTTGTCTCATCAGAATTTCTAAACATGTTTTTCTATAAATAAACCGGTTTTTTTTTTAAATCTTTAAACCTTATCCATTTTATTTATTCTTTCTTGAAAATTCTTTGTCTCATCAGAATCTGTAAACCCGTTTTTTTCTGGAAATATGCGGGTTTTTTTTTAAATCTTAAACCTTTATCTCTTTTATTCTTTCTTTAAAAGTTTTATTATTAGTATTTTTTTTTTTTTTGACTAATAATTGGTCATTCTCTATTCCTTCCCATATTGATAAATGTACATGTATTTTCATTAGTTACAATTCTATGAATCCATTTAATTTTATTTGGGAATATTTTTAAACAAAATCAAGACTTCACTTTTACTGAACTTTGAAATTTAAGAGGTTACGACGCTTATTACTAAATATGTGTGATGACATTCATACATGTAGATTCCGGGACGGACGATATAATTATTTTTCATTATCACTATTACTATTACTATTATTATTATTATTATACAATAATCATTATTAATGATTTTTATTTCATTCTTTTGTTTAAATGAACATACAGAACATCGGGTCTCCCTCATTTTTTGTTTTAAGTGAAAATTAACTTGTAAGCTTTCTCATTTCTTTAATGTTTGTCAGTTCGGAAGAATGTAAGAAATGTCCCCTGAATAGAAATGCTCTTCACGTGCCCTCGTATTCGAAACATGACGAGATATAGCTGAAAACTTCCATGCCACATGTTTGTGTAGTCCCACATACACATTTCTGTGTAGAGTGCATGTGATCTCAGCAGGACCGAGTCCATAGATAAGCATTTTGGTGATTCCAAAATCTCAGTCTACATCAATGCTTATGTTCTACATAATCAACGTTTACCAATTGCTTCCAGAAAGTTTCTTTCACAATGTAATCGCAAGACCATAGACCAGAACCCATCTTTTCATATCTTTTAACCTGTGTGAAGTATCATTCCATTTCTATTGCCTCGCTTTGTTCGTCGGACACGTCCTTCGGTTGGTACATCGGCTGATTTTGTACAGGTTCCAGCAAGATGAAAACGTAGGCGCCATTTACAACTAGAAAATCCGGTAATAACACCCATACCATTTAAAAGTTGTGCGCATGTATTAGTCAATAAACTTGTGATATGTGTACTTGCACTGTAGCAGCAAATCCGGACTTGAACCAGAAAATAAAATATGAGGGCCATTCCGAGTCAAATGTATGACAGAACAAGAAAATTTGATGAATTATCTTCGGTGAGATTTCTGATTACAGGAGTTCAGTTATCTAGTGTCAGATTTAAAAGGGAGTATGTTTTTTGTTTTTATGATTCTGTTCAAGAAGTGTACTATTATCTCTCAAAGGATCAGAGAAATATCAGTCACAAGCATTACCAGGAAAAGGGTGTTTCTGATATAAGTTCATTTGCACAAATCTTGTGTTGAGAAATAAACACTTTTTATACTAATAATGGAAATAAAAGATCCACCTTCTCATATCCTGAGATTTTCATGTTTAAGAAATTGTGATGTAATAGTGTAGTTTCAGATCAATATTCCTGCATGTTCACAGGTGGAACATTTTCAAAGATGTCCTTTTGACAACTAAGAGCCAATTGTCTTCGTATTCATAGAGTTGTTTCAGTGTGGGAGATTCAGTGATTGTAGTACATGTAATTTGTGGCTGGCAAGTGGACATGCATAACGCCCCTTTCCAAATCTGATTGATATAAAATGTGTAACTTAAGTTCAGATTTGCCTTTAATAAGTGCGACATGAAAGCTGTACTTTACTTTCTTTTAAGATAGTTGTTGTACACAAACTCGCCCAAACTTATACTGACCCACATACACATGTAGGACAGTTCTTTCCAGTACTCGATATATTGCATTAACTGGAAGAGAATACTGGTGGGGGAAAATGCCCTCCTTAACCCTTCCGATACACAACAAAATCCAAACCGTCAACTGGGCTTGCAACAAAATTACAGAAAACGTGTTATGCAGCAGCCAGTTTCAGTTAGGGTTTGCGCAAAATGGAGGAAACAAAAGCATGCATTTATCATGTCAAGTAATAACAATTTAGTAAATGTTGACCCTCCACTGCAGTAAAGCGAAATATTCAAGCAATGTTACTCCACTGTGGTATCGGAGCTGACCAACACATGAGGTTCAATGTACTGCTACGGGTTAACATTTTCCACATTATAACGCTTTCTACCTTCAATATATCTGCTAATAAATGCAGAATATAAGTTTTCTCGACTTTACGTACATACACGTACAGCCCTGGAAAAAAATATTAGACCAGCTCCTTTTAAAGGCTTATGTGGTAAGTGTTGGCTACATCAGTAATTGAACTTTTAAATTGATATTTACTAGCTACATGTATTCATAATGAGTGGATGACTAACCCCTCGGACAATTAGTCCTTACAATAACTAACCCCTCGGACAATTACCCCCAGGGTAATTACCCCTTGGACAATTACCCCCCCCCCCCCCCCCCTGGAAAGGGGAATCAGATCCAATGGATGGATACTTCAGATTGAACAGAATGAAAATATCCTAGAGGTTAATTGTCCTGGGGATATTGTCCGGGGGTAGGGGTCAGTGGCAAATCCAGGATTTCTTGAGGGAGGGGGCTCAATATTCACAAAATTTTCTAAAAAAAAAAAAAAAAAGGTCCTCAGCATTTTTGGGCCCCCTTTTAACTCAAAAAATCTCTAAGCAAAAAAAAAAAAAAAAAAAAAAAAAAAAAGGTCAGCATTTTTGGGCCCACTTTCAACTCAAAAAATCTCTGACAAGCAAAAAAAGAAAAGGTCCTCAGCATTTTTGGGGCCCCTTTTTGGTTCCAGGTGAGGCCCCCCCCCCCCTGGATCCGCCACTGGTAGGGGTTAAGGAACAAATGCTATGGCTTTGATGGTCTCTGGGATAATCATCCAGGAGGTAGGCCTGATTGTCTGGTTAAACCATGTTCACTTCTCTGGAGGCAGTTTGTTCAGTTCTTGGGGGAAAATTGCTACATTTTGATGATTTTTTTGATAACTTCAATTTTCTTTTGTCTTTAATTGTTATGTCACTCTAAATGTTCTCAGTAGAATAATGAGCAGGCCATAGTGCTCAAACCAATACAAGTAACACTTGTTGAATTCATCCTCTCAGACATTTATAGTCTATTTTATGTATTATGTGATCAAAAACCCTTTCTAATATTAAAATGGGGTGGGTAATTGTCTGGGGGAAACTGTCCGGGGCAGTTTGTTGTTGCTACAGTCATCCTAGTGATAATTGTCCTGGGGTAATTGTCACAAAGGTAATTGTAATGGGAGTAGTAGTCCATTAATAATAAATTAGCTGTTAATCATCATTTTCCTAGTTTCATAGACAATGGACTGAACACTATATGCCTCCAAATGCAGCTGGTCTAATAATTTTTTTCCAGGGCTGTACATTGGAAGGAAAAAATTATGAACAATACTGTGACTGTAAGAAACCACTGATAGCACTCCATGATATGAATCACATGGACTGCATGACAACCCTTTTAATATCAAGAACTACCCCCCCCCCCCCTCCCTACCATGATGAAGCTGTACCTCTATCCAGGCTTCTGGGCAGAAAGTCAATTACTCTTGGTCCACATTAAAATAAATGTGGCTTTACGACATCGTAGGGGGGTGGGGGTAATTTTGAAGGAAAAAAAAGCATATTTGCAAGCTGAAAGTATATCCGACAGGTTTATTGTCGGGAAGAATTATCATATTCAAAATACGGTGCACGACCCATAGGATGCCACAGATGCTGCATTGTTGCGAGGCCATTTCACCCAAGGTATGTCTTTCATCAACGGGTTCTTCTCTAAAATTTGAAGTATGGAAGTGTGGGAATATCATTTTGATGTTTCACAGATAAAAATCATTGTCCAGATATCGCTAGAAGATATGTGGAGTGTACTGTTTAAATTCAATGTAAAGTAACTAGGCACACTTCCGGCTTCGTGATGGCGACAATTCTCATGAGGCATCATAGATTTCGGCCAGTCCGTTGCACCCGATAGGTGGGGCATCGTATTGCGAATACTGAGAAAGGCGAGAATTGACACTTGGCTTTTTCTCCTGTTTTTTCAAATCCCCTACCAAGAAGGCTATGCACTGATGAGACACCTGCCTCCATCACACCAAGAGATAGATTCATTACCCGGTTTGATGCCCATAGTTGAACAAACACTTGTACATACTGTACTTACATTAGTACATGTTTCATACAATACCAAAATTACTAAACAGAAACACTCTCGTTTGAAATGTTGGAAGATGAAAGATGGAAGATCAGTAGAAAGATGAGATGATAAATGGTCAAAGTTGAAAGAAACTAGAAAGATAACAAGAACGAGAGATATGAGGAAAGGAATGAGAAATGGAAGTCCGGGTAAGTTCTCAGTGGAAATGAAAACAAGATGGGACATTAGACTTGGAAGAATCAGGAAAGTTATGTGTTTCAATGGCAAAAGTTAATGAGAGTTTTCTGTTTACCAGGAGAACAGAAAAGAATGTATCATCTTTGAGACATTTCCCGGTTTTATATATCTGTAACAGACACTTTGGTAATTGTACATGTAGCAATAATTCTGTATCCTTGAAATGAAATGTCCCGTTTTTCTACCCCTTCACAAGGGTAAATATAAGTGCAACAAAATGATTACATACACAATGTAATACATGTTGTTACGTGCAACAGCATGAAAACCTATAAGGGTCTGGTCATTCTGTTGTTGATCAGAAGAATACACCCCTAAAGCTTTCAATCATGGTCACAACAATTAAAAATATATACATGTATAATATAAAACTATGGTTTGTGAGCATGTGTGTGTGTGTGTGTGTGTGTGTGTGTTGAGAAGACTTGAGATGATGGCATAACATGTAAAAATTCAGTGTCATTGTATTTAAAAGATAGCAGAAGTTTGTAGATTGCTTACCTAGCAGCCACAAAAGCAAAGTCCGGTTTGCATACACAACCAATTCAGATCAAAGACAGATGAACAGTGAACACAATAAGCTCTGCATCAGGTTGTTTAGCACACCAAAACTATACCTTTGCCTGCTACACTGGACTCTCTTGTCTTTGAAGCTTGAGGATGAACTGGAAATTCCTTGTGAAGTCCTGTCTGCTGCTGGATCATATTTCTGGAGCTGTTTCATTTATCTACTGCAGGAAACACCTTCTGGATGAAGCTGCAAGCTAAGTGCCTAGTTCAGGTCAGCAAGCAGCACATTTCAAGGACTAAAAACTGTTTGCTCTCACTTTGATGGGGTGTTGGGTTCAAAGATTTACTTGAAGCAGTCGTATCTTTGTATATCATATAATTTCCACCTTCAGCTGCAGTTCTGGTAAAACTGTCTAACTCAAGGATAGTTCAGTTTACAATGCTGCCTTCATCTTGGTCTTGAATTGTTGGATTGTAGTCCTACTTCATGCTGTTCTCCACAATGTTCACAAATCTGCATCAGGTCTCTCTCTCCCTGCTGGTTGCTTTTGTCCCCCCTCCCCCCATAAAAAAAAACTCTATCCATGGGAAAACTCCGAAGCTAGTGGACAATGTAGAGTTTGTTACAAAAATCTACATGTATCTTATTCCCCCAAAGAGGGGGAAACGGAAGAAATATTTTTGCTAAAGAATACCTGAAAGGTCAAAGACATCTAAAGGAAAATACTGTACATGTACATCCATTAATGCTCTCTTTAAAAGAAAAAAAGTAGACATATATCATAAATGTCTGCATGTGTGTATTCATCCCAAGACACTAGGCAGCCCCTCTCTGACAGTGCAACTCTACAGCATGTAATGTTTTAAATAGATGTGTGCGTAATCCCCCTTCACCCCCAATCCTTACGGTGATGAAAAATCAGGTCAACCTGTTAGATACAATTCCACTTTGGTACAGCACAAATTTTCAATGGAATCCAGCAAGCAAGATCTCTGGCATAGTGCCCGTATTCCACAGGTTGACAAAGACATACATACATGTATTTCTTGTGCATACACATTCATATCATTTCTCCATCTAAATCTATAACTGATGTACATCACTGCAATTGTGGCTCAAGTAAAGCAACTCCGGCTTAAAATGTGATGATAGCCATCGAGGTCTCATCTCTATGAAGTTTCATACTTGAATATCAGTGTACTATTTCAACTTCTAATCTTTCAGTAGCTTACTCAGCAATGCCAAATCTGGTTTTTTGAAACAGACTGGTGCTGAAATGTATGCTTTTTGTTATCCATATCATATCCAATATATCCTATCCTTGTTTACATAATTGTGATCTTAGCCCCCCCCCCCCAAAAAAAAAAGAAAGAAAAAAAAAGAAAGAAAAAGAGGCCCACATTAATCGTCTTTTTGTTTTTAAAGGGTTACTAGATCTCAAACTCTCAACAGATATAATTCACGAGTCATAACAGTATGAAAAGAAACACATCAGCCAGTAGGGCATTAACTCTACAATGTGAGAGCTATTAGGTTAATGCCCTTCTGGTTCTCAGCAGACGACAAATCATTTTGCATTGTGTGAAATTCTGTTCACTCCATCTAAAGGTTTACCCAAAAATAGATCATGTAGCTTTACAGGTATGCTAGTAGAATGTCCTCTTACATTTCAGAACACTGTCTATTCAATAATTCTGAAAATTTAATGTAAAGTATTAAGACACAGTATGAAAAAAGGATAACTGCAACTTAAAAATGACTTTAATCCATTTTTAGCACTGACATCACAAAATCGATCTAGAGAAAGACCCCCCCCCCCCCCCAGTCATAATGCAGTGTGTAGTAGATAATCAATTTTTCCCTCCATCTTACTCTAAGCCTCAAAATTAAATCCTAGGCATATATTAGACTACAACAATGCTAGTTTCTCAGGTTTGTGTTTAATATCTTGATTTTTTTTTTTCTACTTAATTAAGTTTCATATCAATTCCATAAGTGTTGTATAATTTCTTATTTTGGAGGTTAATGGTTAAATGTGGTATATTTTGTTGTTCTCTTTGTTGGGTATACAGGTATATCCAAAAAGGGTACTTGACTGCCCCTCTGGTGATAACCATAAACTCATACACTTCATAGATTTACGACAGTATGAGGATGTTTAATACGACTTTGTCGCTGGTTTTGCAAACCGACGTATCTCCTGCACATAAGCCTATGCGCGTACGTCAGCTCGCGAAACCAGTGACGACTTGTGCATGACAGACGAGTCATGTGTCCATGCTGTAGCTTTTTTCGAAACATATTTTAAATGGTCACTCCAAAGTTATATGGTGTCATTCTATATATTTCAGTAATACAATTGCTCTCATTATACTCTCCTAAAGTTTGCTGAACATTGATGAATGTTAATGTACTATTACCATGTTTTTAGAGACTTATGAGATTGAAAGGGTATACTTGAGAGTTGATACTATATCTGTCATTAAGAAATTGGTCATTTCACTCATTTGTGCATCAAGTGATGAGAAATAGTTTCCACTGGCCTTATGCAAATGAGCATATGACATCATAATACAATTCTCCTAGTCACTATTACTCATACGTCATACACAGTCTGAAAGCTGGTTGAGCTGAGCGAGCGACGAGGAAAGATGTTTCCCATTTTCCTTTTACAATTTACAATAACTTATAGGTCTAGAACCTACATCAGACTTGGGGTGAAGATGATTGAAAGACGGTTAATGAAAAAACGCGAGAAAATGCCCTCAACATACGAGGAGATACAAATGTTGCTGTTGATGTTGATAGAGAGCAGACATTGTAGAAGGAAACCGCAAGGAGAAAAGGTAGGTTTAATGTCATGTCAGATTAATTTTAATTTGTTGCGTCAGTTGTATATATATCCTTCTGGTTTGGAGGCTACTTTGGGTGTCTTCTTGCATTCATCTCACCAAGAGAGTTACCGGTAATAATTGAGGTGTATTGCATGTACGTTTAAGCTCAGTGTAGTTCTTACCATTGTATACCAGTAGCCGGGCATGCTAAAGAAGTTTGATGATAAATTCCAACTTAGAAGACTATCAAATAAATGAATTATATTTATTGTAACTAACATAATGGATTAATCTGGGTTATAAAACAATGAAGTTTAGTCTAATCTGAAGAGAAAAAAAAAAAGAGATAATAATCAGGGATACATATGCTGATTTGTTTCAAGAGTATTATCGTGTCGAAGTATTAAAGGTTATGTTACGCTGTGTCGATATGAATATGTGCATGGCTCTGATCATGGGGACACTTAGTGCTCTGTAACTTCATCCCATGATTATTTAATTTTTGTTTGTTTACAGGATTAGGCAATCAATCATATTTGGGAAAGTGAATAGTATGAGGAAGCTTACCAAACCATAACTTTTTTAATGAATAAGTTTATATTTTCTTAGTACACCACAAATCATGAAAAATCACTCATATTTGTACAATAAAATGTTACATAGGAAACACACTTATTTTTGTTGTCTCACCATCGGCAATTTTTTTTTTTTTTTCATGTTTTGTCAATAAAACTGAAGAATAAACCTGTGTGAATGCGTCCAATGTATGTATCTTTCACAAAACCCAGAGACATTTCTTTCAACGATGATGTTCACTTTAGTTTACGTTCATAACATTTGGTGTCAGTTTCCTGACGTGTGTTTTGAAGAACCCAATTTGATAGTTACAATAAAGAAAAGTTAACAAAACCATACCAGGGGCCTGTAACATAAAGAGATAAATCAATCTTACAACTGATATCAATCGTAAGTCTAAGGAAAACCATGTTCTGAAGAGTTACAATTGATCATAATTCGTAAGATTGATTGTATCTCTTTATGTTACAGGCCCCAGATTTGTTAAACCTAATGCAAAAAGTACACAAGCGATGATATTTCTGTCCCTAATTTTTTTGCAAAACTTATAGAGCGAAAACAAAATAATCGCTTATTTTTCGTGTCAGGTGTTATGAACGTAGACATGCTCTTACTTTCGCCCGACAGTTCGTGGGAAGAATTTAATTGGGCGAAAATAAAAAGTGCATGTGATAGCCAAGTTACAGTTTGGGTTTGGACATTTGTCTCCCCAAGCGAGTGCTGGTTTGAGCGCCTTTTTGTTTCGTGTCAGCATGTTATGAATGTTATGAACGTAAGATTGGTGTCAATGTTATGAACGTAATAATTCACAGGAAAAGTAATCTTTATGTAATTATATGACTTCAAGAGTGATGGGAACATTTCTGTTAATGATTTAAATTACATTGGATTTTGTCAGATTTCTTAAATCATATTCATTTTTTCACTTTCCACTTCCCCCCCCCCCTTCACTTTTCATTATGTTCATAACCCCGACACGAAATTTTGCAAAACATTGTAGCAGTGTACTTTTACAGATTAAAATGTTTATTTATCATATTAACTAAAGGCCTTCCTAGTGTATTGGATTATTCTCTTTCTGCTAAGACAGCTTTTGAAGTAATGTGTTCGTGGTTTGGGACGAGGAAGAAACATTGTCTGGTAGAGAAACAATTCATACTTTCATAACTCAGTGTCAGTTTTTGGTTTTGCCATATCTTAACTGTGTTTGCAACATAAATGCCTCTGTTCACATGAACTGAAGGCCTACCTGGAGTGTATTGGATTATCCTCTTTAAGTTGAGACTTGCTTTAGAAGTAATTTGGTCCTAGGTTTGGAATGTGGAAGGATGTTTGAGTGGTAGAGAGTGAAATTTTACAATCATAACTCTGTGTCAGTACTGGGTTTCACCATATCCTCACTGCATTTGCAAATTTTCAGTAGGGCAGTTCGATATGGTTATTTTTTAGGTACATTCCACTTTAACAATTCATTTTGTTTTGCACAAGTGAAAGTAACCAAGTGATAATTGCATACGCCTGACACCAAGTTATGAATGTAAGATTTTTGGAACAGTGAACTTTGGTGACTGGTTGCCGATTATTGATGAAGTCTGGAGGTCCAGGCACTTCAGGTGTCAGTACTGCAATGTTTGAACATCAACTTCGTAACACTTTCCCTGTCTCTCATTGAGTTTGAAATTTTACCTCATATGTAACACTAGTGTACCCTAGATCAGAGCCATGCACATTATATAAAAATGTGCTCAAGCCAGGTTCATATCTTTAGACAATTCAGTTGTGTGTTCAATTAAGGAATGAAACATGCATTAAATGCTGCAATATGTGTGACCTATATATAGGCCGAATTATTTATAACAGGAAGATCATAGATATTACATTTACACGTATGTAGAGCATTCACAAAATGTTTGTTTATTAAATGACTATAACTTTGGGTCTTTGAAACTGTTACTTGAAAATTGTATTGCAACATCCTCTTGTTCAATCAGTGTCCTGAAAAAAAAAAAATCTGTTGGTTTTTGTGTTTGGTATTGACAACCTGATCTTCTCTCACTTTCACTCTGTCTCTTTGAAACATTAGTTGCCACTACTCAACAGATGTAAATTGTTTTGAAATCAGTTCAAGTGTTATGATTAATGTAAATCCTTTAAGATCTGTAGGCAATCAAGTATGCCATTTATTACTACCCCCAAAAGTTTACTCACAGTCAGTCACAAAGATATTGAAATAAAATGTCACAGATTGAGAATCATCTCTCCTATGTTTTTTTAGATATTCAGAATTTAGATATCATGTAGCAGATAGACTTACATATGGCCTTGTCCGTAATTGCATGTTCCATGATCTTTGACCTAATAATCTAGTAATGCACACCCACAGGGGTGACCCACCCATGTCATCAATATTCGTATATACCGTTAACTATCAAGTGGGAGCATCTGAATTATTCAAAGCCTGTAGCACTTGCAACCATGCAAGTAATTAAAATTAGTTTCCCAAAATGTGACTTGTTCATTTTCACAACTTGAAGCTGAAGTTGCCGAACATTCATGAAGACATGGGGCAAAGGGGTTAGGTCACGAGTACAATTATAAGATTTTTTAAAGGCATATAAAAATAAAATAAGAAATGTTAGTGTGAGGTGTAAGGAATGTTGCTTGTCGTGATAATGGAGATCTCAGTGATAACAGCATCTTGCAGCACTGCCTGAAGCTGTGGATAATAGAAGCACAATGGAGGCAAGATGTTAAGCTCTGGTGGCAAAAGGTATTGGGATAAAGTTAAACATGGTCTCATACTGTGCTACATGTATCATAAGATACATGTGTCAGATATATTTATATTTCAGATATATCCATGATTTCTGATAAAACTTAGTGTAAAAACTAAAAATTTGAAAGGATATCCATCCATTGAGAGATGATTGAATTACCCGTTATAAATGCTGCTAATATGATTATCATTACAGAAACAATGCTCAATGCTGCCTAACTCACCCCATTGCAATCTTGCAATATCACAGGGCTGGTACCTCTTCATGTACAGACGGCTGTTCCTAAGTTACACACACCAGTTTAAGCAGGAACTAAACTTTCACTGGTCAGGATGTAAATAATTTTTCACCTCCCATTTGTTTAATATTCCATCCAAGGGGAAAATCTCTTACAGAACCTCAGAATAGTTAGTCTATGTATCTCATTATTTTTTACTCATGGACTGAATATTTTTACGTTTTTACTCAACTACAACTGGGCTTTAAATTTTTCTATGCTTCAGGATGACCTCTAAGAAAAGATAAGTAGGTTTTAACTTTGAAGAAAATTTTATAATTTAGGAATTACATGTAGGATAAACAAAATAATGAAGTTTTAGAGCTGTTGTCATTCAAACCCAAACTGGCCACTCTGCTTCTCTCCACTTGTTTTGAACTACAAATTTCATAACTTTCCACTTTTTCCACTGTAAATATTTCTTTATGTACACATTTTCTCTATGAAACAGATATTTTCCTTTACCAACAGCAAAGATGAGGGATTCTTTGATAAATCTCAGTGCAAAACAAATGGAGAGCTCCTAACAAGCTAAGTTTGTGTTTGATTGAATACAACTTTTAAGATTTATATAACTTTATCTTTCATTGGATTGTCCTACACTTTTTAATTTAAATCAATTTACAGTATCATAATTTCTACATTTACATGCTTTTGTTACTGTCAACTGGTATCTTGTGTTAATTGGTTTTTTCTTATTAGTAATGCACTGATGATCTCTACTAGTACTAATTCTTTGTAAATTATATCATTGTTCTATAATGGAAACTTTATCATTGTGTATAGTTTGTAATATAGCACAGGCTTGGAGTATAACAGAAGTTGCAGTCTGAAGCTTTTTCTACTGTTGATCTATTCCACACAGCATACTAGCCATATACAGTAATGTCAACTTTTGTCACCTAAAGGGCCAGCTAAGCTGGAGGCACAAAATTTGTGATTGCTATACGGCATATTTAAGAAAAAAAATTATCACCATGAATGGATTGAAAACTCACATAGGTGTTAAAACACATTCTTTCATCTATCCACAAAAAATCCAAAGGTAGGCTTACATGTACATATTGCCTGCTGAAAACTCCAGGTATAATGATATATGCCTTTACACCACATTCTGGTTCTCAACAAACGATATGCGGGGCATACTCTTTATTTAGTCCTGAAAATTTGGTATTAATTGTTCTATTGATTAATAAGTTATTAAATTATGAAAAATGTATTGCTTTCTCAAAAGTAGCCAGAAAAATATTGTCAAGATTATGTAAACACACCCATTGCCCATCTGCACCTGTTGGACAAGAGGGGCTAGCTTGTCATGTATCTGTGGTAATTGCCTGCTGGGCTAAAATGTACTATTCACGTGTTAATTAATTGCACAGATACATGTACCAAGCAAGCTCCTCTATTATGCCTTGTCAGATGGTCAGTGGGTGTGTTTATATAATCTGGACAATTTTTTTCTTCGGCTACTTTTGAGAAAGCAACACATTTTTCACAATTTAATAACGTATTAATGAAATGACCAAATGACACCAAATTGCACCTCAATAAATTTGGGGTCTCTGGGGGCTACACCCGATGGCTACGGTCAGGCTGACAACATTTTTGTCAATGACTTCAATGGTCTCAGTAACTAACTTTAAAGGGTCAAATCTTATGTGTAAAATGGGGCGACTATTTTGGGACAGGCTCCTGAGACAATGTCCATAAAATCTTACATCTTCTACACAATGTAGACGGTTTTCAATAGTTTTTTTTTCTCATTACGAGAGAATACATGTACTTGTATATAATTTCTTTTCGATTTCATTTGCTGCTACAAGTTTCTACAGTTGAGTTAGAGTCAGAGGTCAGCAGCAACTTGCAGCTCTAGCTTTGCAAAGAAAAAAAAGCTCCAAAACATCAAGATTTGGGGGGCAAGCAAGACATTCAGTCTATCAGTTTCAAATTTAACCTTTTTGTCCTCTCTAAAAGACGGTATAACAAAGTTCAGACATTTAAAAAAAAAGGAGTATCTATTAGGCATCAAAAGTGAGTAGATAAGAATTCAATTAAAAACATCAGATAGTGCATGGCCAGCATACAAATAAAAGAGTTGCAATTACAAACAGACGTAAACTCAACTAAAAGCTAGTTGTCTTATTGTCTTTCTTAAATTAGCAATTTTAAAGCAAACAAACACACAAGCACCATTTCATAAAACCATCTTATGTACAATGTCACTAAAATTCTATTGAAATTCTATTGAAATTCTATTGAAATTCATGTCGATTTCATTAAATGCAAACTCGTATTTATAACGGTTTTATGAAATGCTGCCCTGGTGTTTTACATGCTTTAAAATTTACTTGTAATCAGAACTTTTTGTGCATGAGGCTCATGATCCTGGTACTATGCTGATACTGCTGCATGCATCAACATTATTTTGACAGACTGCAGTTTTTTTTTTCATGTGCAGTTCCTGGTCAGAGTTCTGGAGAATGCCTAGTACAAATATGATGGGGGTTGTGTGCTCATACAATTAACAAATATTAAGCTGCTGCATTTTCAGTTTTATTTCACAAAAATTCCTGCCTCAAGTAACGCTAAATTCTGCGCATATTATTGCACGCACATTTTTTAAACATTCATGAAATCTTGAAGGAAAAGGTATTTGATTTTCTGTTGAAATAATTATCTGTACGATAGCCAACCTGTCCGGACATACAATGTACATAATAAGCATAAGGGTATAACATGAACACATCCTTCATACCTAAATTGTAGTTGAAAGCAATATTCTAAACTCCAAATTGGAGAAACGAGAATATTTACAAACATATAATTACAGAAATATTAGTTTATTATAATCTCAAGATATGTTAAATCACAAAACATAATAGAAAACGTGGGAAAAAATAATTTTTGCAGGTATGCAGATCTAGAGCCTAGAGGTCTATGTGTTTCCCACTTATACATGTACAAGCTTATCTGAAGATATAAGCTTGTACTCCACAATAGCTTTAACGACACTTATACATGTACAAGCTTATCTGAAGATAACCTTGTACTCCAGACCAGCTTTAATGGATGAATAGGCTTCAATAGCTTTTGTGTGCATCAGCTGGCCCTTTTCCAGTCTAGATCATTCATACATGAGAGGAAAATATTTAAAATTTCACTTTTAACTCTGAATCCCCAAATTTGTGGCACAGTAAGAGTTTGAAGAGTCCCTGAATCAGGTAATCTAGCAAATTTAAGAAAATTAAATCTTGCTTAACCCTTTCAAGACAATTGACCACATTTTGTGGTTTGGCTCAATAACTTTTCATCCAGAGCTCTAAAAAATATACCAGATGCACGAGTAGAAAGAGCAAAATTTTCTGCACACACTATGACCATTTTTATTGCATCACCATATTGCGTTTGATGCCAGGAATTTTAAAAACAAGAATAAGCTTTGAAATCCTTAAATTGGCAACACAATGAATGGTTTAAAATCATTGATTTTCATCAAAATTGGCAATTTCTTTCAACTATTCAACAAATTTCTAACCATGTATATTGTTTTCAAAGACATTACACCTTATCTGAACCATGTAGCACTAAAAGAAAAATATTATTGTTGCCAATTTGAAGAACAAAATGTGATAATTTAGCCCTTAAATAATCCCTGTCCTGAAAGGGTTAAAGCAATTTTGTTGTCTGTTTTTGACTGCTGCTGCAACAGGGAATGTTGGACACAGTCCCACACAGGCAAGGGCCTATGAGTGCTTTAACGGGTGATTACGCTTCAATAGGTTTTGTGTGTATTAGTGGGAATTAGTCCATTCTATAACATTCATACATGAGAGAAAAATAATTATTTAAAAGTTCACTTTCAACTCTGAAACCTCATATTTGTAGCAGAGTAAGAGTTGAATAGTCCCTGAATCAGGTAATCTAGCAAAGTAAAGGAGATTAAATCTTGCTTAGAGCATTTTTGTTGTTTGTTTTTGACTACTGCAAGTCTGCAACAGTGAATGTTTGACACAGTCCCACATGGGCATGGGCCTAATAGTGTGTTTCCTATACTTATCAGGCAAAGTGAAACTCACAGACCTATTAACTTAAGATCAAGTTGATTGCAATTTTTGATGGCATCTTTGCTAGAAATAAGAATTCATGATAAAGATATCCAGATCCTTTCATGGTTGGCACTTTTGGAGGTTGAAATTATCAACAGTAGAGGTGCACAACTGTTTCCTATTTGGGAGACTGTCTCCCATATTGGAGACTCACTTAGGCTACAAAAGGACAAAACAAAGTAGAAACAACAGTTTATAACACCACCAACAAGGCAGTTTTTCTTAGCCAAATTTTTGCCTCACTGAGGTCAGCGCAAAAGCCCATTTGCTGTGTGTGTAGATTAGCTGTACAAGCTCTGTGGCTTATCAATCTGGTACTGGCCACAGAGTTCTACACTCCATGCCTATACTGTGTGTGGAGGGGGATATCAACCAAAAAAATCTAGATCTAAATATCACCATTTCCCACATACTGTGAGCCATGCAAACCACCCTCAGAGTTTGCTAAAGGGGTTACCTTCCAGGATCAACTAAGATTGTAAAAATTGAATGAATAAAAAAGAAAAAAGAACCCACAAAAATCGGCAGGTGTGATCAGGTTTTTTTTAAATTTCATGTGTAACTTGTATGGGACTACACAAATCTTACCTTGCATGTGTAGTCCCATACAAGTTACACGTGCAAGGTAAAAAAAACCTGATCACACCTGCCGATTTTTGTGGGTTTTTTTTTTCTTTTTTATTCATTCAACTTTTACAATCTTAGTTGATCCTGGCTCCTGTGCATGGCTCACAGCATTTGGAAATGGTGATATTTAGATCTAGATTTTTTTGGTTGATATCCCCCTCCACACTCAATATAGGCATGGAGTGTACAGCTCTGTGGCCAGTACCAGATTGATAAGCCACAGAGCTCGTACAGCTATGTGAAGATCATAACAAAATATGTTATGAAAACAAAAAGTAGAGGGTGAATTTTTAAAGTAGATGGTCAAAAGTGGTAATTTTTCATGAGGAATCTACCCATCATTTTCATTTTGAGCTGAGATAATTAGCCTGGAAGGCTCTATGAAGAGTAAAAAAAAAAAAAAAAGCTGACGCTACTCTTCATAGAGCCTGGTTTTTAATCTCGCTCTGCAATAGAGCAGCCATTTTAGAGTCTAAAGGACCTCTTGAAAAATCACCTTTACCATGAGCCAGCTTCTCTCATCTCCTCTTCACCATAGCTTTAGAATATTAAAACCTATTTCTTTACCCTAGAAAAAAAAAAAAAAAAAAAAATATCGTAAAACAAAATGTGAAATATTAATTTTATTGGTTACCAGTAGTCCGAACGACGCCCGAAAAAGCCTTCGCAGCTTTGCTGCGCTCGTAGACCTGGAAGTGTCCGTAATGTCATCCACCTACAGTCACTCCCGCAATTTTCAGATCCACCATACGTTAGAAAAGACCGCTACGAGCGTGAGGGCCTCGCCATAGGGCCTCGCAGGCATTCTGACCGGGCGCGTCTCGCGCTCGTAGCGGTCTTGTCTACTGTATGGTGGATCTGAAAATTGCGTGACTGTAGGTCGATGACATTACGGGACACTTCGGGTCTACGAGCGCAGTGAAGCTGCGAAGGCTTTTTAGAGGCGTCGTTCGGACTACCGGTAACCATTAAAATTAATATTTCACATTTTGTTATTCGATATTTTTCAATTCTAGGGTAAAAATGGGGTTTTAATATTCTAAAGCTATGGTGAAGAGGAAATGTGAGAAGCTGGCTCACGGTAAAGGTGATTTTCAGGAGGTTCTTTAGACTCTAAAATGGCTGCTCTATTGCAGAGCGAGATTAAAAAACCAGGCTCTATGAACTATGAAGAGTAGCGTCAGCTTTTTTTTTTTTTTTACTCTTCATAGAGCCTTCCAGGCTAGAGATAATCCCTAGTTTGCAGGAAATGTAAACAAAGAAAATTGGTCTCCTAAATAGGCTACCAAACATACTGACAAAAAGTCTCTGACAATATAATAGTCAATAGAGACAGTCTCTATTGACTATTATATTGTCACTGTCAGTCATAACCAGTATAGTCAAGGATTGTAATTCCGAACAGATTGTATTACCGTACGTGTAAAGTTAAGCGCCTAAAATGGGTTTTCATACGCGTGGGATTACGCGTATGAAAACCACACTATTGAAAAAAAGGTTGTGTCTTTTTCCCATAGGTTTCACACGTTCGGAAATACAGTACCTTTTTCAAGGGACCAAAACGCCGCGTCGTTGGGAAGGGGTTCACTCGGAAGAGAATATCGTATTAAATCTAGGTTGTCTTTTTAAAATTCCATCAACTTCTTTTTCTGTAGGACTTTGAACATTCATTATGTAAGTTTGACAGATATTCATATGATATTTAATTTGCTATCGTTGATTTTCTGAAAAGGGTTCGGACACTGGATCAACCACCATATGGCATTTATGCGAGGTAATTCCTTGAAATTCAAGGTGAATGCTTTCAGCGCCTTAGGGCAGCTGGGCTAAAGCCAAGGTAATAATGGTACTTTGTAGGCACCTTGATCTTGAGCATCCTCTGGGATGGATACGTGCGCGGTATAAATGTAGGCTTGTAGCTAATATTAATATTATTATTGGAGTCTCCAAATATCGGGTGTGCGCATCAAAATGAACACAACTTGACAAAGGCCAAACCAAAGTCATCCTCACCCCATTTGCCTGGCTTTAAAAAATGGTGATCCTTTTAATTTTTATGATAATTATGCCATGTCTCTCTTTCTCTCTCAAAAGTTCTAATTTTTCAATTTCTCAACAAAAATCAATGCACCACCACCATCACACACGACCACAGCAACAACCATGCCGCTCGCACATGCACCGTCTATGCATATCGCTCGCTCGCGCTGCATGCTAGCTGCAGCTGCTAACGATTTTGTGCTAGCAAGTCGAAGAAATGAGACACTAGCTGCTGGAACAATTCCTGATATCTCCTCCCGTCAGGCCTATCTTTACCCTTTACCTCACTTAGCACTTCCCATATCTACAAGTGAAGGATGAAAACCATATAAATTCTAAGATTAATCCTTCCAACGGCCCTATCTTACCTCCAAAAGTTGCGATCTTGAGTTCTTCTTTGGCGTTTTCCGGCTGAAAAATGGCGACAAACAAATTGGCAACATTTAGTTGGAATAAAGATTACCGTACAAATTATAATACGATCATGTTGAAAAATAGTATAAAAATAATTCAAGTCATTTAAAAAGTATGATTTATCATGGAATCATCTTATTTTGGAGAAAAAAAAATTATGAGGGAATAGTGATCACGAACCTATGTCGCTAGCTAGCGCGCGCTAGCGCAGCATGCATGATGCATGAAGTATAGTAGCGTACTTTGGATTGACCCATATATAGGGATTGACACAATATACACAAAATTGTACTTGTAGCAGTCTAGTCTAGTTACTACGAAGCCCCGTAAGGGCCAAATTGACAACGTAAAAAAAAAAAAATATTACGTACGTACGTAATAATTACTACGTACGTACGTAATAATTATTACGTACGTACGTGATAATACTACGTACGTACGTAATAATTACTACGTACGTACGTAATATTTATTACGTACGTACGTAATAATACTACGTACGTACGTAATAAATAATACGTGAAAAAGGTCTATATCCACATTTTGAAATTACACAGCTGCCTTATTATTATCCGTCGATTCCCGTTGATTTGCCACAATATTGTGAGCTTGTGGGCTGTAGCTTGTCTAGTGTGAAGAATCCTCAACATTTGTGTGATGTGTGTGTGACGTGTGTTGGTGGATATGGTGGATATGTGTGTGTGTCGCTTCATTTTCCCAGCGGCAAGTCCGGTCCCGATACAAATCAAAACAGAATAAAGCAGTTCGACTTTAATTGTTCGCGAGTAAAATCGAACAAAATGAAGTTATGAATCTTTATAACTCTAAAAACTATCTGACACTGTATAGTCTGAAAGTTATGAAACGCTGAAAACTACTGAAAACAAAGAAAATCACTACACAAACTGACCACTTTGTCATGAATTTGTAACGGCTGATATCCTCATCACAAGCCGTCAATTGGCCTTCATATCCTCAATTTATGTCCCAGAATATGATTTCCTCATAACTTGAATCTAATTATAGACGATTTATAGTAATATGTTTTTACATGTATCCGGGGGAAAGGTCAGTGAGACTGCTTTCAAAATATTACATATTCCTATTCATTGTTTATTTTTTTTGAATTTATATTTTAATGCTGTTAATATCAGGAAATTCATTTTTTCTGTATTAACACACACATGCAAAAGTATATGAGTAAAATATAATTGCATTCAATTTATGAAGAAATCATAGGCCTATTCTTGGACAAAACGTAAAATGTTTTATTAATATGCCTGTAGTAAACAGATAATTGTTTTTTCGTCAGCACTGATCTCTATATAATTTTTTTTTTTACGTAGAGATCACTGAGTGGTCGTGAGGGAAAGACGTCAAAACTAAGTTGTCTAGTGATTTTCATTTTTGTTCATATTTATTCATGTCTTTAAAAAAAATCACATGTTATTTTGTTATATGTCCGATTTTCGTCTAACCTTTTTTTTTTCTTCACAAAATCTGCTTTCTCCCCTAATTTTTAAGTTCTGCGCCAGGGGCAGCGGAGTGTCTTTCAAAGTGGGGGGGGGGGGGGATACCAACAAAAAAGGACACCTGAGGGCACCTGCAAGGGGTGTATATAAAGCAACATTGGTATTATTATCAAGCACCTTCTTATGGTGGTTCTGCTTCAGCTTGAGTTTCCACAATTAGCAGTTGTGTGTGCAATTGTCTAATGATGCACGTGCGAGTCACTAAATCTTAAAGACTTTTTCTAATGTTGTTCATGTTGTTATGCATTATTCAGAGCGATATAATGAAAATGACAACAAATTAATTTGGGTGAAATGTCGAATGATCTTGAATGATCTTTCATTTCTTACATTAACCCTGTCGTTTTTCTTTAGGAGATATCAACATTATTATGGTATCTGCTTGAATTCATAGGCCTACTAGTCTTGGGACATTTTCTGAAAATATTGACCTTGAATATGAATTCCTTTGCGGGGGGGGGGGGGATGAGCATTGTCCCACTCTGCTTCCAGCTCCGCTGGCTTACATTGTAGTTGTAGTAATATGGGTAGGTACATGTTGCTACATAAAGCCGCACTGATTCTTGAAGCTAGATATGGCACTTTTTGTAAGAAACAAAGGGAAATATAGGGATAAGGGTACACTTATTAGATGAGGAAAGTGCGCTTATGAGAGGTGGAAAGGGGCATTACAAGGGGTGAAAATTGGGCACTTGTGAGAAGAGGAATAGGGCATATATTAGATAGTAAAAGTGGCACTTATCAAAAGTAAAGTGGGGGCACTTATCAGATTTAAAAAGAGGCACTTATCAGAAGGGGGAAATGTGAACTTATTGGGGAAAAGGGGCACTTAACAGATTTAGAATGAGGCACTTATCAGAAGGGGAAAATGTGCACTTATTGGGGAAAGGGGTACTTCCAGTAGTAAATAGGGCACCTATCAGAGAGAAAGGGGCATTTTAAAAGTGTGGGGGCACTGTGCCCCCTGCCCCGGGTGCGCCACTTCTGATTAAAAAAAAATTGTTTCTCAGAACGAACTTGACTTTAACTTATTGACGCTGGAGCCCCAAAGATTAATTTTTGAATTGGGCCTAAGGAGATTGAACTGTTTTGTCTTGCAAAATACATGTAGCAAACATGAAAATATTTACATAATTCAGTGTCAGACTGAGCCTGACATCCCCCCCCCCCCATCTGAAAAATTGAATCAGCGCCCCTTTTGGGGCTTCGTACATATGCAACCATAACCGGCATGCATACAAAATGCAGGCAAATTGCGAGGTTTCCATGCAATCAACTTCAGAGTGAGTTGTCAACTTTAAAGTTACAATTTAAAACAGTTTGGCATGTCAATCAGTCAACTTGTTAACTTGTATATCAGTTCAATTGTCCATTGTTTGAGAAAAATCTCTTGAAATTTTCAAGTCGAAGAGATTTACAAAGGCAAAGATATGAATGAAAATAGAAGGAAAATATTACCGCGAAAGCGCCTCATTAGAAATGCTCTCACAGAAAGTCAGATATCTTCAATGTAAGACAATTTTTCGTGGACTTTTTATGTCAGTTCCTTGCACACACAGTACAGACACATCAGATTACCAACAGTTCAATCCTCAATTCAGCACGTTTGCATTTCACTCACCCTAAGACAATGGTAAATAGTATTTAACCCTTAAATTTATGTTTGGAAAAAAAAAATGTAAATGTTTTTAAAAATAACATGCTGCACAAATACTCACAAAAACATACACTAATAACATAAAGATTTTTTTTTTTAAATATATATATATATTGATAATGAACGTGAATATTAGAGCTCTTTGTAAAGACACAAAACATAGAAGTTGTACATGGCAATCTGCATTTGGGTAATTCTGTCCGAAATATTACATTCCACACTCTTGATAATGAACGTGAATATTAGAGCTCTTTGTAAAGACACAAAACATAGAAGTTGTACATGGCAATCTGCATTTGGGTAATTCTGTCCGAAATATTACATTCCACACTCTGTTTCTCTAATTGCCCCATCAAATAGTGAACATGTATTTCATGGAATTGTCCCAACACTGCAGTAAAACAATACTGACAATGGATAGTGATTTATCCCTTTCAACTGAATTAGATGAATTATGCATGTCATTTGGGACAAACAGATGTGCCATACTTTTCTTTACATTTCACAAGAAAACAGACAAATCTTCTACTGTTCTTCAATAACCAATCACTATTTTGTCTACAAAAGAGATAGGAAGACATTAACATTACCAAAAAAGAACTAAAAATCTGATCTGCCCTTACTACTATTTAAAACAAAACAGACTAGAGTTTTCTCAGTAGAAAGTGTTCTGAGGCTAAACACACTTTAAAAAGATAAAAAGGAAAAAAAATGAATGGATGTACTTCAGGCGTACGTTTCCTCTAGACAGGGGCGTCGATCTTGGGGGGGGGGGGCAGGGGGGCAATTGCCCCCAAAGAAAATATTGGAGGGGCAAACATATCATTTTGCCCCCCCCCCCCCAATAAATCCGGAGGTGTAAGATAAAATAAGGAAAAAACTGATGCAAAACTCAGGAAATGAAACCTTCCAAACAATGAAATACAAAAGGTTTTACACGATCAGACTTCAATTTCGCCGCGCACTCCGCGCGCAAATTCTCTAATCTTTACTTGCGTCATGTAACCGTGGAGAAGCTGTTTTTAAGAGGCGTTCCAAAAAATCATGACTATTAAAAAACGTTCTGAACATACATAATTCACTTCAAAGTTTAAATTTTTATATTTATTTAGTTTTTTCTCTATTTTTTCATATTTTATTAGTGTTTATTTTTTTCCATTATTTTGTGTTATATATTCTCTACTCAATTTGCTGTTATGTAAAATATATTTTCCCATCATTTTGTCGTTTTCCATGTGATCTTTAATTCCATTTTCTGTTCATGATATATGCATACTTTACTTAAGTTCAAATTACCATCATATCTTTATCAATGCTATGATGATCAGAGGTAGCGCTCCGGGGAAGGGGGGGGGGGGGGTGGGCAGAGGCACAGTGCCCCCCTCACTTTTTCAAGTACCCCAAAAGTGTCCCTTTTTCTTCGTATAGTGCCCCCCTTTCTTTCTAATAAGTGTCCTTTTTACCTTCAGATGAGTGCCCCCTTTCAACCTCAGAAATTAGCGCCCCTTTTGTTTTCTGATAAATGCGACATCGGTAGATACTGGTATATAAAAAAGTATATGGGTATGTATGAAGTCCACAAAGGAGCCTTATACATATAGCTCCAAATAATCAGAGAGGCTTCATAATAATACATTCCTCTACTGATATCAGCACAATAGTGAGGCAGTAGAGCAGGGGGTAGGAGGGGCCCAATGCCCTAAATTATACAAGAATGAACAGTGCTCCTAAATTATAAAAGGAACGAGGACAATTTTTTTCTAAATTTTTTCTAAAGCTCACTCGCTACGCTCGCTCGCGTTTACTATTATCTTCTTATCATATTAGGAAAATCGCTGTATATAATTCAACACCCGTTGCCTTCAGCATTAGAAATAAATCTTAAATTTTTTGCTCGCTCGCAAATGAATAATCAGGCTATTACACTCAACTGCAAAGTAGTTTTATCTAGAACCATGTTAAGACAGAAACAATAGCGTGTCGAAAATGATCCTCGATTGTGTATTGATCAGAATGTACCGGTATACTAATGTATCGAAGTGGTATTTTCCGCCTTGTTTCCACCCTTTGTAGGTGCCCCTTTTTGTTCGTGCCCCCCCCCCCCCACTTTGAAAGACGCACCGCCGCCCCTGTTGATGAATGAATTGAGTGCGGAAATGATCATCGTTACGATAGACTGTTTTGCCCCCCCCCCCCATCCGAAAAACGGATCGACGCCCCTGTCTCTAGATACATCAAACATTTCGCGTGCATCCAACGATATCCGTGCAATTTCCCAGATGTATTTGATAGGATGTTCAATATGTAGAGTGCAACGTCAAGGATATTTGAAGGTTTACTTCGAAATAATGCAAGGCTTTTTAAGACGCACTTTAGGGTTCTGTTGCTTATTATACTATTCTATGCTTGGAAATTAAATAATACAGTATTTCCCTCTGAGTAAATCCAATTTCAAAATGTAAACGCACGAGTCTGTCCCTCTCTGCCGCCGCCATTGATCGTCATCAATACTACGTACGTACGTAATAATACTACGTACGTACGTAATAATACTACGTACGTACGTAATAAATACTACGTACGTACGTAATAAATACTACGTACGTACGTAGTATTATTACGTACGTACGTAGTAATTATTACGTACGTACGTAGTATATTACGTACGTACGTAGTATTATTACGTACGTACGTAATATTTTTTTTTTTTTTACGTTGTCAATTTGGCCCTAACGGGGCTTCGTAAGTTACGGATACGGTACCGGTACCTCTCTTATCGCTCCGCGCCCTGCATGCCCGGCCCGGCCCCAAGCCTAACGTTAGCCCGAGCTCTGTCGGTCGCGACGTCGGCACATCTAACGTTAAGAGCACCGTAATAATTTTTTTTTTTTGTATTGGAGAATTACCGGTACCACTGCTAACGTGTCGTTAGTGGGTTCTTTACGAGGGACGATTCGGATTGTAAGGACTTCAGAGTAGGAGGAATGGCTGTTTGTGTTGCTGTAATCGCGAAAGAGGTTCGTTGGTCTACTCTAAGTCTAAACACTAACATGTCATAGACAGAAAAATCCATCTGTTTGGAGGAGTAATTATAGCTTCTTTTTTTTTTTTACTTTTGAGGCTCTCCTCCAAGACAGGGATTCTGCAAAGCCAGACGTAGTCTCAGCGGAGCATATCCCCGAATGAAATAGACTGATTTTTTTGTCTAACAAGTAACAGTAACACTAACAGTAACAAGTAACAGTAAGGCTAAGAGTAACATAACAACCAGAGTAGAGGTCTATACTGTTATTGTTAGTGTTACAAATGTTACTGTTAGTTTAGTCTAGACCATGTAGACAGTGTTAACAAGTTAGTTAGTACTACTGTACTAGTAGTACTCTAACGTTCATGAACATTAATTCTAATTTTTAATCAAAATATAATATTAATATTGTATTAGAACTAATAGTAGACCTAATTATAAAAGACAACTCAACCTTAGTTTAACTTTCAATTTTTATTGCATGATTGACATGTCTACCTTTGTTTATGGCTCCAGATAAGAGAGCTCATCAAGGCTATCAAGGCTCATCAAGGCTCATCTTGATTTAGTAACGGGTACATGTAGATGGCCAAATCTGACGTTATCGTGAAATAGGTCACCCCTCATTTACTCCGCACAGTATCGGTTTATTGCGTGCAACGCTATGGTGACTTCATTCTACCTCAATAGACATAACACGCAAGTGTGTGCTTACTCATAGTCGTACTTAATAAGACCGAAAATAAGTCAGAAAATGTTATAAAACTCCTCCAAAACAGACGGATATTTCTGTCTATACTTAATGGGCTCATTTTTCCAGCACCTATCCAAAGCTACTTCAAAACTGCCCACTCCGGGCAGTAATGGTGTCCTTGGAGAGATTATTCCATGGTTTACATATTCGTACATAAAAATAATTTTTGTATCTCTGAGTTTTGGTCCTAGGAATAAACAATTTTTTACTATGTCCTCTTGTCTGATCTCTGGATTGTAATACAAAATTTGGTGTTACATCAGAATCGTATTCATTAAAAATCTTGTACGTTTCAATCATATCACCTCGAGCCCTCCTGTAAGCTAAGGTAGGGATATTCAACTGTCTCAATCTTTGTGCATAAGGCAGCCGCTTTAACTCTGGGACTAATCTAGTCGCTCTTCTTTGGACATTTTCCAAAGCATGGATATGTTTCTTTAGGTGGGGGCTCCACACAGCATGAGCCTACTCTCTTTGAGGGCGAACAAGCGATTTGTGCAAAAGGGAGAAATTTTCCTTATCTAAATAAACAAAGGTTCGTCTAGTTAAATTCGTTAGACTGTTTGCCTTATTGATCTTTGTATGAAAATGTTCTTCAAAATTCAGCTTATCATCAATCACCACTCCCAAATCTCTCTCAGATGACACTTGCATGAGGAAATTTAGTAAATTATCACATGTCATATTGTACACAAATGGCCTTGTCAGGGCAGACTGGGAGTTACCATTGGTGAGAACACTACATTTCTTAGGATTGAATCTTAGCAGCTATTTGTCAGACCAGCATTTGAGCCTATCAAGATCCCTCTGAAGGGCAATACAATCATTTTCATCTCTAATATACTTTAACAACATTATAGTGTCGTCAGCAAATAGATAAACACTACTCTCGGAAATAGTATGAGATAGATCATTTATATACAACACAAACAACACAGGCCCAAGAACATTACCTTGCGGAATTCCGCTTGCGACAAGACCCCAACTGGAAAACACTCCATTCACATATATACACGTTGTCTTCTCCCAACTAGAAACGCCTCAGTCCAACTAACCACCAACTGACTTCTGCCATAGCTTCTAATCTTGGCAAGCAGCCGACAGTGGGGCACCTTATCGAAGGCCTTCATAAAATCTAAATAAATCGCATCAATTGACCCATTTTCCTCCAGAGCGCTAGGCCATTCATCAACTATTGACTTTTGACTTTGTTTTTTTTAAGTCTGACCGATGACGATGTAATTTTCATTCTGGCTTTTTTCTGAATTTGAGAAATAATGATCTACCAAATGTATTTTTGAAAACACCAGTGATTGCTCAGAAACCGCAAAAGTTCAGTGCCTTGTACTTGTAAAAATTTAGATCTATGGAGTATGGGTCCCAATGAGCGTAATGTATTTGCAGGTGGGAAGCTTGTCATTGATTAAACTTAAAAGAGAAGGTTGGGTTCTGGCCAATCTGGGATCAATACTAGGTGAGAAATAATTTGTGGAAGAACACCATAGAAATGTCCCGTGAAACTCAAAAGGGAATGCTCTTCAAATGCTTTAAAAATATGATGAGAATTAGCTGTTTGGGCCAAACATTCATGCCACATGTGTGTGCATGCATTCCCACATACCCATTTCTGTGTGAGCACTGTAGTGCATGTGCTTTTCAGCGAGATTTGGTCAACTTCATATTATTTTGATGATTCCAAGACCTCACAGTATACACCAGGCTTCTCGCCAGGACCTTTACAGATGGCTGGGCCACCATCTGTAAATTTTAAGAACACAATATGCCACCACAGGTGAATTTAGAAGGGGAAATAACCCCTCGTGCTAATTTAAGCATGAAAGTGCCGCCAATTGCGCTATTAGTATTACTCAGTCATCATACATTCACTTGTCATGTACCCGCACGGCGCACGCAATGCACTTGTGCTCAGCAGCGGCTCAGCGTGCATGGCCGGTCCTTTGACACCGTGCAGTGTGTATGTAACTCTATGTTCGACACACACACACACACACAAGCGCCTGCGGCTCCAGTGTCATCATGCGCCATATAGCAATGCCCAACTTTCAAGTTAGTCAACCAAAACAAGGCCACGCATTCTGTTATCTATACCACACGCTAATTTTTCTTCCTTGCCGAATATTACGTTTCCGCCATGTGTATTGAGAAGCCTGGTGAAAAGCTTGCCAATTCTTATGTAGACATAACCTTTTCCACTTGCTTAGAGACAGTTTTTTATAATGACTGATGTTAATGTTTGACCAGAACTCAACTTTATCTTTAAACTCAAGTTTCCTTACATTTTTGTGGAAATTCTCCATCACTACAATGTGACCAGGCCAGGGTGACCAACAGTCATTTGTTTTTCTTCTTTTTTAGATACAAAAGCCATACCCATTCCTCTTCATGTACAAAGCAACCATTTCATTTACCAGAAGTCATAAGCCCACACATCCTGTACCACAACTGCAGTATCTCCTCTAGCTCTGAAAGAAAGCTTGATGATCTAGATCTACTAAAAACTGTAATACCCTGTTTGATTAGTTTTGTTTAGTTTATTTCCCTTACTTTTTTCTGCCTTTATTAAAAGCAACTTATTAGTATTTTAGAGACCAGAATTCTCCTTAAACTTATAAACTTTAACTAAGCATCACCATTCTGTTTCTGTTCACTGCAGAATTATCCACTCTACATAAGGACAATACCAACAGAGAATGAGCTCAAATTTCACTACACTGTCCACACATGCCTTGATGTGATAGAGGAAAAGGTGTCATCAGTAGGCAAGAGCAGCAATGACTTGCGAGAGCTCTATCTGGGTCTCCTATATCCCACAGAAGACTACAAGGTCTATGGCTATGTCACCAACACCAAGGTCAAGTTTGTCATTGTGGTGGAGTCTTCAAACACACAGATGAGGGACAATGAAATCAGGAATGTAAGTTGGAAAACATTCATTACCAGGAACTACAGTGAAGGCTCATATTTATTTTAACTACATGTATCTAGGTCTCTAGCCTTCTCAGGACAGGAAGATGTCCTTTAATTGTTACTCGACTGAAGTAACATATTCAAGAGAAAAGGAAAGTGTTTGAATTGTATGAATTTGTTTTTAGAATACTTGGATACTTGACTTGGAATACTTGGAATACTTGGAAAAGAAGCCAGAGAGCTTCAAGCAGCAGCCATGAACACCAGTTTTATTTTAGCTGTACTTGTTCGGTATGTGAAATGGATTATGTACCATCTAAAATCTGCATCTGCAATCTGCATTTTAAAACTTCCTAGTCAGAGCTGACCTTTTCTTCTCACTACCGATGTGAACTTGTGAAGTATATGTGTAGTTCCTTTCAAAGCTGGATGCTTCAACTATAAAATTTATTCAGCTAAAACCTCATGATTGTCAATGACGAGGCACTTATCTTCTGTTTGATTTATATTGTGCCTAGACCTGCATGCTTTACCATTGGCTATCTTAGAGCATATTTCCTTTGTATTAACATCCAGAAACTTGTGCCTGATACATGTATATACATTGTAAGTGGTATATGTACTTAATATCATAAAAAGTGGATAAATAATAATAATATTGACTTGCTCCTTTTGTGGGGGTGATAAGAGACTTGCAATGTTTTTTCTCTATTTCTACTCAAAGCAAGACAATAATTTTTCTGAAGAAATTATTTACTTTCCTCTTCCCCTTATGATGCAGATGTTCAAGACATTACACAATGCCTATGTAGACATGCTGTGCAATCCATTCTACACTCCAGGAGAGAATGTAAAATCAAAGTAAGGAATTAATTTTTCTCTAACATGAAGTTTGATAGTAGCAATGTATTTTCTGCAATAAACTGATAATATCGAGTATTAAAGGTTGTGAATACAAGGAACTTTTTGTAGTCCTTAATTTACTCATCTGCCCATTTCCTTCCTTTATATATCTCTTTTGGGATAATTTGAGGTGCGGTAAACACTGTTAATCACTGAAATACAGATAAGATCCTATGTAAGTACCAAGTAATTACATGTTATGAAAAATAAATATAACATATATTTGATCACCACACATAATCCATGTTTTTGCCAATGTTCATAATAGAACCTTTAAGCTACAGGAAATTTTATGACATGGTAAAAAGAAACGTGTGTGATGCAGGTATACTCATTGTACATGTATTGTATAAACTAAGTTTTTAATTTTGATTCCCCCCCCCTTTTTTTTTTTTTTCTTTTAATACAGGGTATTTGACAACACAGTGAATCAAATGATGATACAGGACTGAATTGTTTTGGGCCAGAGTCACTCTACATGTACTCTGTAGGCAGTGAGGTTTAAAGAGACTATTTGAAAGAATTCTCAGCATCCATGCCTGGCAAGAGCAGAAGAGATACTTGGGGACATTTTCTGATGAAGAAATACTCAGTCTCTCAACAGTCAGAAGACTTGCAGAATGGGATGTGCACCCTTTTCTCCCACTGCTTTTTTTTATAATCTTGTTTAATACTGAATCATGTTGTTTTTAATTTTTTTTTTAAATGAAGATTACTCAATGTTGATGTTTTAGAGAAAAAAATAAGACTCTCCCACAATTATATTGTTAGTAATGTGCGATTTGAAAGAAAGAGAATTATTTTCAATTAATAATGGACCATACATTCCTAGTGTAGCTTGTGTGTTGAATCCACTGGACATGAAGCAGCATATTCAAGACTTTTGTAAAATACATGTAATACACTGCCATATAAGAGCAGTTGTACACTTGTCTACATGAAGAATATTATTAACACGACATCCTACTTGACCAGTGGCCCGTACGACCGAGGGTCCCTAGAGTCTTGTGAAGTTGTGAACCCTTAAAGTGATTTGGTAACTTTGAAGAGGCTTGATAAAATCTGAGCTGCCTGGCCTTACATGCTATCAGTGTATGTAATATGGTGTAAAAATGAAGCCCAGGGAAAAAAAAATGCACTCCAAAATCATCATGTGCTTCAAAAAAGGAAACATATACAAAAGTGACTGGAAATGCCAGACTCATTTCCCCCCCATAGACTGCAGTGTTAGACTAAAGCGTACCCCCGTACATTTTCGTAAATTTCAGTATTCAGTCATAGAGATCTCGATAATAGCATTGTATTTGAAAACCTTTCTATGCCTGGCTATTCATTTGTCCTTCTAAACATTATACAAGACAGATATTAAAATTCAACAATTTATTAAATCAAGCTTCCATAAAGTTAACGATTCCCTTTACTAGTAATAGAGAGGGAAGGCTGTCTGTCTCGTAGGTTGTTAGTCAATAGGGTTGTAGCTGGATGATACACCCCAAGACTATATTTGAAGTGAACAATATACATGTAGGTCTATCCTGTGTTTGAAATGCAATGAAATGGATCATATCTTTATTTTCCAGTTCTAAGTTTATTTTAATTTTTCAGGTGGGACGTCTTCAGATGTTATGTAATCTTACCTGTCTTCATGCTTTATGTGTCTACTAGTATTTTCTAGTATTTACTAGTATTTTCACTTACTCAAAAATTATGTGAATTTTAATAAAGTTGCAATCCTTTCTGTATGTCTCATCATTCTCACAGTCAAGAGAGACATAGAATACTGTATACGCTATATATTTTGCGGGAGTTTTATTTTCGCGAATTTCGCGAATCGTGAGTGGGTCGCGAATTTAACAACACGCCAAAATATTGGCAACATAAGAAGTCGATTGAATTTGTTGTGTCCTGGTCAGAAATTCACCACTTCGCTTTGCAAAAGTACATCATCACCGCTGTTTGTAGATTTGAGAATTTTCCGACTGCGAATTCAACCACTCGCGAAATAGTCTGGTAATGGTTAGTCCTATTTGCGAAAATTTATGGCCGCGAAAATTTATGGCTTATACAGTATGCTGTTATATGGCATCATGAACATTTCCCCCCAAATTCATGACTGTTTTAGGTTTGTTTTTTGTCTGATCCCGCGTATGATAAGTTGAAAACAGAATTCACTCAAAATATTTCATGCTCTTCAGATAAGAGTAGAGATTTGCAAATGTTGTAAAATTCCCTAACAGTAGGCTTTGCACCTCAACTCCTAAATTTGTGAAACAAATATATTTAGTTACTCTTATAAGAAAATTGAACAAATTTTACAGTAGTAAATTATGTATTTCAGAAAGCTTATATCAGGGGCTACTTGCCAGATTATAATATATATTTGTTTTGAGATAAGTGTTTTTACCCCTGATGGCACTTTTAAGTTTTCAACCAAAAATAATTATCACAGAGGAGAAATATATTGGTGTGATTTCGAGGTCTACATTTATGAGGGTGTTTAACTAGGGCCAAGCACAAATTATTCACTGTCCATGTTATTGGTTTCAAAACAAAAACAATACATGTGATAACAGAATCATGTAGTGAATTGCTCCAAATATTTTGTACATATTGATATCATGTAGGAATATGATGTATGAATTGTATATTTAAAGTTTAAGATATTAAATCAACTCCAAACTGTAATGGTACATGTAATCGTATGTGTTTTCCTTATATGCAGTGAGATTATTCAATTGAAAATAAGGCCAGATTGCACATACATGTACAAGTTAAAGGTAGTGTTCAGTAGTGGGAAAGAGGGCGCTTTGGAGATTTAACTACTTTGGCAGCTGGAAAATTACTACATGTACTGATGTAAAATGATTCATTTCAAACATAGGTGACATTTGTTTGAGAAAAATTGGTTCATAAATGGCTAAAATATTAAAGAAATTAACATCAAGTTTTGTACGTGGGCATCGTACAGTAGTCACACATGTATAAAACCAATGAGATTTCCGTTTACGACATGTGTACGAAACGCTGTGCACCGCTGTGCAGGGAACGGTTGGCGTGAGTGGCCCTAGCGTAGCGCAGAAGGTAACAGTTGATATGTGATCATTTAAATTATTCTACTGAAAGTCACCGGAAATCATTAGTGGAATACTAGATGATCTCGCGCATGTATCTTTTTTTATGAAAGCCGGATAATATGAGACTATTTATAATCAGTTTCGTGCCAATTTTCTTTTTGCTACCACTACTGCACATTACCTTTAAACTTAATACAGGAAACTTTCATCAGTTGGGGGTAATCATACAATTGTAGTTTAAGCTTCTACCAACCTTCTACCAGTGATCGCAAGACAGCAGACAGCAATTAGAAACAGTGTGACTGATCACTTGGCTTGAGAAAGTCCACAGGAGTGGACGAAAGCTTGCTAACAAAATTTAAGGTTGGTAGAAGCTTAAACTACAATTGTACCTTTAAACTTTATCTCTATATTTCATAGGGTGGTATTCTGAAAACTGAAAAAAAAAATTGTCACAAGCATATAGCCAAGAACTCATTACAATATTTTTGTAATGACAGATAACCTACTTATACTTTTTACCCAACATGAAACGTAGTGTTTTCAGAAATCAGAACACCACTTCTGGTCATATTTATGATTGATCAAAGGAATATTAGGAGTTGTATATTTTATATGAAATTAGTCAAACATGTATATTAATATGATTTCTACATGTTTTGGGGAAGTATAAGAAAGTCTTGATTATTGGATAAATAGGTGAAGACAAATTTAGGATCACTATGCACATTATGCAATATGAATTAGGGGGTAACCTCGCTAGTCATAAGGACCGCTATTCATAACGTGCAAGTTCCTATACCCGAAGGTCTACTATTCATAAAACGAAAATGTCACTATTCATAACATAAGGACCAACATTCATTCATTATTAGCTGTCATTATGAATAGCGGTCCTTATGACTAGCGAGTGGATCCCGAATTAAGATGAAAGGAAAGATTTAGAAAATAGTGCTTGAAAGAGAAAGTAAAAAGAAAGAGAAATGTGTGTGTGTGTGTGTGTGTGTGTGTGTGTGTGTGTGTGTGTGTGTGTGTGAGAGAGAGAGGGGGGGGGGGGGGGTTACCAGTATTGCGTGTGAATTGTCAATTGTGCCTATAATCTTTGAGGCAATTCATCCTTACTCCATATCAAACAAATTGGTCAAGAAATTAATCTACACATTCATCACCACATGAAGTAATCTACCCAATAGCCCTCTCTTTCTCTCTACACTCTTTCTGTTCTTTCTCTTCTCCATTCCCTCTCTTCTACCCTTTTATCATCAAATCATTTTATCCATCCATACATCAAAAACAAACTATAAATCAACTCGATTCATATAGTTACCAAACATTGACCTAACAACCATGGGCGCAAATCCAAATAGGCGAATGTCCCCCCCCCCCCCCCCCCACCTTTTTGAATAACCTTTTTTTTTTTTTTGCTTGTTAGAGAATTTTGGAGGCAAATGTCCCCCCCACCTTTTTGAATAATCTTTTTTTTTTTTTCTTGTGCTTGTCAGAGAATTTTGGAGCCCCCACTTTTTGGAATAACCTTTTTTTTTTTTTTTGCTGATCAGAGAATTTTGGAGGCAAATGTCCCCCCACTTTTTGGAATAACCTTTTTTTTTTTTTTTTTTTTTGCTAGTCAGAGAATTTTGGAGGCAAATGTCCCCCCCCCCCCCCCCACTTTTTGGAATAACCTTTTTTTTTTTTTTTTTTTTTTTTGCTTGTCAGAGATTTTTGGAGGCGAATGTCCCCCCCAAATTTCAAAATGGATTTGCGCCACTGGCAACAACCAACTAATTAACTGATGCAGTGCTGAATCCAGGATTCTCTGGCATGGGGAAGGGGGCACAAGTCTAAAATGCTCTGACAAGCAAAACTTTCTGCCACTTTCATACTGTTAACCCATCAACCAGATATTATATCATCTTTTAAACTGATGAACTGACCAATAACAAATGTTTTTGTCTCAAATGTGAATATAAATACAAAGGTCAATTTTACTTTTAACACACTTTAGTGGTTATTATTTTAGCATGAAACATTTTCAACAGTTTAAGATAGATTTATGAACAATTCAACCACTTTCCATTTTAGTAAAAAACAAACAAGTACTACCATTAACCTTTTAATCAGTTATTCAACCTCTCACCTCAAACAATTCATCTTTTGATCAATTAATTAAACAACAAACTAATCAATCAAGCTTCTGATGCTGTCTAAAGAAAACAATCAAGTCTTTGACACAATGACACAAACAAACAAAAATCTCTTATTACTCTTTCCAGGGAGAAACAAATAATTTTATTGATTTTGCAGCAGGAACTCTGTTGAAACAACTCTGAAAGAGAAGTCACAAAAAATAAGAAAGTGAAATAGGAGTTGAACCTTAGACAATACATTACTTTATTTTCAAAAAGATGAATATTTTGAAGCAGAAATGACATACACGCATGTCCTAATGAATCAAATACATTTGAAGATAACAATAAAAGGTATATACATGTATACAGTTCATTAAGAAAAGTTAATACATGTAGTAGTACAATTTTTTCTTTCCTTAAACTTGTACTTCTTAAAAATGAGGGGTGGAAAACACTGGAAATACTCATGAAATACTAAAATATGAAAAAATTTTATATCGAGCATTCCCTCTCTCTAAGCATCACTCAGATTGGGAAAAGATTCAAATACATTAAATAAACAATCCAGTAATAAAGATACATGTACATGTTAAAATAAGTTTGGTTTTTAGTTTCAGCGTTTCAGTTCAATCTAATTTTTCCCATTTTGCACTTGAGCTTGTCCATAAGATATTTTGACTATTACTTCTTCAAGATACTGTTAAAAGGGGCACAATAATATGAAGTCTGAAAATAATTTTTAACTTCGAAGATTAAAGTATAGGGGATGCAAATGCCTATACTTTGTCCTGACCTTAATATTCCCAATACATAGCATTGTATTATTGTTTAAAACTGTACTTCCATGTTTGCCAAAAGTTTAAACTGAATTTCACTACATAATTTGCAAGTAAAATACAACAGTTACACTGCGTAAATGATGAGAAATGCAAGATGTTCGGCAATTGTGATATTACATTAACACATTATCTTATCTTTTATGTACATGTACATAACTTCTCATGGACATTAAATGGATTTTATACAATTTTGGAAAGATTGTTATGCCATATCTAGAAAAAAATGACTTTTGTAATTCATACATTGATAATGTTCTCCCTTGAACATGGTATTCACTAAAGATTTTTCCAAGCCAGGTATTCATTAAACAAAATTGGATGGGCATCTGCATCAACCTCAGTTACCCCTTATCATGAAGCAAAATAAGAGGCATTAAGTATCTCATTCACTGAAGCATATAGGTACTGCACATCCCTATGTACTCTTACATGATAACATCTACAAGCCTCCATTTTGACAAACATAATAAGAAGCATGGAAAACTGTATTAAAAGTGCAGCAATGACATTCTTAAGATTCACATACATATGTACAAATTCTATGCAAGTTTTGTCACCATTAGAATACCTAGGATTCATCATTCAATCCGATTCAATTGATCATCTTCAACAAGGTTTATTCAATCAGAGAAGTGAATTGTAATATATGTTCAGATATTTCTGCAGAGAAACAGTGGATGTCGTGTGCAGGCAGTTTCCACTTTAGACACTCCTCAAAATACGATCTAAAAAACAACATGAAAACAGTGCCAGACGAATAATTTTTTTAATACTTCAGTATCAAGTTTAAAGATTATTTCTTGTTCACTGGAACTCTTGATGAATTCATTACAATGCAAGTAAGACTTCTTAGCAGCAATCTATACATGTACAATTCATTGTTTTTTAACCAGAGCTCTTTTCTAGGTTTGGTGTGGAAGAGCTCTTTTGAGTTTTCCAGAGCTAAATTGCTCACCACTCCTGTCTAATTTTTTCTCTATTCTGTATTATGCGGCTGAAGTACTTACACCTCGTCTTGATTTCAGCAATCCTCAGCTAGAGATGGAACAGTCCAGGTAGCACATCAGATGAGAAGATTCACCAGAAGCCCCTTTCATTTTTTTTTTTCTTAATTACATTGCTCTTTTATTCTTTTCTTTTCATTCTTTTAAGCTCTTATCTTTTTTTCCTTATCTCTTTTGCATGTAGCTCTTTTTTTTTCTTTTCTATTCACTTCTTTTTTTCCTATCTTTTTTTTTTCCTTCTCTTTTATACTGTTTTTTTTTTTTTTTTTTAATTATTCTTGTTTTTACATTTTTTTAAAACCCCTCACAATACTGGAACCTGAAAAAGAAATGAAACATAATGTTGCTTAATCAAAAGTTTAAATATTAAACTACAGAAAATGAGATAAGAAAAGGATTATCTGGTATATACATGTAGCAGCAGTCCCTTACCAATTAAGCCTAGCTGCATTTAAAACTACAAATGAAAATTTTAAATATTGCTTGGTCACCTAAAAGTAACCCACATCAAGAAAATACTGAAGACCACGAATGCGTTCATGAATGAACAGTACATGCCCTTGTGACTCTACAGTTAAACTTCTTACATTACATCTACTACCTTTACTAAAGAATAATTAGCATGCCCTTTAATTTTTTTTTTTCTTTCTCGTGCTCTTCTCTTTTTTGCTTCCGGCTCTTCAGTATGGAGAATATCGAACAAATCGACGGTTCCTGCAAAAAGGCATAAACAAAATCCAAATTAACAAGAAGATATTGTAATTGTCATACTCACACAATATATCACTCAACTAAATGTTTCTTCAAGAAATTTCTTGTGGTGCTGGAGTTGAAGTCATCACACGTTTGAGCTTTCTTGTATCCTGATGCAACTCTCTTGCTGGCCGAGTGTGTGGAGCTTTCCTCAAGGACGTCATCGCATATCAACAGATTTCTGTTGACACCATATTTCACATCCCATTTCATACATTTTACTATCACAAAAAGCTCTTTTTTTCCACTAACAGTACAACAAATAACGGAAAAGAGGCACCACAAGGTACCTTAGGACATATTTTCGAGTGAATTCTCATTGGTAGAACTTCAAATGTATTCTTTCTTCAAAACCAGCTCAAATAATACCATTTCAGTCATATATATCATACATCCACTCTTTACATGTCTTGCTAACACATTAACCAATACTCTTTGTGACTTCCAGTTGAGCCATTTTATGTTTCACTTTACAAGTTAGAGATATAAACATGCCCAAATGAGCTACACCCATTCTGTGTATCTCTCTCCTTACTGCATCTTGTGTTTGCAAGCGAATCTCGGATATGCTTTAATATTTCATAATGATGTGGTGCCACGGTAAATAACAGGTTTCAGTAAGAGCATAGAGTACCGAAGTGCTGACGTCATAATTGCTCGTCGTCCAGGATATTGGTTCCAAACAACAGAGCCCGCGCAGGAGGTTCACTGCGAAATCATTCAAGAAATGGGCTGGAGCAGGGCAATTTCAGTGTTTGGCCCTGTTGTGATCACCACGCCATTGTTTAGCACAAAATTGTTTGGAACCAACAACCTTGACAACTTGGCCGGTATGACGTCACACTTCGGTACTCTATAATGATTAGAACATCAGAATCATGGCGTTTCTTTGGTGACTTCATGAAACAAGCACCTCGGTTGAATAATTACTGTCCAACATTACATCATATGATCGCTGTTGAAAAATCAATTACTGGAATACTGATATTCCTCTGAGAGCTGAAATGTAATTGTCCTCGTTTAATTGTGTTCTCAAAATAATAACTTGAATGTGTCAATATACCTTCATGCAGCACCATAAATCATAACTGATATGGCTGCAAGAGAAATACATTTCACGGGGTGATCAATCATCAAGAGTGACAGTACCAAGCAACTGATATACCTTTTCAAAATACATAGGTCGGAATTCACAAAGGTGGTTTCGATTCAGACCATGGTTTATGCAGATTTCATGGTATAAATACGCTTGATTTAGCGCATACACTTAAAAAGATCCAATAATGAACGCGCCGGTCGCGCGTGATTGGCAAAAGCACTAAATTTACGCTAGTTGCCATGGTCCAGACCATGGTTTATGTAAATTCAGACCATGGTTTACTTAAATTAATTTACATAAACCATGGTCTCAACCATGGCAACTAGCGTAAATTTGCTCTTTTGCAAACCACGCGTGTTCATTATTGGATCTTTTTAAGTGTATGCGTTAAATCAAGCGTATTTATACCACGAAATCTGCATAAACCATGGTCTGAATTGAAACCACCTTTGTGAATTCCGGCCATAATGTATGACTACTTTTACATTCATAAAGTACACATGTAGTCTGCGTCTCATGGCTTTTGGTAAGCCATTCATGGTATTTAAATCCAATCACAGCTTTTTTGTTATGACCTCTGTCCTACTCCTATTTTCAGTCATTCATGATACAAGATATTTTCTCCAAAAAATCCCAATATGGTACATTACACAAAACAACCAAACTGTTTTAATAAGCCTGTTTTCTCTTATACAGATAGATAAAATAAATGCCTGTTCGTCACAGCAACATAACATGTATGTATTCATTACCAAGTTTGTGATATCTTATAAAGGAAGACCAATAAAGGCTAATGATATTCACTATTTACAATTTCTTGTCAACTTGTTGATGGTACAACCATTGCACCAATATTCTTAACAAGATGCATACACCAACTCGTTTCGTTGCATAAAAATACAATATTAATGCTGGTTGCAGGGATTTTTAATGGATCAAATTTAGGTTATCTCCCATAATGTAGAGCCGATTTTCATTCACTAAGCTAAGGTGGAAAAACACATCCATACTATTTATCTCAATGTGAAATTAAAGGGTACCAACCACCAAAAAATATTTTGCTCCGTATGTTGAAGGTTACATGTCGTTATACTATATTCAAAATATGGGCTTCGAATATTAATTCTATAAAGAGATATTGCATTTTTCAATACACTCTCTATAAGTATAAAAGCAACTCATGGGTAGACTACTTGACACACCTGTACACGCTCGCCTAGATAAGGGCTCGCGCAGAACCAAACTCAAGAGTTCGGTTCCACGCGAGCATATTCAGGATATCCTTTATTCCTTCATACTCCGTAACAGTTGACCTATAGAATGCCAGATAAAGTTCTCTGAGGTTGATTTTATACTTTCTAGCTGTACGCAAATGATTTTTTCAGGTAACTGGTACACTTTAAGCAAAAGTTATCTTTTGCGTACCTCCAGATCCAAGTCTGACAAACCTAAATAATTTAGCAAAGGCAGTGAATATAAAAACTGACTTTTTGCACGAGTACCCTGTGGTCAAATCCTCATATATGATTTCCTGACATTGTATCCTCAGCTTCCACGCTACTCATAACAATCCTGCCAAATCCCTGCAACCCCCTTAAAGATAGTGCCAGTCATTTGCGAAAAAAAAAAAAAAAAAAAAACAAAAACAAAAACGAGTCCAAAGTGGTATGGAAAGCCAGTACTGTATGGAAGCAAATTTAGAGTGAAATATTTCTTACTGAAATGAAATTAAGAAAGAATGAGGGTATGTTCTGCATCGTCCGACTGCCATTCGGACGCAGTGTGCTACGTGTACCGAGTACACACCGCCCCATCCATTTTGGACAAGCCGTGTAAACATATGCTTCAACGCACGTTCTACAATGTCAAGAGAATGAACCCATTAGAATGAAATTTCATTCATTTTTTTTTTCCAGATACATCTAAAAGTCAAAAGGTCCTAATATTTCACAAAGGGTATGAGCTCCTGAGATTCCAGATATATATGAAATTTCAACCAAATTGGCTTTGACTTGCAAATGACTGCTACTCCCTGTAACATGGGTTTGCATTACATTATAGGTTACAGAGAGAGAGAGAATTTTTTTTTCTACAATACCTTTATCTGTACACTTATTTCACTATCACTGTAAAAGATTGTATAATAGGTTATAATATAATATAAATGCGAAGAAACTATAAATGTATTGGTTGAATTAAATGAGTACAGGCTATTTGAAGTGAATAAATCTAATGTTTCTAAAGACTGAATAAACTAAAATTCATCAAAGTCACTCTAAAACATTCCTTATAATTCTAATTTCCTGAACAATTTTTGAGAGTATCGGGTAATTTTGAACGAAGATAACATTTTGGAAAAAAAAAGTAAAATTTACTACGAATATTAGAGAAAGTTAAGATACATGTAAAGTTAGATGAATGCTATTTACAACATTAAATATGTTTATTTCTAAAATGATCTTAAAGGGGGTACCCAATGCTGAAACAATGTTAGTTCATTTAAAAGATCATGATTTTATTAGAAGAAAATCATCTGCCTTAAAAAAATTTAAAATTCGTGTTGCCAGAAAATCCCCGAAATATGGTAAGATTTCAGGATATTTTGGCCCCTCAGCTGTGTCCCAATTTCAGCTAGGTAACCACAATGACGTCAAAGTGGTTACCCAGGTTCGCGTATTGCAGATGTGTTGCGCGCTAGACTGTACAAAATGCATTATACCTTGCGCGCATTTTGCTATAATTGCGCGACAAGGTAACCACTTTGACGTCATTGTGGTTACCTAGCTGAAATTGGGACACAGCTGAGGGGCCAAAATATCCTGAAATCTTACCATATTTCGGGGATTTTCTGGCAACACGAATTTAAAAAAAAATTTAAGGCATATGATTTTCTTCTAATAAAATCAAGATCTTTTAAATGAACTAACATTGTTTCAGCATTGAGTACCCCCTTTAATAATAAAAACAATTGATCATATTTGCACTTTCCCATGCAGAGGATGAAAAAACAAAAAGTACCTTAAATTAAAGTTGTACCAAAATTCATGAAAATGTTAATGTTGGTTTATATAGTGGTAAGAATGAAAGAGAAACTTTACATATCTCTTTTGATAAAAAGTTATCCATGGCATAGTTTAGGGTAGATGCATAAAAATATTCATTTTATTTTCAGGCATGAAATTTCAAGACCTGTGATTTGTATCGTACCAATTGCATGAACCAGAAAAAAAAACCCAAAAAACATTTACAAACAAAGTAATAAATGCTAAATAAACTTGAGGTAGGGAGTTAGTATTCCAAGGATCCAGAAATAGACATTCAGCACTTATGCCTTCGCTTTAAAAACCAAACTGTATCTATATATGAAAAAAAAAATATATCAAAGATATTTCCCTCTCTTTGATGTTGCTTATAAAACGCATGTTCTACTGAAAGTGAAGCTACAACTTGTGCGTTCCCCACAAAACCCTGGCAATCGACAGTAAATTGTACAATTTGATATCTTCAAAATGGCAAGACCAAAATGTAATGACCAGCATTTTGATACAGAAAACATGTATGCCTTTTTGAGAGAAATAACTTTACAAATAACAATGCATAAGTACATCCAAATCCAAAGCACATAAATGCCCTAACAAATGTCAGCCTAGTAATGCCAATGAAATGGGAAAAGTTGAATAGCTTTAATTTGTAATGCAAATCTGCAGTACTGTTCTGATTAAATTGTTTGTCAATGCCATGAAATTTCGTGTCATGATGTACGACATACATGTATTCCAACTTATTTTCAGCAAACCAATATAACGTGTAGATAATATTAGTGTTGATCAGTTGCACATCATTCTTAAAATGAACTAATGCAAAATGCTTGCAACGCATGTATTTCATGTACATGCACTTTAAAGAAATTTAGGATATAGTCACTTACATAGTGCCTTTTCAGTTTGATACAGAGCGTGTTGTATACCATGTTATCTTAAGTTACAGCACAATATTCACGGTTTTAAAAAAGTAGTAATGGCCAAACAGTATCATAAAAAAGACATACATGTATGTATATTTTCAAATGCTCATAAGAAAATGGCCGTGAAATGCGTCAATAAAGCTTATTGGTATTGAATACACTATACTACAGATCCAACCTGCCATGATGACGGCAGGACATTTGGTCTATTGAGAGCCAGAAGGGCTTAAATTCATATTGACACAGAGTTAACGCCCTTCTGGTTCTCAAGAGACAAATTGTTCTACTCAAACCCGAATTATTCTAGCGGTGAAGACAACACTTCAATCTTAAGAGATTTTGTAAGCGCTATGGTACATTTCTACTGAATATCTGCTACCTTCATCATTCTCATCATTAACCTGACGTCAATATGATCAACATATAGGACAAGAAATTCATTCATGAGACACAACATTCCACAAACTGCTTAACTGCTTGTACGTCAACAGGCACAAACTATGTATGCCAAACATTCCTGTAAGTCCTCTTTGGCAGGTGTCAAGATGGTTTCATAAATTTAACAGTCTACTGGAACCCTTTTCCTCCCTCAATAACTCTAAAAGGAGATGTCTCAATCTCACATCGCTAGTATCATTATAGAATTAATGCCTCAACAATACAACAATACAATTTCACCCTATTTACACACCTTCCTGCTCATGACAAATTTTCACACTGGCAGTAAAAATTGAATAGCATTTATGAAAATTATTGGCAATTCATGCAAACACTAATCTTCATTTACTGCTAAACCCATGCTATAAAAATCCATGAATATTTTATATCGGCCTAACTACACATAACAATGGCCTTAGCACTCATCAAACAGTAAGATTTATCTACTGATATGCTTTCAAATTTCATTTCAGAAAATAAAAACTCACTAAATGAGCTGACTATCATGAAATAATCAAAGCTCCATTGCTGTAAAATTTATGTGATAATTGAAATTTCTTTGATGATACATAATTTTCCTTACAATTTATCATCCAATGAATATAGATAAGTATTTAAAGGGACTGTCCATCCTGATTACAAGTTGGTTTTAAAAGAAGCAAAAAAATTAAAGAAACAGATCAATGAAGGTTTGAGCAAAATATAACAAATAAGAAAGTTATGAATTTTTGAAGTTGTAATCAATCAAACACAAATTGGCAACTCTGTGACGGATCATGCGAGCTCCCCTGTACCCCAAAAATCATTTATTTCCATTTTCTCTAAAGGAAATATTCAAACATACATGGACCTTAGATATAATAATTGTTCTTATGTTTTACACAAAACCTGTATGAAACAAATTTATTCCTATATCAGAAATTAAGAAAATTAAAATTTATGACATCTTCTGCACTGAGCAAATGGGAGAGGAGCTCACAAGATATGTCACAGAGTTCCCAGATTGTGTTTGATTGATTACAACTTCAAAAATTCATAACTTTATTTCTTATCGGATTTTGCTCAAACGTGTACTATTCTGTTTCTCTCATTTTTCTGCTTCTTTTAAAAACCAACTTGTAATCAGGGTGGACTTTCCCTTTAACCAACGGTATTTGGCAAAATAGAAAGTACAAATCCACTGAAAGAACCAAATTATAAGGCTCTGTGAGTCTGAGTACACATCTTGCTAAGTACGAATGTGCCTTTTTTTTACCTATTTATGTCCACATGGAAAGCAGATTTGATCAAAATGATGAATGCTGTCACAGAACACTCCTAGGGGTCAAATCTTAGTGTAAAAGAACATGCCCTGTGGGTTCATACAATGCACGTCATGGTTGAAATCATCTACCCTATTCCAATCTTTCATGATGAGCATTTGCATAATGAAAGCAAGTATGCTTGTAAGTAAGCAACCAGGGTGACTTACAAATTTTGAGTCCTATCCCAGGGACTTCGTAATTGAGGATTAGTGCATTACCAAATGGTGCATCAACTTGGTGTCGAACCCAGGACCTCCCACTTCAGAGATCACTGCTCTACCACTGAGCTATCATGACTCCTTACAAAATATATGGGACTGTGTTTTTGTGTTTTAACGGAAAAAGAAAATGGGGGCAGAAGAAACAAAAAATAATAGGGAAGGAGAAGACCGATGCCGCTCATTTTGGGGCAATAATGGGAGACTATTTCCCCTCCCAAACGTTAGACACACCAAATGTCATATTTTCGGCAAACACCAAAAAGAAAAACTAAAAAATACATAAAGTCATTTCATGAAAAATACTCATGGAGGCTCATTACCTAGTATCATGGGGACACCCATTATTACAGCATTAATTCTGGACTGTCCAAGATATTCGTCTGAACTTGGTTCTCCTACTTATAAAAGTAAAATTCTTACATTGTAGATCTGACATGACACAAAAATAAATGCATCTCTGTCCCACCCAGTACTGCCACACATAACTCAAGATAGGTCAGGTCATGAGGTGGCTGGTTTAGCGACCCACCTAAATCTGGGCCTTCCTCTGTAGAATCCGCCGCCGCCGCCGCCGTAACCACCTCCTCCGAATGACGACTGTCCATAGCGCCCTCTTCCTCTGCCGCGCATGCCGGAGTAACCCCCTCGGGGAGGGCGGTCCGTGGTGCTGATGCCGGGACGGTTCGTTCGCTTTGCGCTAACCTGAAAGTTCAATTTGATTAATAAAAGTGAACAGGTAAACGACAATGGTTGAGCTACATAATTATAATTATATGATAGTAATTTTTAAAAAGAGAGTAAGTAAGTGGTATACACAGCATACATACATGTAAAAGATAAATGTCATATGATTGGGGGAAAAAAAATCAGAGAGAGCTTTATGTTGAACATGTCATTCAAGTTATCTGACTTTACTTAAGATTCAATAAAAGTGATGATTTAAAAACACTGTTGTTGAGTTCGATGTAACCACTTGGCAATGATTAAATATAACATGATTAGAAGAAATGGGTATGGTTTATACAAAATTAGCTTGGAATTCAATAAAAGTTCCTAATCTGGTTCAAGACTTAAGCAAAAATCATACAGAGCAGAACAGCTATGAATAATATATTATTTCACACAAAAATAATTCAAATCTGTTTCCTGGATAGAACAAAATCTTGACGGCAACCACACCAAATCTTTTGGAAAATTAAGAACTGTAGGGTCTGTTATTTAGAATTATTCTGTACTGTTTTGTCTCATATAAATGCACAGTGCTGAAACTAGCCTAGTTGAAACCACAAAAATTTAGGGCAAAAGTAAATTTTAAAATGTGCCAAATACCATGACAACATAAATCATACTTACTTTAATCTGTCTACCCTTAAAGAGTGATAAATTCAGGGTACATGCCGTATCAACCGAGTCCTTTTCTACAAACTCTACATAGGCATACCTATAAACAACAAAAAAAAAACATGGATAAATTTATCACATAATTGTGAATTTCATGACATTCATAAATTAAAATGAATGCACAAACGACTTGCAGAATACCAACTAACACAAGATTAATACCTCAAACACTTATTTCAAGGAGGAATACTCTCTAGTAAATTAACCCTTAAAAAGCAAAGGGTGGAGGGGAGGGTTGGGTTTGCCATGCTCTAGCTCTAAAAGTTACTTTCTTCAAAGAAATATACTCCCTAAAAATTTTTATGGTATGTTTTGAGGTAGAAATGTTCTGATGATTTTGTAAATCATCCTGTACTCTGCAGAAGGACACAAAATGATGCATGGACTGTGCATGGATATTTCTAGAAATACACATTTAAAGTTTTTATCTAATTTCTTTATTAACTACATCTACACAACATATCACAGTCTGTAGTGCAACACCTAGATTGTTAACAGTGACAGCTTATAACTTCTTTATATAATTTCTTTATCCTCATTACAAAACGAAAACTCGACAAGTTTGACCCAAATTTAAGTCTGTGCCCTTCTACCCGGGCATACGCTGAAATATTACCCTTTAGGATGTCCAGTAAACTTATCACAAAGGATGGTAACTCTGTTTATTGATCCGCAGCCATGGAAGTGACTCTCCAGTTCTTCTGCAGTAGCTGAATAATCGACCTGCAAGTTGAAGATCATAAGAAAATAATCCATGGTAACAACCGAGTATCATTTCATAAAACTGGTTCGAATATGAGCTACAAGTCACGTTTTAAAGTGACTCTCGAATCTCCAATTCTTCTGCTGTTGTTGAATAATCTATCAACTTTGACCCGGGACCAAACAATATACCTAACCCTAAACTGGACTTAGAACTCCACTGAATTGTTAATCCTAACCCCAAATCTTTTACGAAATAAAGCCTTGAGCATACGTCAGGTTATCACTACATGTTATATTTCACACGATTGTAAGAAATGTTTCACAGAGTAAAATTGCATTGTAAATAATACTTTTTTTCTGGTTGTGAAAGACATTTATATTAACTGTTTTTTAACCCTTTCAGGACAGGGATTATTTAAGGGTTAAATTGATCACATTTTGTTCTTCAAATTGGCAACAATAATATTTTTCTTTTAGTGCTACATGGTTCAAATAAGGTGTAATATCTTTGAAAACAATATACATGGTTAGAAATTTGTTGAATAGTTGAAAGAAATTGCCAATTTTTATGAAAAACAATGATTTTAAACCTCTCAATGTGTTGCCAATTTAAGGATCTCAAAGCTTATTCTTGTTTTTAAAATTCCTGGCATCAAAAGCAATATGGTCATGCAATAAAAATGGACATAGTGTGTGCAGAAAATTTTGCTCTTTCTACTCGTGCATCTGGTATATTTTTTAGAGCTCTGGATCAAAAGTTATTGAGCCAAACCACAAAATGTGGTCAATTGTCTTGAAAGGGTTAATGTCCTGATATTTCAATCCTGATTGGTTTAAAATCAAACTGCATTCTTTTGTAATATCATTATTTTTTCTAATCAAATGCAACCTGACTTTCATGTAATAGACCGCTTCGGTAATGTATGCAAATTTTATACATACCTTTCAAACAAAGGTTGTTCTTGACAACCTGAAAGCTTGCTGCACATAGCAACAAGTAATGTATGCAAACTGGATTCCAAGCATTGAGGCTCATTTATAAAAAGCAGGTTAATGGAATAGCTCGTCACTAGGTGCTCAGAGAAGAAGTGTGCATAAATTTGTATACATTACAGACCGGTCTATTGGAGTCACATATCTACGACTAGCATTTCATTTTTTGGAGTAGCATTTAAAGACAACTGTTCATGGAAAGATGTGCCTGGTTTACTCTTACGTTTCCAACGTAGACCGATCTTGCATCGACCTCTCCTTTCTCCTCCAGTGAGAGATGTGCTGCAGCCTGGGCAGGAGGAGGTGAACTTAGGTTCATCTGTTTGTCCACTTCATTCTGCATCTCTTTCAGCTTCTCGGCCTCCTCCTCCATCTCACGTACGCGAGCTTTAATTGCCTCCAATTCCTAGGCGACAGAAAATAATCAGAGATCATTTCTGAACCACTCTGTATGTTTCTGATTTCGTTACTTAGTGTTACAAATAATGTGGTCCACTATGAACAAATATCCCCTGTAAATAATGACCACTAACAAAGCCATTACACTAGTATATATTTTACTGTTTAAGGAAAAGCATGGTGGGCAGCAAATGAAATAAAAAGAGCTCCAAAGAAAATAAGATCACAGAAATCACCCTTGAGGAAAGCTCGGAAGAGATGAGTCATGAACAGTTAAAAGTTCTGACACCCCACATTCTTTCAACTAAATAAACCACCATAATACTCTTAAAATGCAGTGTAGACATATGGAAAATGATTGTCCAAATGGATATGAATGGCTCCAGAACAAGCAATAGGCAAGAAAGGTAAACACAGAAAATATGTTTCTATGAAGAAAAAAAAAAGTGGAATTGTAGCAAAGGTTAATTAACCCTTTCGAGACAATTGACCACATTTTGTGGTTTGGCCCAATAACTTTTGATTTAGAGCCTTAAAAAATATACCAGATGCATGAGTAGAAAGAGCAAAAAATTCTGCACATACTGTGTCCATTTTTGTTGCATAATCATACTGCGTTTGATGCCAGGAATTTTAAAAAGGAGAATAAGATTGAACATCCTTAAATTGGCAACACATTGAGAGGTTCAAAATCATTGTTTTTTGTCCAAATTGGCAACTTTTTCAACTTTTCAACAAAGTTCCTAACCATGTATATTATTTTTCAAGACATTACATCTTATTAGAACCACGTAGCATTAAAAGAAAAATATTATTGTTGCCAATTTGCAGAACAAAATGTGATCAATTGAGCTCTTAAATAATTCCTGTCCTGAAAGGGTTAAATGGTTTTCTGCTGATTAAATATATTTTTTGAATGAAACTGAAATGTTTCCTTAATTAATGCTATAGCTGGAGGATGCTTCTAGAAATGAATTACATACATCTTTGGTCTCAATAGAACATAACCTACCTCATCTTCTATTCCAGCATTCTCTTCTGTTGGCTCCATGTTGAGGGATACGTTCTCTGTGGGTGAGAGAAGAGAATCATCTGCTCCGCTCACATCAGGCAGATATGTGCCATAGTCTGCTATCGTCTCTAACTCAGCCATGATTATAACCCCTCAGCAATCTGCAAAGAAAATCAAGTTAAAAGAGAAGGTTGAGTTATGGGAAAGGTGAAAAAAATTTGTAAGCTTTCTCATTTCAGTTTGGAAGAACATCATATTACAAATGCCCCCTGGAAAGGATTGCTCTTCAAATGCCCTCATATATAATAGAACTACGATGAGAAATAGCACAAGTGTTCGGGCCGAACATTTATGGCACATGTGTGTGCAGTCCCATATACCCAATAATATGTGCAGTGTATGTGCTTTTCATCGAGATTGGGTCAATTTCATATCATTTTGATGATTAAAAAACCTCACTATTTACACCTAAAATCCTTATGCAGACATGATCAACCTTTCCAAATTGCTTTGAAACAGTTCCTTTCACAATGTAATAGCATGACCAGAACTCAACTTCATCTTAAAATTCATTTCAAATAAGCAAGGAGAGAGGCACATCCAGCATGGTTACTCTTTCCCATCCATTTGCCAGAACTGTTTCCTATACGTATTTCACAGGGGGTCTGCTCGCTATTTATAAGGGCCGCTGTTCATTTAGTCACACATTATGGATAGCGGTCCTTATGAATGGCAGTCCTTGTGAATAGCGAGGTAATTTGTCTATGGTTTGCTATCTATAAGGGCCGCTATTTATAAAGGACCGCTTTTCATTTAATTACACGTTATGGATAGCAGTCCTTATGAATAGCGAGATTACCCCTTTCACAGACCCCCATGACCCCCCCCCCCCCCTTTCCTTAGCATTGACCAGTAAATACGGACAGTGGCAACCCATAGGCTGAATTACATTCAGTTTACAGGTTTAAAAAAAAAAAGTATTTGTGAGACATAGATCTAGTTTAACATTTCACCCCAAATAGCAAATGTCAAGTTCGCTAAGTTACATTTTAAGTTAAAATGATCATAATAAAATAATGAGACATGAAATCAGGCATCAGGACTCAACCATAGCAGGAGACCTGTCTTCATGAGCCCCCACATTTTAACTCCAGATCCCCAAAATTTCAAACTTTAACAGGTACCCATTTCAAACAAACCCAAAATATTTAGTTCCAAACCCCTGTGAAAAAAAGTTAAGGTAGAGCCCCAATGAAAGTAAAAAAACACATTGAACCAATCAAAGCAGGCAATGGCAAAGCAGGTAGCAATAGACCATACGAGGGTGCCTGAAGTTTGGCCAAATCTGTTTTTATGCTGAATCTTTACCCCCCAAAATTGATGCATTCTTTAACGTACAAGTAATTTTCAAACTATTCAAAAAATGTGATCCCATTGGCAGTTTGAAATGAATTGGGTATCATATGATAGGAAATTATATGGCCTTACTTTTGGTGCTAAGGAGAAGTTGTATGTTTAATCCCTTCATAAAGAAAAACTGAAAATAAATATGTTTGATGTGACATCTCAGCAAATTCTCAAGCTATAAACTTGTCCATCAGAATTTAAGTATTTTGGAATGTTCCAAATTTGATTCTGCAGGAATTTTTGAAAAATTTCTTTGAGATCACTTTTGAAAATACCCTCCCCCTACTGCACCACAGAGCCAAATGAAAAAATACACACAAACTACATGCATTATGTGTGTACACTCAAGTATTTCAGCAGGATGTTTCTGTACCATTTCATTTGTAAAGGTCTATTGGAGTCTTTTCGCTGAAAATTTCCAAGAATTCATTTGCGCATTACTCAAAAATAAATCCATGAATTGACATGAAATTTGGTACATCTTTTTTTTTCCACATTATTTCCAACGAGATATGAAAAAATCAGATCATTTGAATGTGTACATGTAGTTTTTGAAACAGAAAAAAACTTGCAGACACCCTAACCATACCAGCAACTGAATGAACCTTTGGGAGTGTGGAATTCACCTCAATCTTCTTTTATTTCCACACATAAATTCTACTTATCATGTTTATTTTACACCATCTTCAGATCCTTGTAAGAACAATAGGGGGGTTATAAAAAAATACATCACAAAAGGAACATTGTTCTATAATAGATCTGTGCAGGTGCAAGGTAGTGCAACAACTAGACCAATCAAAAATTGTTTTAAAAATCCTAAAGTCATTTGAACTGATTTTCCTTTGTAGATCTACAAATTCATTTATTTAGCTTGCCTCTGATCACTTTCACATACATGTATGCAAGAAACCAAGATAACCTGCTTCTGTCCGGCTTCTGAAACAGTAGAGGCGCACGGCACAGTATTGGAGACCGTTTCCTATTTGGGAGACTGTCTCTATTGTCAGAGACTTTTGTCAAAATTTTTGGTAGCCTATTTGGGAGACAGTCTCCCATTTAGGACCCCTGTTACACCGAAATACCTACCCAAGACCAATCTCGGGGCGCCCCGAGACTGGTTTCCAAAAAGCTGACCCAAATTTTTGGATCCCTGTTACAACAAAATTGTAAGGATTCTCGGGGCGCCCCGAGACTGCTTTTTGTGCGTTTACACCGACTTACGCAAAGCTACCCGAGACAGGTTTTGAGTGAGACTTTGCGGACGTTGTGGGCGTGGGCGGACTGTATTTAGCACGCACTGTGTTTACGATGACGCAATCATTCCACATGTGCTAGCAGTGCACAAACCAGTCTCGGGTAGGTTAGCATTTACACCAGATCCTAAGGAGTCTCAGGGCGCCCCCGAACCAGTCTCAGACCACATTGCTAGGTAGTCCGAGACCAGTTTGCTCAGAAGTGGTCTCGGGTAGGTTTCGTGTGTTTACACCGGATTTGAAACCTATCCAAGACCAGTCTCGTGGTGCCCCGAGACTCCTTAGGATTCCGGTGTAACAGGGGTCCTAGAGACCAGTTCTTCTTTGTTTACATTTGCTGCAAAGGACATCGGCTCAAAGTGAAAATGTGACAAGCAGATTCCTCATGAAAAAGTACTCCATTGGACAGTTTACTTTAAACTTCTTATGTTATGATCCACACACAAAACAAGTAGGCTTCTGACCTCAGTGAGGCGACAATTTGGCTGGGAGAAGCTGCCTTGTTGTTGGTGTTGTTTCTTTTGTTCTTTTGTTCTTTTGTAAGCTAAGTCTCCAATACTGGAGAGTCTCCCAAATAGGAAACAGTCTCCCCTATTGGTTGTGCACCTCTACTGTCAATTATATGAGAGGACCTAGAGCTACATGTATGCACTCATAGGCCCATGCCTATGTGGGACTGTGTCCAACATTCACTGTTGCAGCAGTCAAGAACAGCCAACAAAATTGCTTTAAGCAAGATTTAATTTTCTTAAATTTGCTAGATTACCTGATTCAGGGACTCTTCAACTCTTACTCTACCACAAATTTGGGGATTCAGAGTTGAAAGTGAAATTTTCAATAATTATTTTCCTCTCATGTATGAATGAACTAGACTGGAAAAAGGCCCGCTGATACACACAAAAGCTATTGAAGCCTATTCACCCGTAAAAGCTATTATGCAGTAAAAGGTCATCTTCAGATAAGCTTGTACATGTTATAAGTGCATGTATGCACTTTGTTTCCAGCCCCTAAAAAGTCATTTTATTCAGGGGTTTATGAAAATTTCTTTAAATATCTTGGTTCTACATATTCTGAAGTTAGATCGCTGAGCAAATTATGATGGACGAATGTCAATAACATTCTTTTTCAAGTCGAAGTACATGCCTGTGTCAAATTTCGTTCAGCAAAATGAAAGGGTCCTAACCCTAAAGCTATGCAACATATAATAAATTAATGCAAATCTTGTCTTCTTAATGTTGAAATTGAAGTTGACTGATCATGCTGATGTAAATTTCACCCACATTTCCAAATACTACTTGAAATAGTGATAATATCATAAAAAATAAAGGAAAATTACTAATTCTTTTTGGCAAATGTATATTAATATTCTCGTTAATTAGTCACAGCAGAAATTTGGCGCATTGAACGCGTCGTGTTAATCCAACCCACGTGCACCAGCAAGAAAACACAAACACAAACTTGGAAGTGTTTTAAGCGCTTCAGATTATAAAGAAATCAATTATTGCAAATTATCACGCATTTTAAAATAGATTCAATTATCAATTTTCAATTTTCAAGATCCCTTTCATAGGAATTTCACGAATGAAGTTTTACTGACTTTTGTTTACTATAAGGCTAAAAAATATAAATGAGGTTCCAGCATTATTATCATTATCTAAATGTTCATCACTGTTATATTGTTATATTATACTATTATAACATACTTATATTTATGAACATTTCTCTTTGTTAGCTCCTACGTTCTCCTCCCTCTCTCCCTCTTCGTCTTCTTCCTTTCTCCTCTTCCTTATCATCTTTTGTTTTCTCTCAGCTCTCTTTCATTTTCCACCTTCCTCTCTTTCCAGTTATAAGTTTTGTGAATCTGAATCTACTCTCTTTTGAACTTAAACTTGTTAATGATTTTAAGTTATGTAATAGTATGATGAATAATTCATTTTACTTCTCCTTCTCTCCCTCTTTCTCTCCCTCCCTCCAGCTATTACTCCCATGGCCATTCTTTTCCTGATCCTTCCATATCTTATTCTCTCTTACTCTCTCCCCTATTTATTTATTTTTTCAGTGATTCTCTCTCTTTTTTTGTAAATTATATGAATATATATCAAATTGTATTTTAACTTATATTTTTATACATAATATATGAATATATGTAATTTCAATGTAATTCAGCTCTTGAGCTGTTTTACGGATTTTTCTATAAATACCCTTTCAAAACTGTCATCAATTTATCACAATCACACAATCATCTGGGGTCGGGCTAACTCGGCACTAGGGCAAACTCAGCACTACAGGAAAAGTGAGGCCGATCTTAGCCCGGAGGGTTCAAATCGATCATGAAATACCAATGTGTAAAAAGTTTTGTTGTGATTACTAGCTAAGAATACATTTATTTACCATTATTTTTGATAGAATTGTATGAAATACTCAGTTAGAAGATAATCTTGCAATTTTCTTGATGTAACATGATGTAAACGTGACGTAAACGTGACATTTTAGACAGTTTAATCACATGACACAGCTCGCGTACAATCGCCGTGCGTAGCGTGCACTGTGTTTGCATGGACTCAGACACACATTTTGCAAATCCTCACTGTCGGTAAAAAAATGTTATCCATCAAGAATTTCTGGAAGTAATATTAATATAATCAAATGAACCGTTGTTAGTTTCAGTTTATGTTACAGACATCATTAATATCTACGGAATTTTGCGGTAATTCATTCATCAAGTCCGAGTACCAAACCCATGGCCAGTCACTGAGTCAGTGAGTGCAACGCATGCACGGCGATTGCGAATGCGAGCTGTGAATTGTGATTAAACTGCCTAAAATGTCACTTTCATATATGTTATTAGCTCTAGAAAATTGCAAGATGAACTTCAAAATAAGTATTTCATACAATTCTATCAAAAGAACGGTTAAAAACGTATTCTTGGCAAGTATTTAGTAATCAAAATGAAACCTTATGGATTGATATTTCATGATCGATTCAACCTCTGTGGGCTAACTCGGCCTCGAATTTCCGGTAGGGCCGACTTCGCCCTAGTGCCGAGTTAGCCCGCATTCTCAGCAAACGGGGTCGGGCTAACTCGGCACTGCGCGGTGACTACGTTTCAAGAGTTGAAGTCCACTCTACGCACCGTACCTTTTTTTAGCCTTAAATTTCATGTTTTGCATAATTTTACTTCTTGAAATTGTCAACATTACTTCCTTGCTAATTATCATGATTATTTTACACATTGATATCAAATAATTTGAATGTTGTAAGTGTTTTGAAATGTGTAAATTTAATGCGAAATTCAACACAAGTGTTTGCGATCACTTTAGCCCACATCCCAGCAAACTTGTAACTTAGTATAGTCAAGGATTGTAATTCCGAACAGATTGTATTACCGAACGAGTACTGTTAAGCGCCTAAAATGGGTTTTCATACGCGTGGGATTACGCGTATGAAAACCACACTATTAAACAAAGGTTGTGTCTTTTTCCCCATAGGTTTCACACGTTCGGAAATACAGTACCTTTTTCAAGGGACCAAAACGCCGCGTCGTTGGGAAGGGATTCACTCGGAAGGGAATATCGTATTAAATCTACGTTGTCTTTTTAAAATTCCATCAACTTCTTTTTCTGTAGGACTTTGAGCATTCATTATGTACGTTTGACAGATATTCGTTTGATATTTTATTTGCTATCGTTGATTTTCTGAAAAGTGTTCGGACACTGGATCCACTACCATACTTAGTTATGACAGTTTGATGAAATGCTGCCTTGATCTCAGATGATTGCATCACACTGATTGTTTGAGTTCACACACACAAGCATGACATTGACAAGAATTTAAAGCTGGAGCCAGTGGAGGCAGCCTGGTTCCTGGACTGGAGTTAACAAGAATCAAGAGCCACTAGGACTAGAGCTATATTATATTTCAAACTCGTCCTCACCTTTCAGATTTGTTATCTGTTTTTAAAACATTTTTCATGAGGTGGGACTGAAGAACGACAAAGATCATTTCAATTTCATACAGCTGTCGGAAAACGTAGCGACAAACTGCTACAAAGCCGCATTCCTGAACATAAATATCCCCAAAACATGAAGTCATTTAATTCAATCAAATAATAGAAGTTTTATTTTGACATACCTGATGTTGTATACACTACGTTGATGTCTATGCCCCAAGTTACATTTAGTAATTTTGGGGCTCTTTTCACAGCTTGAGTCACAAAAGCCACGCGTGAAAAAAACACTTCGAAATGTATAAATTAGCCCGCAGATGGCGGCATATCAACTCTTTGCTGGATCATGGAGGTGCCGTGGTCTAGTGGTTTAAGGCGCTTGACTGGAGATGTGAGGATCGGGTGTTCGATCCCCGGCACGGCACTTATGCCCTTGAGCAAGGCATTTTATCTACATGCTCTTTTATCGTACATCAAATAAATGAAGTGCTATAGGCATATTGATACCAGCGTGTGCATGTGTGTTATTTAATTTAAAAAAAAAAAAAAAAAAAAAAAAATGATCACGTTGACAGTGCAATACAGAAAGAAAGAAAAAAAATTCTCGAAGAATGGACGGATGCAGGCCATGACGAATCACTGTTCAGTGGAAGTTAGGGGAGGGGTGTTTTCACGTAAAAACCCATGGCAATTTCTCAATTATGTATAGAAAGAAGGATGAGGACTGCAGAAAAGTAGGAATATGGGAGCATAAACTGCTTCAAAGACAGAAATTAAAAGGAAAGATTAAAAAAAAAACAAAAAAAAAAAACAACAGATAAATTCACTTTTACTTTTTAAGTGGTATACCCAGACGTTGTAATTCCGGACAGGTTGTTAATCCGTACAACTCAGCTCAACCAACCTGTAAAAATGTTGACAATATCTACATAACCCCTCTCAAGAGCCAGCTAATCCTTTTAAATCTATATAGTTACTGGACCCTATTTCTGAACACTTTTCACAAAATCAACCATAGCAAATAAAATATTGCATGAATATCTGTCAAACTTACATAATGAATGTGAATGCTCAAAGTCCTACAGAGAAAGAAGTTGATGGAATTTGAAAAAGACAACGTAGATTTAATACGATATTCCCTTCTGAGCGAACCCCTTCCCAACGACGCGGCATTTTGGTCCCTTGAAAAAGGTATTGTATTACCGAACGTGTGCCACCTATGGGAAAACGACACAGCCTACCCCGATTTGGGGCCAACGGGATGAAGACTTGGGGTGCCGAGAGAGCAGGTTATAAGATATTACTTATGTTTTTTTGCCTCATTTTATGATCTTCTGCCCTGTGTTCTCTGTTTCAATAGTGTGGAGAACATACGCGTAGTCCCACGCGTATGAAAACCATTTTTTAGGCGCTTAACTGTACGCGTTCGGTACTACAATGCTGTTCGGAAATAAAATCCATGACTATACAACTCTCAAATCATACCGGTTTAATGCAAACTTAAGTTTTTGGTTTCACACTGTCCGGACAAAAAAAAACCCAAATCACACTGACATTCATTTTCAAGCATTTTTTAAAATTATTATTATTGACACAACATTGTGTTTGTTCACTCAACTTCTTAACCCTTTGGAAGAACTGTTTACAAAGTTAAGAATACAAGAAGAGAGCATACAAACCTAGTATTGACAAGGAGAAATGTACAACAAAAAACATCTATCAAAGACAATTGATAGAAAAATAATATGTGCAAGACAGGACACATCAAACATAAAAAATATATAGATCCTACAGCGGTTACTATAAAATCATATGTTGATTTCAATTTGAGGTATGGATTCTCATAAACAAAACATATGACACTTCTTTATGGGTTCGCCATGCATAAAGCAAACAAAGTCCATCTATTACTTCAGATAATTTGGGATAGTTCCCTCTAAAAAAATGAAGGAAAGGCTCTTTAGAAATTTTATTTGGTAAATGGCTCATAGTAAATATAAATTTTGGATTAATGAGGTAGTTCCAATTTCCAAACACAAGAAAGAGATTCATTTAGATTTAATGGTGTGGTTTTAGCTTAAGCCCACTGCACACTTCATGATCGACTGTGATCCGATTTCGGAAATAAATCGCAGTAGCATTAAATATGGGCATTTTAACCAATAAAATCTACCTGATTCAAGTTCTGAACAATATTATGAATACTAAACATAGGGTTTTGGTGCGCTGTCAGCCTTATACCCGGAATAAGGACAAAATCAGTTTCATATCGTAGACAGTGGTAGGACTGCTCTGACGTCACAACGACTCTGAGCCGATTTTTTTTGGATTTCACTTTCTACATGACTATTCAGAACCTCAATCAAATATATTTTGTGTTTAAAATGTATATATTCAATGCTATTACATTTTTTCCCGAAACTGGATCACAGACCGATCGTATAGTGTGTGCGGTGGGCTTTAGATTTAACCAACAAAATGGCTACAATCAGGAATCTTCGCCAACTATTCTAAGGTCAGGATTGTTTTTAACAGAAAGGAGTTTCACGAGTGATTATACTTGGGGGGAATTCCCTGTTATATTCCCTTGAAAATGTGGTTTTCTCATTAGCATTTGATAACATGTTTCCTTCAAAATAAATTCCTGCTTCAAGGATAAGAAATAGTTATTTAAGGAAACACAAGGAGGTTGATATCTTCAGGATAAACCTTCTCATGTAGAGCCTCTTGAAAATGCCATTTAGGGATTTTTCATGATTGCATTCACAAGGATGGAATGCAAAGATTTTCAAAAGTGAACAAACAGGACAAATAAAAATGAGATACCAGAATGACATGACAAATCACAATAATCTTTTCATGAATATCAACCACTCCACATACAAAGAGGAATGACATATACATTTTTCATATTTGACAGAATTAAGTGCCCAATAAGTTTATACAAATGCCAGATGAACCTATCTGTCATTTCTCTGACTTCATCTCCGCAAAACAAACTTACAACATCCTTGTCCAGTAAGGGACTTTTTGTGATAGCAGTATGTAAGAAATAGTTTCGTAAACCTAACAAACCTTTCCCCCACCCACTCAAATTATCATTGGCTAAACCATCAACTGCTGTTTCTGCATGGAAGTTTGAATGAAAATAAATGTATGATAAACACGATCATTCAGGATCTATTATGATACTCTGTGAAAATTATATTCTGACCATTACAATTTGTTTGAATAGACAGGCAAAGTATTGTGTGAGCCATTATGCAATGAAGCATGCAACTCATGAAACAGCACCTTTCAAGATTAGTCAGATATTGCTTTTTATGCCTTGTGTGAGGACCGGGGCGCCGACATTTGCTCCTGCGACATTTGCTCCACAGTCCATATCTTGAAAGGTCAAAGGTTAAGGTCAAGGTCATGATTTGTTTTTTTGTTCAGGACAATGTGAAGATTAGGATTAGGGTTAGGGTTAGGTTTAGGTTTAGAATTAGCATGGCAAAGTTAGACCGGAGCAATTGTCGCAGGAGCAAATGTCATACATCCGTGAGGACCATTTTGAGGCATACAGGTCAAACACATTAGCACTGCGCTAACAGAAGACTCTTGAAGGTTTGAAGATAGTGTTAATAATTTGCTGATAACTGGAATGGGTGCTTGAAGAAAAGTGAGCATGGCAGATAGTCTGCAGAAACACTGAATAATGTTTAAATAAAGTTTGAATACATTCCACAACCTTTAAAATGGCCCGTTTCTTGGGTCCCCCCCAAAAAAATATTCCCTATAAAAATTCTAAATTTGGGGGCTCATGAAATTTATTTATTTTATTCACATGCACATTCTATTACCAAAATGTGAACTATTTGAAATACAGTATTATTAAATTTCTTAAAGAACTTTTAAAATCATTAATTGTTAATATTTATATTCCAAATTGTTAAAAAATGCATTATTAGACCTCAGTTTATAGCGTTGTATCATATACTTATAAAAAACGAATCGAAATTGAACTGAATCGAACTGAATGAAAAGAAAGTTTGGCCTGATGACACCAGTCATTTCAGAAAAGTTGTTTTAAAATTTACGGACTTATGCAAATACTGAAAAAAACAAATGCTCTCACATTAAATACGAACAAGTAGCAAAGAGGAAATAGAGAAGTGGAATTACACCTAGAATTTTATATATTTTGTAAAAGAGTGTATGTACAGATGTAAACATGGTAATAAATACATTTTTCCCGAATTGTAAGGGCAAGTCTACTTTGATGGGAAACAGGGTTCAATTACTGAAATACGTAAAATTCATCAAGAATTAATTCTATGGTACCAGTAATGATAAAAAAAGTTACAACCAAGTGGACTAGAAAAGTTTGATTACAAATTACAGCCTCACTTTTCCGGCACCAACAAAATGGCTTACTGGAATACAGAGGGACAGTGAACAAATTCACCTGAACCATTTAGATATTAGCAAACCATAGAACATCCTGCATCCAACAAACTGCAAAGACATGACATCATTTGGACTCAATCCTACTACCATAAACTTCAAACAACTCCTTCTTTTCACTTTAAATTTAACTTTATATATAAAACTAACCTGTAGCAACAAGGCAACAACATTTCAATACAAAGTCTGGAAGATGTTATTGTTGAATAAAATATGAAGGGAGAAAGAAGGTTTTTAAAAGCGACCTTCGGAAAATATTATGGTTGATTTTTACATGCACTTTAACTTTTCACAATTCCTATTTACAACTTCTCAACAATGCAGTGCATGCTAAAAGTACTGTGTAAAGACGTTCTCCAAATTCTGCCCAGATTTTGGGACGTGAAACAACAAAGATTTGTGTATTCATTCAACATCTGATTTCTCTCTTAAATAATCCTGTCCATTATATTATTTCAAATTCAATAATTTAAATTGACGATTTAGTGCATATTTTAACATGTATCCAACATAAGAGGGGCAAGATCACTCTCACTTTAAACTTTAATAGCAATGTGCACAATCTCCTGTTTTAATCAACTTCATATTCTTAACTTTACTAATGAATACAGAGGCATACAGAGTAAGGAGGGGAAAGAAGACTGTCAACTGTAATAAATTCAGCCTCGTATTGCTAGCTTCATGGTGGAATCGATGAAAAATGCTTAAAAATCTCACAGAAGTTTTAGCACCTTACAAGAGCAGTGCAAGAATCTAATCTAATCTGAAGTTTCTAATCTTTTATTATAGATCAATTCAGCACAACAAAAATATTGGTGCCATAAACAGCCAATACACGTGAATTACCATGAATAAAACTGAAGAAACATGCATCAACATAATATGCAAATGGATGTTGCTTCAATTTCACAATGTGTTAAACATATTACAAAGGCATAGGCCTAAGAGCTGGGGTACATCATTTTTTTGAAATGCTTGATATCACAATGTCTGGAGGACAGCTCTGATCATCATATCAAATGTTAGGATATATAATTACAAAAAGCTGTAATAGTTTCAGATTACAATATTCCCTGTCGACAGATGCAAAACTACATGTTTATACCAAGTCTGCTTTTCGAGCAACATAGCACGAACAGACGAGAATTCGGCAGAGGGGTTACATTAATCATTTGCGCATTACAATGGTGGAAAAAGTGACGGAAAACCAGCCTAATTTCAGAGTCTACTGCATGGGGAGTACTGGAATTTCGAGGTATCGCTTTATGTAGCAATGCTACAGCATGCAGAGAAGGCAATGTTTTCATTGAAATTTGGTAAATTATAATAACATGGACAGACTTTGTACAAAATTACGAGGAGATTCTGAATGTAAACAATTATCTTTCACTGATAATAGCATGTGCATGCAGAACATATGGCTTTGCAATATTCTGGATATATACCTGTTTTCATGGCAATGATTATTCATAAAATCATAGAAATATATAAAAAAGAATACCCTATTGTTGCCCTGCTCATTGTTATATACTGAACAGAGCAAAGAAACAAATCAAGAACAAAAATAGAAGCAGACATATATTTATATCATATATATATATATATATATAGATATATTATATGGCTTGTAGCTCCACAAATTCATTGAAAAAGTTCAATCAACTTCATAAAATTTCAGTACAAGGATTTGCGACATGGTGCCTGTGATAACAGACCCCGAAGTTGAATCAAGAATCAAGACACATTATCAATTAAACATGTAGAAAACGAGGAATAAAACAATACAAAAAAAACAAAAAACAATCAAATTCATTCATTTCATTTGTTCTTCGAAGAAGGCCACTACTAGTATCAAAATGAAACATATTGAGAAAAAAATTTACAAGGAATGATTTCTTTGTTGGAGCTTTCCCTATAATTGGGAGAAGAGATCAAAGAGGTCTGCCGCTCCTTCACTGTCATCAAGATTGAAGTAATAGTCTTGATCGTTAGGCGCAGGTGATAACCGCAATAAGGGATACGCTGTGGAGATAGGAAGAGACAAGAAGAGAAAAAATATATATATAATATTGACTATTATAAAGAAAACTTTACATTATGCAAAATGCTCAAAGATAAAATAGAGTTCTGGTCATGCGATTACATTGTGGAAGAAACTGTCTTAAAGCAATCGGGAAAGGTTGATCATGTCTAAAAGTGTACACTGTGAGGTTTTGGAATCATCAATATGATAAGACATTGGCCCGATCTCGCTGAATAGCACATGCATTGCACACAAAAATGAGTATATGGGACTACACACACATGGTGACGAGGCATGAATGTTCAGCTTGAACACTAGAGCTATTTCTTGTCATATAGCAAATAGGAGGGCATTTGAAGAGTAATCCTTTCCACTTTCCAAGGGACATTTCTACTATGATGTTCTTCTAAACTGACATGAAATAAATGAGAAAACTCAAGAATTATTTTTCACCTCTCCCAGAACTCAACCTTCCCTTTAACCTGTTGACTACTAAATTCTCTCATTTGCATAGGATTAACACAGGATTAACACAGATGAAGTTGAGTTCAGGTCATGCGATTACATTGCACAAGAAACTGTCTCAAAAACAATTTGGAAAGGTTGATTATAAAGTACATAAGGATTGGTGTATGCTGTAAGATTTGGAATACCCTAAATGAGAAGAAATTGACTCAATCCTGCTGAGAGTCACATGCACTGCACACGGTACACGGGACGAACACACAGGTTCAGCCGAAAATTTCCGCCGTTTCTTGTCATATTTTTAATGTAAGGGCATTTGAAGAGCAATCCTTTTCAGGGGATATTTCTACTATGATGATCTTCCAAATTGACATAAAAGGAATGAGAAAGCTCACAAATTATTTTTGACCTTTCCCAGAACTCAACCTTCTCTTAAAGTGTACCAATCACCAAAACCTATTTTGCTCTGTATATTATGGGTTCCATGTCACTATACTATACCATAGAAGGCCTGGTAAAATATTTTGAGGTTGATTTTATACAATCTAGCAGTACACAAATTACTTTCTTAGGTGATTGGTGCACTTTAAGGTGCTGGAAAATACATGAACAAGAAAATAACAGAGAGTAATAAATTCAGGAAAACAATAAAAAGATGGACATGAAAGTACAATGAAGTATAATGAACATGATATCCACAAATCTAAAAACTTTTAGTTTTCTCACTTTTCTCATTGGTCAAAAAAAGACAAACAAGACAATCAATGTTTGTGAAATAATACAAGTACTTGGCAAGTTCCATGTTACAAGGCATATTTATCATATGCTTGGCATTTGACTCTCGTATACCCTAAAGACAAGTGATGAAATGATGCATTTTTAGCATAAATAATCTATTTTGCATTGATGTAGCCCTTGAGATATACATAGAATTTAAGGTATTCCATACCATAATCTCATTTCTTGTAATTACACCACAGTCATATTTACATGCCCACCTCAACGACTCTTTCTTTCTTAGACAGAGCTTCACATATATATATATACACCCTATGACGAGTGCAACTTCACAATGCTTCTCTCCAGGTTCTTAACCTTAAAAGTACCCCCATGTGACAATGAATTCTTTGTAGTCATTTCCTTTTGTCCCCCACTTTGCCTAGGACCCTTTTGTTTTGAGATTTAAATCTAGCCTTTTCCAGATGCATGAAGTTCACGGGTAAAGACCCTTTTCATGACTAACAACAGACAGGATTATCTAATCAATAGAGGTTGCGTTCCATTTAGAACATCAATGCTCTTTCCTACATTCCAGTGCATCAGTGATAAGCTTACAATGAATGCTTTGAACTGAAACACACCACCTCCCAAGTGACAGCACGGTCCATGTATTTACAAATGAATTCATGACCTTTAGAATGCTTAAATAAATCTGTAATTCATCAGAGCTTCTATTCATGGATGCATTTTAATGTTAATCCTTTTAATAACCAGCTATGTAACATTTGCATCTAGAACACTGCTGATAACGTAACTATTTTCTACTGTATTTCACTAGAGCTACTTTTGTTTTTTGAGATATATGAAGTTGGAAACCAGAAGCTAACATAGAAATATTTGAGTGGTCTTTGGAGTAAATTTGCAATTAAATTACGAAAGTAAGTTGGAAAAGAATATCTGGTAATCAAAGAGTTCAAATGTACCTTCAACACTCAGTCAAACATTGTTAGGAAACTTGTCTATGTAACTATGTTTTCACACGTTTCTTGAAAATTGCAGATTATTAATAGAGCTCGGTGAAAAGGTGCTTAATATCCTTGGGCCTCCAAATACAAGTGCTCTATAGCCAAAGCTCTTCATTTTAATCACTTATGGCAAGACGGTGCTTAATTTTAAAATATCTAGTAAGATTATAATAATTGACATTCAGATATGTGATATAGAGGCCATGTCTTGAGAAGCATATACTTACTTTCAGGATCTGTAAAGTCATCCATATACGTTCCTTCCTTGTAAGGATCGAACAGCATATCTGTTTGAAGATCCTTCAAACTCTCTGCAAAGGGAAATATGCAAGAAGGTTCAAAGAAAGCATATAAATATCATTCAATAATGATAATGTTAAAGATACTAATATCTACATTCATAATGCACACATATCCCTTTCAAGGAATGCTTAAGGTTCCTACAAAGTACTTTTACGACTCAGCAGTCACTATACGAACTAGAGTATACTCATAACCTGAAAATAGCAAATTTTTGTTTTTATAAAAGAAATATTGTACTACTTTGGTGGTATCATAGCGGTTAATTCACTTCACTTTAACTTCACAAAGTTGAGAGGTTGAATCTTAGCCTGGAATTAACGTCCTTCAGTATGACAAAACCTTTGCTTCTCTCCTTCCATATATATGTCAATGGTCGTGATATGCTCGCCTTGAGCACTACATATTGGCTCATTATTAATGGTGATCTGTCAAGTGACAGGTTTAGTGACCCCATTAATTTTCTAGAGCAAAATTCTTTCCATCTGCTACGATCATGAGCCATCTGCTTCATATATCCGTACCCTACTACACTGCAGTCTGCAATAATATAAAAGAAATCTTTGCGGGTCTTCTTTTAGGCTTCTTTTAGGCTTCTTTCCAAGGAAAGGCTATAAAGCGCCAGCAGCATTACCATGTGACAAGCATGAGCATCATATATGAGAATCCCTCATTGTTGTAATCATTTGATTTAATATTCATGACCTTGAGACTACGAGGACAATTACAAGAGTACAAAGACCATTTTTTTTAAAATGAATGTAGGTTAAGAGAAGCTGACATGTGATCAACAGAGCTGTGAAAGGAGACACTGCCAGCATGATTCTTGACACCTTAGCAGGGTGGAAGAGGAAAGGTTTATATTTCTATCATCTGGTAATTCAATGCTACTTGAGTGTATCACATGCTCAGCATATTTAGCATTGACATCATGTCTGAATACACACACACAAACACACACACAAACTGTACTATATCCTAATTTCTAGCTCCATGATGGTCATTCTACTTTAGAATTCATAGTTTTGTTCCATTGGACTAGGTTGTCTCCATTTGGTCTATTTATGGAATGACGAAAGAATATACAATTTTAAATAAAATATTGTTTTGAAACGTGAAACGTTTTCTCTACAGCCTCCTATTTACAGCATGATCTAATTTCGAGCTACACAATACAAAGTAGCAACATAACATTGAAAAAACATGTGACCCTTTCCCAAATGTAAAGTCAACAGAAATGGATGCATAGCATATGTGTGATTGTAAAGTGGTATCAAATGAAACAGAAAAGAAAGAAAGAGAGAGAGAGAGAGAGAGAGAGAGAGAGAGAAAAGAAGGGCAGACCATATATTCAAATCTCACCTGGACTAGGGATGGAAGGAGAGAGAGTGGTAAAGGAAACAAAGAAACCAAAAAGGAAGAGAAAGAGAGGGAGAGAGGGGGGTAGAGGTGGAGGAGAGAGGAGAGAGATACACAGATAAAGAGAGGGAGAGAGGGGGAGGGGAGAGAGGGGGAGAGAGGGAGAGGAAGGAAGAGGAAGGAAGAGGAAGGGAGAGGAAGAGAGGAAGAGAGAGGAAGAGAGGAAGAGAGAGGAAGAGAGGAAGAGAGAGGAAGAGAGAGGAAGAGAGAGGAAGAGAGAGGAAGAGATAGGGAGAGGAAGAGAGGAAGAGGGAGAGGAAGAGAGGAAGAGAGAAAGAGAGAGGAAGAGAGAGGAAGAGAGGAAGAGAGGAAGAGAGGAAGAGAGGAAGAGAGGAAGAGAGAGGAAGAGAGAGGAAGAGAGAGGAAGAGAGAGGAAGAGAGGAAGAGAGAGGAAGAGAGAGGAAGAGAGAGGAAGAGAGAGGAAGAGAGAGGAAGAGAGAGGAAGAGAGGAAGAGAGGAAGAGAGGAAGAGAGAGGAAGAGAGGAAGAGAGAGGAAGAGAGGAAGAGAGAGGAAGAGAGAGGAAGAGAGAGGAAAAAGGGAGGAAGAGAGAGGAAGAGAGAGGAAGAGAGAGGAAGGGAGAGGAAGGGAGAGGAAGAGAGAGGAAGAGAGAGGAAGAGAGAGAAAGGAGAGTGAGAAGAAGGAGAGATACAAGAACAAGGAGCATGAAACCATATATATTTTCATCTCACCTGGACTAGCACCATTTAAGCTTTCTTCTGTCACCTCCTCCTTGACCTTCGTTTCAGTAAGCATAGGTTCTATGACAGGAACGATTGAGATTGGTGTCGGCGGAGCCACTACTGGGGGAGGGGCTGGTTGCTGCTGCTGCTGCTGCTGTTGTTGTACTACTACTGCTGGTGTAGAAATGGCTTGTGCTGAATGGGAAATGTCATAAAGAATGCTCATTACATTAACCCTTTCAAGACAATTGACCACATTTTGTGGTTTGGCTCAATAAGTTTCGATTCAGAGCTCTAAAAAATATACCAGATGCACGAGTAGAAAGAGCAAAAATTTCTGCTGACATTTTCTCCATTTTTGTTGCATGACCATATTGCGTTAAATGCCAGGAATTTTAAAAGGTAGAATAAGCTTCAAAATCCTTAAATTGGCAACAAGTTCAGAGGTTCAAAATTACTGGGTTTTTTATCAAAATTGGCTATTTTTTCAACTTTTCGACAAAGTTTATAACTATGTTTATTGTTGACAAAGACATTACATTTCCATTAGAATCATGTGGGACTAAAAGAAAAATATTATTGTTGCCAATTTGAAGAACAAATGTGATCAATTTACTCTTGAATAATTCCTGTCATGAAAGGTTTAAAAAGTTAAATATCAGCATATAACCAAATACTTGTTAACTTGTGAGAAAAAATTCAACATTCTGACTTTGGCATCATGAAGTAAAAATATATGGCATCTCAAGTACTGACTACTGAAAGTAGAGTAAAATGCAATAAGGTCAACTGTCAGGTCAATATCTCTTTTACTCTCAAACATGTTTACCTAAGTGTCTTACCTACAGAAGGTAGAAAAGAGTCATGTTGTATTTATGTTGGATTTTCAGTAGACAAACATTAACTGCTTTAAATTACTTAAATTACAACCATGATGACCATTTTCAAAATTGTTCGATATTTTGGCTTCACCATAATAGGCACTTCATAAATGGGCCTAACAGAGCTTGAAATATACACAGAGAAGTAGTAAACTGAAACAACCCCCCCCCCCCCAAAAAAAGAAGGAATTTTTCAAAATAACTACAATAGTGACGTGAAATCCACATCATGCTGCAAAGCTCAGGCACATGACCACTTCCAATCTAGACTCTCTTAATAGTCATTTTCAAGATTAGATCTTTTGAGATTTAAAAAATAAAAAGTGTTCAGAGAATTTTTTTTTCTGCAACCATCCCACCCATCTTTACCCATTGGCTCAGCAGGCACTAGCCGACTGGCTCTCGGGGTTCTCTGGGCAGGAACGGGAGGCTGAAGGTTGTGGGGCGGCACTGGAACCACCACAGGACTATTGCTGGTTTCATCCTTGTTGACTAGAAGCACATATATAGGACCGTTAAAACTCTTGAGGTGAACCATGTATCGTTTCTGATTGTCAGGTCCCTGCAGAGGAGGGATAGAATGAGACACAACATGGTCATTGACCATTACGAAATCTATGCTGCGCTTTCACTTTAGCTGAACAAAAAGAGCACGTATGTAGGACAGTTACAATATTTAAGGTGAACCATATACAGTGTATTACATGTATATCAGATTACCAAGTCCCTGGGGTACAGAAATAGAAGATAGTTACAGATCACCAAAATGTTTATGCTGTGCTTTCACATATTCTTGTATGTAGTATGTAGTATTCTTGTATGTAGTATGTAGTATCTAGTTTCCCAACATATATGGTTCCATTTTACAAAACCTATTTATGTTATGAAATTATCTTCAAAATGAGTACATTTTCATGGCATTTGGAATATGTCACAGTTGACAAGAATAATAATGCTGTCTATAAATAACAATGCAATCAATAAAAAGCATTTCACCAGTACATTATATTATTTATTTGCATAACACAGAAAAGGCTGCTGGTTTGATTCTAACAGGGGAAATAAAAAGAGCAGTAACATATTACTTTTAAAGATAAAGTTGAGTTAGTCATGCGATTACATTGTGAAAGAAACTGTCTGGAAGCAATTGGGAAAGGTTGATCATGTATGAATAAGGATTGGTGTATACTGTGAGGCTTTGGAATCATCAAAATGATAAAAAATAAACCCAAACTCGCTCAAAAGCACATGCACCGCACACAGAAATGGGTATATGGGACTATACACAGATGCGGCATGAATGTTCGGCCCAAACATGAACAGATATTTTTCGTCATATTTCGAATATAAGGGCATTTGAAGAGAAATCCTTTTCAAGGGACATTTCTACTATGATGTTCTTCCAAACTGACTTAAAAGGAATGAGAAAGCTCACAAATTATTTTTCACCTTTCCCAGAAATCAACCTTCCCTTTGAAGCAATTGATTTGATTGAGTAAGACATGATAAAAGTCACCGATTCCATTCTATAGCAGTAAGAATTATTGATGACACAATGTACTGAAGAAATTCTGATCTAGGTTCTAAATCAATTCATGTGGCCTTTTTCTGGGCTTACCCTTTCTGGGACTGGTACCTCCAGCTGCGTCCCTGATGGGGCTTGTACAGCTAGTAATGTGTCACCTTTGAAACATCTGCATAAATCTTCATGTGTTACATACGCTAATGTGTGTCAGAGTCAAGGAGAAACATGAGCATATTTAATAAAATCAAATGATTGACCTGACTTAGTTATTATCATCAATTCTCCTCAAAATATTTACATTCTACACAAATACACACACAGATATCACTACTAAATGGCTGTTTTTTGTGTTTAAGACATTTGCAGATTACAAGGTCACCTGTAAGTATTTTCTAAAGTTGTTGTTTTTGCACGGCTAGTCTAAGCTGAGATGAAACGTCCCTACAACTCCGAGGTGCAAGCACCACCTCATACATGCACCCAAATAAATTTTTGCTAGCACAATTGTGCACAAAATTGCAACATTCTGTTGTGTTAACAAATTATGCAATCCTAACAGTTCATACAGTACAAAAAAACACACAAAATAAACACATATTATGATACAGGAAAAGTAATTCCTTGAGAACTAAATCCTACTGTACACATCCAAAGGTACATGCATATTGCTTACATACTTGACTTTCAGCTTTATATAAGGTGTGCACTGTGCAGTGTACACAAAGAGATACAGAATCTTGTAATCTTTTAATGCACATACCTGTAACTAAAGTAAACTTTGCCTGTAATAGATCAAAGGTTTTAAAACAAATCAACTTTTTTTTTATATTTGTTAGTACATGTGCCCCACAAAATAACAACCATTTGATTAATGGGAGATTGCACCTTTTTTGTCGCTCTCATGCTCCTGTTTTGGGGTACATAACTACATACATTTACAAAAGGTGTGTCTATAGATTTAATGTGATTTGATTTATTCTTTCACATAAATCACTTCATTTCATATTTACAACTCTGATATACATGATGTGCATGTGCATACAAAAGGGTGTGCATAGCTGAACATCAACTATATTTGACTGGGTTCCAGATAAAATTCATTTTTAGGGTCCATTTGAAAAGGGCCTCATTTAAAATTTTGAAATTTGGGGGCCTGGGTGTCCTGGGCCCATGTTTGTTTAAATTTATTTTAACTGACTTCATATCACTTCACACATTCCTCCATTCCTCATGCTCCACTGCCACAAGAACAGGTCTTTAAACCATGAAAGGATATCTGCTATTCTCTACATCGTCTGTCACGTTCCTGATACTCTGTTGGACCCTCGACCTCTGTTGGTCCAGCTCCTGCTCAATTTTGTCTAACTGGACAAGTTCTGATTTCAGTTCTTCTACCCTGTCCGTGGCTTCCTTCGTGTTGCTACCTGGTCCGCCACCCCTGCAGGCAGAAGAAAGGAGAAAATGAAGAGTGTATCATCAATATCATATCAATCATACTGTCCTTTTCCTTGCACGCATGGTGCTTACATAATAATATTTTTTTTTACCCACAGAAGCCTCATCAGCATCATTGCTATTCTTCCTGACAGCCCTGCAATTAATATTACGCCAGCAATTGCCAGGACCCAGGACCTCTTGTGTGAGAGACACGAGCCACTGCATTTCTCAAAGAATTTAAAGGGGCCGAATCATGTAAGAAATAATTTAAGTACATCTACTAAGTAAAAAATCAACCCCAAAAAAACTTCCCTCAACATCCTCGAGGTGAACAATGAAGTAGAATGAGGAAAACAGAACAACATAAAAAAACCTGCATGCAGGACCTAATTCAAACTTGATGTGTGTAAAAGATGATTTTCGTTCACAAAAGCTCTGCAGTACTCGTATTCTAGCTGAGATAGTATGAATTACATGTAAGGAAGACAAAACGCTAAACTTACTTCCATTGAATACTATTCTTTGATTTCTTCTCTATTAAGCCGATTCCTTCAAGTACATTTGTGATGTCATATATTCTCCTTTTCTGTCGTACTGCTAATGTGTCAGCCGCCTGAGTGTAAAGAAAAAAGAATAATATCATATCAATATCAATTTCTTTCAACTACAAGTACACACTGTAAAATCAAACGTCTTCAGTTAACGTTATAATTAATTGGCAGATCAAGGGGGTATGCTCCCCCTCTCCTGGCAAAACTCATTCCGGCATGCCATACATAATGTACATATCAGAGTAAACACAAAAAATGTGCCCCAATTGTGACCCCCTGCTTGTCACAGAATTTTTGAGTAAAAGAGCACTCTAAAAGTGTGATAACCGTTTTTATGGCTTTATTTTTTCAGGATTGTGACCCCCAACACCAGCAAAACAATCCTGTATCCACTTTAAGTTGTCTCGAACTGGTAGACATGACCTGGGGGGTGATTCACTAACTGGGATCGATATCATTCCTAAAATCAATTTTCGGGATTGATTTCATTCCCAGCTTAAAATTAATTCCACCTTACTGATTCACTAAATCGCTTTTAGGATGGAATCAATTTTATCATGAATATATATGAGCGCAAATGAATATTTACGAGCGCACTCATTCCAACCAATCAACGTACTCAAATTTCAGTCACCGCCCCTCAGTCACCCGACCTAATTCTCTACTTAGCGCGTAGCTAGTGCGCGTTACCTAGCTACTGCATTAATTGCGCGCACGCATCGACTGGACATACACAGGGCTAGGGCCTATGGCTAGGGCAATGGGCGTGCGTACGTGCAGGCAGGCACAGCGTAGCCGCGCCCAGGTTGGGGCGCGGGCGGGCATGCAGTGGAGTGACCGTTTGTGATTGTTAGGAGCGATCCGGATCACTCCCAACCTTAAAATCAATTCAGAGGCTGGAATCAATCCCAAATACCTTAGTGAATCAGTCACTAAAAGCGATATCGCTCTTAGGATGGATATTGTTCCTAAAATTGATTTTCTTATTTGGGATTAATTTTAGCTGTTAGTGAATCACCCCCCTGCTTTCGACCTTATCATCCCATCTCCTCTATATTGTACCTTCTCCTTCTTCATTATCCTCCCTTTCTTAGCAAGCATATCCTCCCCTTTTAACCCTTTCAGGACAGGAATTATTTCAGGGCTATATTGATCACATTTTGTTCTTCAAATTGGCAACAATAATATTTTTCTTTTAGTACTACAAGATTGTAATAAGGGGTAATGTCTTTGAAAACAATATACATGTCTAAAAGAATTGGCGAAAAGTTGAAAAAGTTGCCAATTTTGATAAAAAACAATGATTTTGAACCTCTAAATGTGTTGCCAATTTAAGGATTTTAAATCTTATTCTCCTTTTTAAAATTCCTGGGATCAAACGCAATATTTTCATGTAACAAAAATGGACACGGTGTGTGCAGAAATTTTTGCTCTTTCTACTCATGTATCTGGTATATTTTTTACAGCTCTGAATCAAAAGTTATTGAGCCAAACCACAAAATGTGGTCAATTGTCTTGAAAGGGTTAACCTGCAGTCTAGCCAAGATTCAAGTCAGGTTCACACGGAGGGAGCTAAACTTTAAGTTATCTTATAGTTTCAGACCGTATGAACGGATTCGTAGGTTCGAAACTTTAAGTTTACTTGTAGTTCCAGAACCACAAGCGAGCTTGTAGTTAATGCCAAAACCTCGTCTTCCCTCATAGTTATGGACCGTGTGGACAGAACAACCTTTAAGTTTAGCAAAGTCTTTGTTAACGAAGACCCCTCCTTTCATGTTAAACTACACAATCGCTCAACTTGTAATCTCAGAACCAACAAGCGTCCTTGGTTCGGGCCTGTGTGAACCCCCGTTGTTGTTTCGTTAAAGGTAATAGATAGTTTTGGGAAGCGCTCAAAAACTTTTCGTGAGATTTCTTTGATTTTACTTAATACATAGCAGGGTACTAACATAACTAAGATGCTGTGGTGTTTTTTCCTCCTCAAGTGAAATATTTATCGAATGAGATGTGAAAAGTAATAAAAATCCCTGGTCCTAAAAAGAGAGGATGTAAATTCAAACAACAGACACACACATTACTCACATGAGGATTGCTGTGCGTTCTAGAATACGCTATGCAGTGCGAAGTGGTGGGTTTATTGTGTGGGGAACCTTCGGTTGGATGTGGTCTTAGCGTGAGGCAGTGAAAAGCTGTTACCAAGCGTTTCTTACAGATATTTACACTAAAATTTGTTCGAAATCGTGAATGGAATGTTAAATAATCTCGTACATATATCTTATGATAAAAGGAGAATAGTTTGTGACTATGTTAGATCAGTTTCTTGCCAGTATGATTTTTGCCACCGAGACTGTCTATGAGCTTTAAAGGCATTCGGTAACTTTGTGGAGGCTTGATTTAATAAACTGTTGAATTTTGATATCTGTCTTGTATAATGATGTTAAGAAGGATAAATAAATAGCCAGGCATAGAAAGGTTTTCACATATAATGCTATTATTAAAGATATCTATGACTGAACACTCCCATTTACAAAAGCGTATGGCCATACGCTTTAGTCTAACACTGAGTCTATGGGGGAAAATGAGTCTGGCATTTCTGGTCACTTGCATATGTTTACTTTTGTGAAGTACATGATGATTTTGAAGTGCTTTTTTTTTTCCTTGACTTCATTTTTACACCATATTACATACACTGATAGCATGTAAGAAGTAGGCAGCTCAGATTTTATCAAGCCTCTACAAAATTACGCAAGTATCGTATGAACGTAGCTTCTGTTTCACAGTGGCATTCCTCAAAGGGTTTACATGTATTTCCCTCATCTGGCTTCTGATCCCCTAATGTACAAGGAATGTACTGGTCGATATATATTGAAAATGGTTACATACATCTAGATACAGTACTGTACTAATCACATCCAAGTCATCAGCTTTGCAATTGTGAAAAGAATACTTCAACAAGAGCTCTTAAAAGATAAAGTTTTGGTCATGAGATTGAATTGTCAAAGAAACTGTCTCAAAGCAATTGTGAAAGGTTGATTATACAGTGCATCCCCCCCAAAAGTTAACAGTCAGAAAAAGTCTCCCCAAATAAATATTTCAAAATATTTGAAGCAAAATTTCATACCTGTGGATAGCTTAGGATCTCTTCTATTACATGACACCTACAGATCAGACAATATTTTACGCTTGAGGGAGCAAAGGACCACTTTTGTGAAAAGATGCAAAATCCAGGCTTGACAAGAATTGATATTTCTTCTGGCTGGAATGAGCACAGTTGAGTGTCATGAAAAGGCTTATAAATATTCATATTTGATCAATAATAGACAATTTATCAAAGAAGATGTTCTGTTCTCAGTATGTCCTTACGCATCTCATCAATATTTTCATGTTTCAGTAACTGCTTTACTGACCGTTTTGAAATATTAGTTTTGGCAAGGTTTTAATTCAAGCTGGTTTTCTCAGTCAACCATAAAGTTTTCATGGGATATGTCAAGACATACAGAAAACAAAGCTTATTCTTTCATAACTTGCCTATTAATGATCAGAGTATGAAAGTTTCTAAGCCTTTTCAAAACTTTAAACTTTGCTGATACCAGACAGAACTAATACAAAGTTTTGTCAACCATAGGTTTTGCACCATTTCACAATAAAGGCTTTTGCTCACTCAAGCATAACATATCATTAGATGTTTTGAAGTCATTTTATAGGAGAGACCCTAAGCTATTCATAGGTATGAACATGTCATGATCATATTTTGAAATGTTCATTTGGGGAGACTTTTTCCAACTGTCAACTTTTTACATTTCTCAAATTTGTTAAAACTAGTCAGCACAAAATACCAATTCTTGTCAAGTCTGGATTTTGCACCCTTTCACAAAAGTCGCTTTCGCTCACTCGAGCTAAAAATATTGCCACATATTTTGATGTCATTTGACAGAAGAGACCCTAATCTATCCACAGCTATGAAAATTTCCTACAAATATTTTGGGAGACTTTTTCCAACTGTTAACATTTTTTTTTTGGAACTCACTGTTTAGCACATACATGTAAGTATTGGTGTATGCGGTAAGGTTTTGGAATCACCAAAATGATAAGAAATTGACTCAATCCGGCTGAGAGTCACATGCACTGCACACAGAAACATGTATATATATGGGACTACACACAAATGTTCGGCCCGAACATTTCAGCTATTACTTGTCATATTTTGACTGTGAGGGCATTTGAAAAGCAATCCTTTTCAGGGGACATTTCTAATATGATAATTCTCCAAACTAACATTTAAAAAAATGAGAAACCTAACAAATTATTTTTTTAATTTCCCAGAACTCAACCTTTCCTTTAAATTGTTTGTCATTCAGTGTCTACAAGTAATGCTTACATGTACACATTTATACAAATAATCTGAAGAAAACATTCATGCAGAGACACTATTACTTCTATTACAGGAAATGAAATTTGATCTTATATAACATAAGAAGTAAGCATTGTCACAATAATTCCAACAGAAAACTATTTCATTCTGAGTGGAAGTACCATTGCTAAATTCCTCAAAAAAAATTCTAGTGTACTAAAAATTTATCAGTACAATTGAGTCCTTAATTTGGGCCAGGTTCATGTAGCCTTAATCCACTTATCCTACAGCTGTAGCCTGTAAATTTTACTTTTTAAAATTATGTATCATCTCTGTAAAATCGAGATAATATTCACAATTTCACATGTAAGAATTGTACATGATTTTTGAAAGCAGACTAGAATTTCATGAGTTTCGTGTGCAAAATACTTCTATCAAAACAGGAAATTTTGTAAATTGACAAACTTCTGTGAAAGTTTAAGGATATGGTTTCATTTTCACAACCATCAAAGCCTTCATAATTTTGAGTATTTTCAAAGTTCCTGCTACAATGCAAGAATTGTATTAACAAAGCATGACCATAACATGGAAAAAACAAATAAAGTCCATGCCAAATTCCTTAAAAGTGCATAATTTCTTCATACGAAACGGAAATGTTAAAATTTCCCAAACTTTTGTCCTCATTGTGCCTGTGCTGAAACAAAATAGAACACAGATGTGAACTGAGGATGGTCCTGTGAAAATTGTCTTCCAATCTCATGCTTCTTCTACAATTGCTGAAGTTTCCAAGGATGTGCACACAAGCGAAGGTTGTGTTGTCACATTTAGTCTGTGTACCATATGGTGTGATCTTAATTTCCTTGTCTGCTCTTTAAAAAAAATCCTGATCACAAAATTTCCCCCTCTCTCTCTCTCTAATAACTGGGCCTACAAACAACAGACATGCAGAAAAGAATGATATCCTACTATAAATGTAAATGTAGCCACTCCCCCTCTTTGGAGATCATTGATACAAGTAGAGTACAAGGTTGAAAGGCAACAAATATTTAGCCAAGGTCTGATAATTTGGCTTGTGTACTTTTTGTTCAAACCTTCTTTCTCATAAACCAAGTAGTTTCTTTGTCTGTTTGTGTGCAATGTGCTTTTCATGTAGAGCTTGGGGTAATTCTACAATAAATCAGGAAGATCATTATCAAAGTGGAGACTGGGGAAAACTCGAATTAAATATAGGTCTTTTCTGCTCAAATAGACCATGGCTAAGATTTATGCAACATCCACCCACTTAAAGATAAAGTTGAGTTCTGGTCATACGACTGCATTGTGAATAAACTGTCCCAAAGCAATTGGGAAAGGTTGATCATGTCTAAATAAGAATTGGTGTATGCTGTGAGGTTTTGGAATCATAAAAATGGTCAGATATTGATCCAATCTTGCTGAAAAGCACATGTACTTGACACAGAAACTGGTATATGGTACTGCACACACATGGATTTCAGGTATTTCTCTTCATATTTTGACTGCGAGGGCATATGAAGAACAATCCTTTTTAGGAGACATTTCTACTAAGAATGTTCTTCCAAACTGACATAAAATGAATGAGAAAGCTCACAAATTATTTTTTACCTTTCCCAGAACTCAACCTTCTCTTTAAAATGAAGTTTTGACCTAAACTTAAAGTGAAACCGGATGCCATTTAATATCCATTCTATCTGTCTGGAACAATTTATTAAGTGGAAGTAATACAGAGTCTCTGTATTTGTATTACTATTGGTCTTTGAGGTAATACTTTCAATGAGCTTGTTAAAGGAGATGCAAACTGTGTCATAAGTTGATTCGAATAAAAGCAGAAAAAAAAAAGAGAAATGGGTCAGTGAAAAAGAATAAATTGAAGCAAAAATTCCAATGGAAGTCTCAAATTGGAGGATTAGCCATTCAACTAAAATATTTGGGGACAACTCTCCAATTCATTGTGCAATAAAATATCTTTAATTCCAGTTCTTTCTTAAGGGCTTTTTCACTCGGGGCAGTTCTGAAAATATATACGGTAAGGGATATCATGCTTTAGTAAGTAATTAAAAAATTAAATAAATAAAACTAAACTAAACAAACATAAAACAAAAAGCACTTTACTACATGAAGATGTAAATTTCTAAAAAATGATATTCCAGTCATTTTGTACATTGGAAGTTCTTAAACCAAGGAGGTGTCCTCCCTTCACTGCTCTGATGTTAAAAGGTCAGTTAACCCTTTCAGGACAGGAATTATTTAAGGGCTAAATTGATCACATTTTTTTTCTGCAAATTGGCAACAATAATATTTTTCTGTTAGTGCTACATGGTTCTAATAAAATGTAATGTCTTTGAAAACATTATACATGTTTAGAAACTCTGTCGAAAAGTTGGAAAAATGGCCAATTTCGATAAAAAAACAATGATTTTGAATCTCTCAATATGTTGCCAATTTAAGGATTTTAAAGCTTAATCTCCTTTTTTAAATTCCTGGCATCGAACACAATATGGTCATGTAACAAAAATGGACACAGTGAGTTCAGAAATTTTTGCTCTTTCTACTCATGCATCTGGTATAATTTTTAGAGCTCTTAATCAAAAGTTATTAAGCCAAACCACAAAATGTGGTCAATTGTCTTGAAAGGGTTAAGTGATGTACTGAATATTATTCTCATCCACAGATTGGCAGGTTTCCTGTCAAGCATACATGTCTCTTCTCTATCCACTTTCTCACAACCCTGGTCAATACATTATCTAGACTTTAAAGCGATGAGGCTTTCTTGTGCAGAAGTGGCAGATATTAATCTTTATATTTTTCTCTTTTTAATACCACTAATCTTACAATGTGGATCACATTGGAAGAGTTTTTAGTGACATGACTGTATCTTTGTATGTACATACATGTACAAAAATCACAGTAATATGTTGTTTCCCCTCCCCACTGTTGCTTAAGGGTGTATTTATGCTCCCATTTTTCAGACCAGAATGAGCCTTTTGTTATGTGTGTAGTTCAAAATATGGTTGCGTCCACAGTCATTTTCGTATAATCGCCAATTTAAAACTCACAAAAAAAGGTGGGTTTTAAATATGCGTTTCTCCAAAATGATGGTTTCTGGGGAAGTATAAATGCACAATCATTTGTAAACGCGTTTATATGACGCTGTGCAGGGGGGTGATTCACTAACTGGGATCGATATCATTCCTAAAATCAATTTTCGGGATTGATTTCATTCCCAGCTTAAAATTAATTCCACCTTACTGATTCACTAAATCGCTTTTAGGATGGAATCAATTTTATCATGAATATATATGAGCGCAAATGAATATTTACGAGCGCACTCATTCCAACCAATCAACGTACTCAAATTTCAGTCACCGCCCCTCAGTCACCCGACCTAATTCTCTACTTAGCGCGTAGCTAGTGCGCGTTACCTAGCTACTGCATTAATTGCGCGCACGCATCGATTGCACAAAACACAGGGCTAGGGGCTATGGCTAGGGGCCATGGGCGTGCAGCGCAGGCAGGAACGGCGTAGCCGCGCCCGGGTTGGGGTGGGCGGGCATGCAGTGGAGTGGCCGTTTGTGATTGTTTAGGAGCGATCCGGATCACTCCCAACCTTAAAATCAATTCAGAGGCTGGAATCAATCCCAAATACCTTAGTGAATCAGTCACTAAAAGCGATATCGCTCTTAGGATGGATATTTTTCCTAAAATTGATTTTTTCTTATTTGGGATTAATTTTAGCTGTTAGTGAATCACCCCCCAGGTCTTGCAAGAAGAACAGGGCAAGCAGAATGTACAGTAACTCAAAATTTTCGAAAAAGCACCTTCACTCTTGGGGTCAACATAGCATGCACAAGTGCACGTTTGCAAATCCAGCTGCAGAGCCCGAATTCGCCTGGAGAAAAGAAGCATCAACAATACCCTGTGAAACTGCATTTCAAATGAGCATTTTAGATGATCGTTTCAAAATGCTCATTCTGCCTTTGCAAAGAAAGCATAAACACACCCTAATACTACTAAAACAGCAATTAGGTCTCAGCATGTATTGTGATGTGTCCGAACTCCTCGTATGGTTAACATCTCAAAAAAATCTTAGTCAATTAACTTTCTTGTTTCTCTATTACCTTTCATACCCAAAGTAATAGAAACAAGTGAATGAGTAAATTACGCAATGCGTAATAAATGCCCCCGCCGGAAGTACAGATCTGTGGAAATTAACTAGCCTGAACCTTAAAACTTCAGTGAAAAACTTTAGTGAATAAAATAATAATGTTACTGCATGCAAAAGAAGAGAATACCAACAATGCATGTATACAACTGAAATATAAAACATGAAAACATTATGAACCTTCAGCCATTTTGAATAAATTGGCATAAATTTGCATGAATAATGAATTTCAAAATTCTGTGTAGAAGTTTGGAAGCCCCCACCCAGCCCTATCAGATAAAACAATCGGAATCAAAATCCGATGTGAAATAGAGAAGTAGCATTTTTCGTCAATTTTGAATAAATTTGCATAAATTTGCATAATTAATGAATTTCAAAATTCTGTGTAGAAGTTTGGAAGCCCCCACCCAGCCCTATCAGATAAAACAATCGGAATCAAAATCCGATGTGAAATAGAGGAGAAGTAGCATTTTTCGTCAATTTTGAATAAATTTGCATAAATTTGCATAATTAATGAATTTCAAAATTCTGTGTAGAAGTTTGGAAGCCCCCACCCAGCCCTATCAGATAAAACAATCGGAATCAAAATCGGCCAAGAAATGACGGAGAAGTAGCATTTTCTAACATTTGAGCACACACGGACAGACGGACGGACGGACGGACGGACGGACGGACGGACACACACACACACACGCACACACGAACGGAGCCCGTTTCATAGTCCCCTCGCGAACTTCGTTCGGCGGGGAATAGCAATAAGTGGAGGTCTGCCATATGTCATCCAAAACAAATTTTTGTGTACAATTTTCGATAGATTGGTTTTGTTCAGTGTAGTCTACATAAATTTTGCTTTCATTTGCAGTACATTTATCTCAATAAGATTTTGCAGAATTTGAGAAATCATGAACTAAATATTAGAATTCTACAAACTTTGAAATGGGTGCTAAGTTTGGGCAACCCGTCATGCACATCTGGGATGATTCATGTGATGATCAATGTTTTGATATGGGTGGCTTGAACGCTGGTTTGTTTGTTTGTTTTTCTGTCCTGAGTAAAAACCTAAGTACAAATCTAAATTGCTAAACCCAGGGTGATTGTAAGGATGATATCTATTTATCTCATGTTAGATCGAGATCAGCCAAAACCTATCAATCCATAGAGAATTAGAGCTAGAACTCGCAAAACTATGTTGGACTTAAAACTGGTAGACAAAGTTGAGAAATCATGCAGGTCACATTATGCCCTAGTTACCGTAACTAGGGCATAAGTTACGTCTGATTAACATTTGATAATTTCATTGTCGTCTAAGCTCGATCTACCAGTCTGCAGTCTCGGCTATAATGTGACATAGGAAACCACTCATTTGAATGCATGCACACACTAGAATGCTAATATAAAGGCTAAAGAGAGGGAACAAAGACATGGATTTTAAAAAGGGAAATCCAACCTTATTGGCTAGTTGTTCGGAAAGAAAGAAAAAATCAGAGAAGCAGATTGATGGAAGTTTGAATTAAATTGGACAAGCAATAAGAAAATTATGAATTTTGGAAAGTTTTAATCACTATGGGAATTTTAAATTGGCTGAATAGGTAATGTTATTGTGATAAAGTGGCGGACAACTCTCCCATTTGCTCCAACACACAAAATGATTAAAATGTCAGTTTTTTTTCAAAATGTACTACTCAGTAGGATCTTATTCTTTTATGAGGACCTACATGTATTGTATAACAATATGCTACCTACAATATATTTTCAGTGTTGCCCCGAGGGAAAAACGCGCTTCGGAGAAAATTGAGAATGTGTTATGTGTGGCGCACACGGAAATGTCTAACCCTGACCCTACTCCACATTAAAAAAAGAATCCAAAGAAGTGGGACAAGTAAAATTACTTTGTTATAACAAGAGTTTCTTATAACAGTGTTCTTTATAACGAGGTTCCACTGTAAATTAAATCTTGCTTAGATCGATTTTGTTGTTTGTTTTTACACTAGTGCAGCAGTGAATTCATGACACAGTCCCCACATAGGTTTGGTCCCATGAGTGGAAAAAAATGGAACCAAACCAAAGAAGATTCTGACTTAGAAGATTTGTACGTGGAGCGATGCCGCCAAAGGCAGTGGCGGTGCTCCTAGCCTTGAAGACTTCCTGGAGTGTAAAAAAAAAATGCTATGGCATACACTCTAGAGTCCCGTCAAGCCTGGTGTTTCTATCTCCCTTTGCAATTCAGTCCAAGGAGGGCTAAAGAGAACTTCCCTCCTTAATTCTTACTTTCTAGCCATCCTTTGGAAGACATAGAGTGTTTGATCGATCGAATCTCTTTGTCGAGACCTCGACCTTAAGCATCTATGGAGATATCGTCAAACCTCTCCACTACTGCAGCTTACATGTATGTATGTGCCAAAAAGCCGCCATTTTGAATCTGCATCATATACAAGAGGCTCAATGGAGATCGACGCCGCGGTAAGTTTTGGATAATTTCTGAACCCCTTTTTCTGTCTAAATAACAATATTTTATGGAACAATTTTTGTTTAATGTTAAAAGTATTCAAGTCTCCTTAGGAGGAAACGCTATGGGGAAGAACCTGTCAGTAGCTTGGGCCAGTGAGAAAGTTATTTTCCAGGGGCTTTTTAAGAACGTTTGAACCCTACTCTGAAGGAGAGGTGGATTAAAACGCTAGGCTCTATAACTTAGAAGAGTAGCTTTAGCTTTTTTTTTTTTACAGCAACACACGTGTGTGTCTCTACCATACGGCCACACGCATGTGGCTGTATCCACCGCCCAGGAGGAGGATACAGCTACAGGCGTCTAAAATTCTCTGCGCAGTGCAGCGCTAGCAGTGTGTATATTTATGCAGCGGTACATGTTGCAAATGTGCAGCGCCGCTGTGCAGAGCTATGGTGCAGAGTCTGAGTATCGCAGAGAATTTTAGACGCGTGTGACTGTATCCTCAGGCCGGGCGGTGGATACAGCTACACGCGTGTGGCTGTATACACTGCTTTTTTTTTTTTTTACTCTTCTAGAGCCTTTTCTAGTCTAGGTGCTCCCTGGAGTTAAGTTAACTGAAGACTAGACCGAAAAATCAGTCTATTTATATATGTCCCCCTGTGACTACATATGGCTTCGCGGAATCCCTCTCCTACACAGACCGAAGTCTGCCCCAGCCACTCTCTTTGGGGGTCCATCGTTATGTTCTACCCTACGATGCTAAAAAATATTTGGCTTATCGCGGCGGAGCTACACACTCTTGTGCATTACTTTTCCTGTGGCCGACAAGTTGGTGGCCAAAGTTTGATGAAAATATCACAAATACCACATCACATAAAATCACCAACTCTACTCATACTTACATGAAAATCAATAAACTTGCAATTTGTATGTTTTCAATATTTCTGGCAAAAAAATGTAATATAATGTCACTAACAAAAAAGTAACAATCTTTTCTCAGTGCTGGTCTCTCAAAAACCGGTGTGCCAATCATTAATCACAACTGCGCACACGCAGTAGTGCTTTTAAAAACATTGGAGAAAAGATGGTTTGCGATATAGTCTATATTCTTGCCTTTTTTTCATCAGAAAATATTGAAATTGTAAAACCGATTCTCCTTCATGCAAGTTTATGAATTTTCATAGCAGTATAAGTAGAGTTTGTGAGTTTATCTTAAATGGTATAGTCAAGGATTGTAATTCCGAACAGATTGTATTACCGAACGTGTACAGTTAAGCGCCTAAAATGGGTTTTCATACGAGTGGGATTACGCGTATGAAAACCACACTATTGAAACAAAGGTTGTGTCTTTTTCCCATAGGTTTTACACGTTCGGAAATACAGTACCTTTTTCAAGGGACCAAAACGCCGCGTCGTTGGGAAGGGGTTCACTCGGAAGGGAATATCGTATTAAATCTACGTTGTCTTTTTAAAATTCCATCAACTTCTTTTTCTGTAGGACTTTGAGCATTCATTCTGTAATTTTGACAGATATTCGTCTGATATTTTATTTGCTATCGTTGATTTTCTGAAAAGTGTTCGGACACTGGATCCACCACCATATTTGTGCTATTTTTACTGAAATCCTGTAAAACGAAAAATTTTATCAACTCTGACTGCATTTGAAGAGCTCCACTGGCGCTGCTGAGCTGAGCTGGGACCAAATAACCTTGCATAAGTGTGAGTGAGCTGGGACCTACGTACGCGTACGTTCACTATATTGTCATTATTCTGTTCGCTTTGATTCACTGGCGATAACTCTGTTGACAACATGGCAAAAGAGCGTTAAATTCCTGTAAACCTTGGATTGTTTCAAAAATCAGGTGGGTGCACTATGAAAAAAATAAGCGGGGGCTAAGGGCGATTAGCCCCCGAAACTAGGCCTGAGTCATAACGGTTTTTTTTTTTGACCGGTGCCCGCCGGTGATTTTTCGGCGGAGACCGGCGGACCGATGGAATTTCATGAAAAAATATGCGGTGCAAAAAAGCTGCATATAACGCGCCGCCCGCATCGGGAAAGTAGCATGTTTTTGATTGTTGAAGAGGGAAAACATGAGAGATCTTAAAAGTACATAATATTTATATTACAAGTAGGCTTGAGTCATAACGGTTTTGGTTTTTTTGATCGGCGAGACCGGCAGACCGTTGAAATAAAGAAATACTGGTACATAAAGAAATTCAGTGTTAATGAAAGACTTTGAAAATCAACCAGTTTAAGAACTAAATTCCCTTATCTATATTAGAACTTTCTCATGATATTAAATTTCAAACCATTAATCAACCAAGTGGGACTATGGAAATAAGATTACCGAGCAGGATTTCTCAATTTTCTTGCTTGAATTTATCGACCCATAACATTATGATATTGTTGCATTCTGTATACGAGTTTATGGGTGCTGCCATCTTTTATCTGTTTGTTTGCAACTCGTAATTACTCCACTAGAGTTAGCCTGGAGTTAGCGCCATCTCGGGGCAAGGTGCGCAGAATCGTACCAGCAGCGCTCACACAGAATTCAACAATAATATACGGGCCGATAAATTCAAGCAAGAAAATTGAGAAATCTAGCTCGGTGATCTTATTTCCATAGTCCCACTTTGTTGATTAAAGGATTGAAATTTAATATCATGTGAAAGTTTTAATATAGACAGTAAATAAGGAAATTTAGTCCTTAAAACTGGTTAATTTTCAAAGTCTTTGACACTGTGAATTTCTTATGTATTTCTTTATTTCATCGGTCCGCCGGTGTGCATGAAATTGCACCGGTGACCGGCTGCATCGGTCGGGCGCCGGTGGACCGACCGACTCGACTCAGGCCTACCCGAAACTCTTGACAAAGCCACCGTCATGACCGTAAATGAAAAAAGAGCCATCGTCAAATAATATTTCTGCCCATGGGTCGTAGTGCATTAAAATCTCTGAACACAATAGGTGAACTTCAAAGTAACCCTCGCAAAAGAAATTTTAATTTTGATCATGGCAACGCCAGGCACAGGCCCAGGGCAAAGTAAACATGGTATTACTAGATCTATTAGTAACTTTTAACATTAGACTCTAAGAGTTAGATTAGACTTTGAATTAAAAATTCACAAAGAAGGTCACAAATTGACGTTCCAATGCATTACCAAATAAAACGAAACTAACTGAAGGTTCGACATGTTTGAAAGCATACATTACACCCTATTTAAATTCCGTGTTTAACTTCAGTGATCAAACACAACAATGAAAGGCCAATTTCCATTGATTGAACACACAGCGAGCCCAGCCGGTCGTGGCCGCGCGCACATAAGCTTAGTGCATATATACAGAGCGTTCACCATGTTCACGGGAAGTTACGGGGCCTTAATCGACTCACGGAATGAAAGGTTATGGTACGAAACGGAGCTAAAATAACACCCTTCACCAACACTAATCAAACTGACAATCATGTCCTTACTTGTTTAAGATCTAATACTCCATCTGGTGCTTCTTGAAGTAGGCCAACGAATTTTGTAGTGAGCAAACCGAGACTTTTTTCGTGTCTACTCAGTGGCGTTTCTACAAGGGTAGCCATGCTTTCTCATGAGGACCGTTATTATTATTCGAAGATCGTGGCTGTATTGTACGACGTTGTCTCGATATAGAACAGTAGAGGGCAACATAGCCAATAAATTCGGCTACGCGACGGCGTCATGTGTCGTCAGGGTGACGGCGAACGGGGTGACGAGGTGACGAACACAATGTTCTCATCTTACATTTCTTTCCAAATTTCTCACTATTTGAGGTGTTCTGAGGTAGTCGCTGCCCATCGAAATTGAAGCCCACCTTCTTGCAGATCAGTTGCGCCTGGTATCTTGCTGCTGTGTCTTTTCCAATTAATATCCCATAGGTTTCAGTGTTAACATGTCTTGCCAAAATATATCAGAAAATCTCATTGGGCATAAGCCTTTCCCCTGCCAAATATGATTTTTTAATTTTCAGTTTGTATATTTTCTATAAATTACGAGTCAAAAATGATGAAGAGTGCTTAGAAGATGTTTTGATGGTTGTAGACCTTTATATGTCTGGATATTTCCTATGAACTATAATCATTGCTTTTCTTTTAAAAAACACTTTTTCAAAAAGTTTTCAGAGGCAAACTACTGTATTTATCAAATTTGAAATAATTCTGTCTTGATTTGTTTCCATATTCATTTCATCTATTGTATGTCAAAGATTTTGAAATTAAATCTCACCTTGCCTATGTTTTCTTTTCAGTAACAGATAATCTTTTATCAAAATATAGTTTGTGGGATTTATTGTCTGTATACTGATATTTGCTTTTATCTCAACTTTCTTCAGACTCATATCCATGTAATAATGAAGAAGTTTGTTCCGTCAATACAGTATTGAAAATTCAACCAGCATGCATAGTTGCCACCATAATGATTACCACATCATCATCACTACATCATCATCATCATCCCTATCATAATAATTCTCACCATAAATATCATCTACATCTAGAGCATAATCATGTATGACCAATACTTTTTTTTTTTTTTACCAAGGACATGCATTGTATGAAATCTTTTAATCGAATTTCTCATATTTCATTTAAAATGGAACAATTCACTTTGTTTATCAATGCAATGAAGTTGTGGGTGTGATCTGATACCGAATTTTATCTTCATGTTTTCATACTTTTATGCAGTCTTTCCCAAAAATATGTATTTCCAAATGTTCTGAAAATCATCCATGTAAATAGTGGTGCATTCTTTTTTAATATAAACATGTCCATTATGTCATGCATTGTGATAAATTGAGAGTAAGGAGAGAACTGTTGTTTGATCATCTTAAAGAACTCACTGATAACTTTGAAAACAAACAGTTTGGAGAGATTCATATTTATGTCACTCAAAGAAGATGCTGTCATAAAAGAATTTGTCGATTTTCTGCGATATACTATTGATCAACGTGGTAACTTTTAGATTGTTTAATATTAGGCATATCTATATATAGTGTATAAGTATATGTATATAATTCTTTTAATGGCTCTTTTTCTCATCACCTTACACTACTTGTACATGATCTGATAATTCATATTTCATGAAAGAGCATGTCTAGTTGATCAATTATGAGTATTTCGTTTTTGTTTTTGTTCATGTTTTGAATCCTATACTCGCAATATATTGTTCTGTTTTTGTCATGACTATGTTACTCTTATTATTATTATCATTATTATTGTTCCGATTATTGATGTTATATTCAAACAAAATATTGATGGATATGTCAATGAAGTTCAATGAATAAATACATACATGTAAACAAAGAATGTAGATTTTTTTTCACTTTACACAGATATATCTTTCCAAGAAGCTTTCAAAGAATCCTGATATAGATTTATAAAAATATCCAATCATTTTAACTTTTTGTCGAACTGAATTTCCAATAACTTTATAATCACATACATCAAACAAGAAATAATTCACAGTAACCTCCATAACAGACATCTCTGTGTACATGATATCATTTATTAGATGTGCCACATGATTAATAACATTAATTCAAGGTTTGGTCAGTCACAAGAATCTGTGAGAAGGAATGGAAGTACGGAGATGTCTCGAGAAGTCAGAATCCACACACGATTATTTACACATGAAAGACTATATTGACAAGTATATCATAAATACCCATCATTCTTTTCCCATAGGACAGACTCAATTTGAGAGTGAAGATGGCGTCGTGTTCTACTGAAAGGACTTAAATCAGTCCTTATATATTACGCAACAAAGTAAAACAAAGATATATGTCATTAATTATTTCAATCATATGTTTACTTCTATACGTTCATTTGACCTTTCTATTTACAATACTGCCCCTTAAAGCTTGATAAATATACAAACATAGTGCTAATATAATACTTGGACGGAAGTATTTTATGATGGTAAATAGTCACTGATTTTCAGTAGAAATTTGTCATTAACAAACAAATTTCAAACAGTGATAAGACTTAGGTGTTTCATGAAATTGGTACAAAAACACTTAAAACTGGCGGTAAACTAAAACAATTTATACGAAAGGACGGCAGTTATCAAAGGGGCCAGGTAATCCAGTCTATTCCAAAGAATTACATCTGAAACAAAACATATACAGTAAAACTCTCTTTATAACATTTGTTACAAAAATTTAATCTGTGGATTGATATAAACAACTATTATTTATAACATGATAAGAAACAGCTCAATAACGTTATATTGTTGCCATCATATGAGGAACCATATCCTGAATATTTACAAATGTCAGGATCTCATTTACATAATTTCAAATATATACAGACAATCATCTCAGGCACTTTCATTTCCATTAGATGCAATCAACCAGTCATAGGTAGAAATAATATCGTTCACTTTGCCATAATGATAATAATATTAATATTAATATAATTTTAAAAATCCAAGTTATGACCAAACCTGATACTCTCAATCTATCAGAATTCATGCTTTAGAAACTACAAATGAAGTATATCTGCAATATGAAATTTGATAGAGAATGTATCCAAACTGAATCAAAAGCACAAAAAGATATAAGAACATCAGATCTACAAGGACTGCAATATGATGTGTTGTCCCACATGACATATGTCCATGATAGTGCTTTTGAGTGTCTATCATTCTCTACACGATTTCAAAATTTGGTAACATTTTGCTGGTCCGAAATATCCAAAATACATGATGGTTGACTCTTATTTACGGTACTACAAAAACAAAAAATTCAAAAGAATTTCCAGACTACTTGTGTCCAAACAATTCCATTACACAATCTCCAGATTTCATTTGAATTCAATGACATGACTTGAAAGACAGTATAGCATACCTGAATATTTCTCGGAACCTGTACGCCATGGTACAGATTTAGATCTTCAGGTAGTAATATAAATTTGACAGGACTGTATCCAGTAGAGCTGCTGGTGTAATGATTCCCAATTCCACACAAATATCTTTGCGATATATATAAGAGATGAGGCATGTATGATGTTTTAAAGTTAGATTCCCTCCCCCTTTTCCACTCTCCTCACCATCTTTATTCGTCAAGACTTCATGTAACTTATGAAGTCTTGTTCTCGAATTAACTTCTGTATCTGGGTCTTCTGGGAACTACGTAAACTATGGAATTATCATCAGCAGCAGTAAAACAATACTGAAAGTTTGGTACAGAATACAAAAGTTTGATCGAGTTCATAAAAAGGTCATCTGTTTATGATGGTGTAAGTTCAAACATATTACAGGTGTTAAATGCAGCAAGTCTCTGCCATCTGAGAAAGTCATATGCAAATCTATCGTATACAATTTCAAACTCACGCTGTCATATCATATACATCTATATCAAAATATACAGCATAGGTCTACTATCTAATTTCTGTAGCACAGACAATAATTGTACATCTCATGTAAATATATTGCATACTTGCATAGTGAATATTCACACATACAACTCAAAAATATACAACTACCAGTAATTATACATGTATATGAAATTTAGGTATTTTTGTAAATGCTTTGAATTCGTAAATACTTTCTGCACCCAGCTTTGAAGTAACCCAAATGTTCTCCCAAAGAATACGCTGGATATATTTTTGTCCGTGATATTTCTTAGCACATTAGGATTTTTACAGCTAAACCAACACACACTTCCCAAGATCCCCCTATAGCACATTGGAGAAGTCAAGCAAAGATTGCTCGGTATACACATTGAATTTGCGTACAATTAAATAGTTGCTTTCACTGAAAAGGAATATCATACAAAATATTTCTTCAGTTGATCATATATACAGACTATGGCATTCATATCATGATACACAATTTCTCTCTACATGATTATTTGTTAATGTTTGTAGCACATAATGATACAAATAAAAATCCCATTTACAACATAATTTCCCTTATATTACAAATGGTTTCGAGTTATCAAATCTTTAAAAAATTATATAGCAATTTTCACCTGTACCAGAAGTGTAGCAAATAGACATGCTTAACTTGACATTCATTCCAATGTATGTACAAGCATAGAAAACAGAAATGCTCAACTTTACATTCATGACTTCAAGTGCTCTGTAAATAAAGATCCTCTTTATTAGCTAGCACACATAGTCATATTGACAGAAGTCATGAGCGAATCTATCAGTTAATTCAAATAGAGATTCAACAACAATTTTTTTTTTTATTCAAGGTGATTTTTAAAATCTTAGCATTTTATTTGTTAAATATATTTTTAACAACCAAACCAATATGGAATAGAATTTGATTACAATATGACAAGAAAACTAAAAGTTATGATGAAATGTACCAAGAAGTTCTGGCATTGAGAATCATTAGCAAATGAAATCACCTCACATGAATAGCTATGACAATATTCAAGACTTGAATACCAAAAAGTAAAGCTAACTCCTCCGCATCAGCTATATCATATATCACTTGTTGAGAGCCAGAAGGGCATTAACTCTGTGTGAAATAGTAACAGTCAATGCCTTTCTAGCTCTCAACAGGCAATACCAGCGTTGACCGCTGTTCAAAGTACATACGCCTACTGATTAAATAACAAAACATAATGTGTTGTTATGGCACATGAATTCTTACATCGCCTTTGATGATAACAGGATCTACTAAATCATTTTACTCATTAAATCTGAAGAATTGTTAGCTTGTCACGTCATAAGTTTTCAAAGCAATATTCTTTTTAAAAAAAGTCTCCCTAAGGTCTCAGCACTACTCCATTATTAAAAGTCAATGATGTATGTGAATGAGCACAGTTATTCCCTTTCAGCATTACATCCTTCGTACTATCCCAGGTGTCTTCTGCACACTGAAGAACTTCACATGATGATGCATGCCTTGCTACCGCCTTCTACCTTCTCTCCTTTGTTGTTTGTCCTCACGACTGTCCCAGAATTCCCTGACCCGTTTTGCAGTTGCATGAGCTACAGACAAGAAATAGGAATCATAAATAAATGTAACAAAATTTCATATCACAGGGTACTAGCTCGTCCAAGTCAAATGTTTTGCAATCTTAAACTTCTGCTAAATATTATTTGCTTTAATCATTGGAAGAAAGTTTGATGCTTTTCTATGAAAAATATAAAATACTTTTATTCTTACAAATGTAACAACTAATCATTCATGACATTTTAAAACATGTTTATTTCATTACGTATCTTCATCACGTCTTTCCTGAATGATATGTCACATTAAGAGGTCATTTTTTTCATTTGTATGACAATTTGGAGTTTGAATGTTGTATTATGATTTTGATTTGTTTTCAAACCAAACTTTATAATTTCCTTATTAAAAGCAGTAATATATCAAGCAATCCCATGTTTATGTTATAATGTAACTTGAGAATTGTCTTACATAAATAATGATGGAATTCAATATACATTCTGAGGCTTGCATTAGTAATACCATCACCTTTCAATAGCAAAAGTAACACATTTCCCATTACAAAATACATGACAACAATGAGTTAGCTCGCATGAATGTGCAATTACACATGCATTGTTCATAATGGGGGCGTCAAATGCAATTTCAATGAATTCAAATACAGTCAAACTTGGTACAATGGCAACCTCTGTATAAAGACTACACATGTACATGTCTATAGTGGTCACCTTTATCAACTCCCTAAAGGAATAAATGTGCATCATGGAACCCAGGGGCAGATCCAGGATTTTGTAAAAGAGGGGGGGGGGGGGGCACACAAATGTCTGAAAATTTTCTGACAAGTAAAATTTTTTTTAAAAGGTTATCAGATTTTGTTTGTCTGGTTCTCCTCCAGAATTCTCTGACAAGCAAAAAAAAAAGGGGGGGGGGGGCATGGGCCAGAATTGCCCCCTAAATCCGCCACTGATGGAACCTGTCTGAAAAGGCCACCAGTCTATAGTGGTTACTTTTTCTGTTTCTCTTAGAAAGTCTTCAAGCACGAGTTTGACTGTATTAATGAAAAAAATGATTAATGCAATGTACTCTTTCTTTTGCTGTAATAATTCATTTTTTAACAGCGAAGGGGCACATAAATGTACAAACAACTTTGTAAAAACTGTTTTGATATGAAAAATTGTGTGAAATGAAATAAAATGCTAAAATGAAGGTAAGACAAAATGTAATCATTAGAATGCAATTATTGGATTATTCAATTAACATTTCATGAAAAATGAAATATAGGTGGAAAACAAATGAAAAAAAATGACAAATTTTCAAATGGAAAATATGAAATTAAAGAAATTAACAGACATAAAGGCAAAAAATAAAGATTTAAGAAGGAAGAAAAAAAACTTGAAGACAATCCTACTTCACTATCATTACGGTAAATGTTCTAGACTTGGACATGACATATAAAAGGAATGCAGATACCTACTAAAATGGACTAAAACAAAAAGCTTTCAACTTCACTCTAAATTTCCATTTAAATTTCAGATTAAAATATAAATCTAAAGTTCTAGAAAGCATTTGTTTTAGGCAATGAATATCATAAATAGCATTTAAAAAACAACGTCATATATATTAATCTAATATAAATGACCTATTTTTAAAAATACGATAACACAACATTTCAGTGAAGTCGAATGAGCAAAATACAAGAAAATGAAACACACATAATGTGATGAAAGCATATCTACACATGAATTGGAATCAAGCAAGGATAATATAGAGACAAGCAAAGACTACAGAATCATTTATTAAAGCAAATTAAACTACATTTGTCTGGGATATAGCAACGGAAGCTACTGCTGATGTAAGAGAAGACCCTATCCAGCTGCCAGGCTGCTAGGTTTGGAGTGAAATGCTAGGAATTATGAAAGCAGAAGTGATGACTGGAAGGGGGATGTAGACATGGTTATGATTAAAGTGATTTCAGGATTGTTGGATGAGAGGATCATGAATTAAAACTGTGGGGAACCATGTGAGTTGTAAAAATGAGAAGAGAAGGAAGGATAAATAATTGATGATTAGGATACAATCACAGTATCAAAATGACAGAAATGGAAGTATTAAGTTCCTTCAAGGTAATACATGAAGTCATATATTATATCCAGAGAGAGGTTACAGGGATTTTGGCAATCAATAATCAGATTTTGTTGATCATAATAGTAGTGAACTGTTGTAAAGGTTATCAACTTGCGAATTAGAATTAAAGATGATTATGGATATAGGTATGCATCTGATTTGCTAATGAAACTTTTTTATATTCATAATATATGGAAAGTTATTCAAATAATGATATATACTAATCTCTTTTGTGCTGATTTTTTTCATATCATAAACTAAATTTTGCATACAAGAGTTGAAAGATTGATTACTGATGCAAAGGAGTAGTATAGATTGCCTATTTCTCGTTTGCTTTTAAATCTTCAAATCTAACCCAAGGTTACTATTTATACAGTCATTGGAACAAGAAGCCATACAGATCAGTAAAAATATTACAATGGCTAATGCATAAGTAATAAATAAGGTGCTATTTTTCAAGTGATGTATAAATGCAATAAATAGTATTTTAAATATGTATGTGAGAGAGATAAAAAGAGGGAAGGAAGATAAGAAGGAAAACAGAGCATTCACAATTTATATGTTTTTGTAATATTAAACGTGTATTAAATTTATCTGCATATCAACTAAATAAATTAATGGTATCGGCTTTATTAGATTTGTACCAATTGTAATTGATGAAGAAAAAAGTCCTTTTTATATCTTCTCAAGAAAAAGTGACCTGACACTAAAGTCTTAAAGCATGAAAAATTGGATACACAATAAATAAATATTATTAGGCAACATGCAGAAGAAAGTATTCTGTGATATTGTACATGCATCTCAATATAATATGGAAAAGAGGAGGGAGGTATAGAAGTACTATTTATCTGACAGAAACAATAACACAAATGCATAATAGATTTTTTTTTTTAAAGAATGGTTTTCAACAGAGATAGGCCATTAGAAACATTCACCAAGCGATCATGAGTTCCCCAAGCAATGATGGCAGAATTTTTTGATGCTGTCTGAAAAAAGTTGAATGGCATGCAACTAGACATAAGAACAGACAAAAATTAACACAAATAAAAGAGTGGAATTTGTTGCAATTGGAATGTCCAAAATGGATATCTATTTAACTTTTTTACCAAAAGCTTATCCTCTCTGAAAATTGAAGAAACATGATATAGCCATAATCCTGGAAGCATATAGCATGTCAAATTTTATGTTTTAAACTGCTTTCTTGGTTTTTGCAATAAGAATGCTTCTTTTGATCTTTACTTTTGATCTTTACTTTTCAAATACAGGAATGTACAGTTTTCAGTTTTTGTATATGAAAAAGCAGGAGCAGGAACTTTGGACTTTCTTTTTAGAAGAAAGATATATATGTTTGTCATTCTAATATAGCAGTCATTCATACACATACTGATGCTTTTCAAGAGCCTGTATACTCAGCATAAAGTGAGCTTTATATGTTATGCCTTTAATAGTATTCTTAAATTCTATAACTTTCATTTCTGCAACTTTTGAAATCTATTTTTTGACATCCATTCTGTACAGGTTTCCAACAGACTCATGCAGACACCACAATAACTGAAGCAAACACAAAGAAAGCAAGCACATGTTGATCACACAGAAACACGCAGAAGCAACGAAGGACTCCTTGATGAATATCTTTCTAATAATTCTTTCTCACATTGCTACATTACAGCACAGACACCGGACTGGGGTTTCTTGCCTGTGGCAGCTTCATGGACCTGATGCATCTAGAACAACGAGATTAAATAGATACAGACAATCTAATTGAACAAAATGGTGCTACATGTACATGTATATATAGTCGGCTAACTGGCTCTAGTTGAAACAGCATGGTGCCTAGGTTAAAAGTTGCAACGACAAAGAGTATCTGAACATAAAAACTCTCACAAATGGTCACCTCTGACAAAAAATTGCATAAAGTTGAAGTAGTGGTGCTCAGGTCCACATGGAATGAGGAATTCTCGTACATACAGCTTGGACTAATACTACATTTTTAAAACAATCAATGTTTCAGAATAATCTAATGAAATTATCCTAACATTTTCATTAAGGTTTTCATTAAGGTTGTAACACTAATCAAGATGGCTCTCCATTGCCCTAGGTATTCTAGGTACATGTATTCCCCTGTGGACTTTCAGTCTTGAAAAACACTACACAACAGACACAGTCACAAACATAGGCACACAGACAAACAGACAGACAGACATAAATCAAAGGACAGTCAGACGAAAGCTAGAAACGAAAAATAGATCAATCATGTATCAATTATATTTAACATGCATTTTTATAGCTGGATCACTACTCAAGACAAAAGATGAGATATTTTTCATACAGTCTACACAGTAGAGTATGAAAAAAAAGGCTGAACTTGGCTAGATAAAGAAAATAACATGCAAAATAAAAGGATTCCATGAAGATTCTCAGTTCACTGAAAAAGGAAGCTTCTAAAACCATGCTCAACTAATCCTGGAGAATGAAATGATGAATAAGTTAGAAATGGAAAAAGGGATTCTGAATACATCTAAGAGGACAGCTGGAAGTCAAAAAATCCAGAGTTACACATCAGTCATTTTTCACAAAGAATATTAGTCAAATCAAACAGCAAATCTGACACAAGGCTGACAGAGATGAAGATTTGCAGACAGAATTTAAGTGGAAGTTAATACGTTTAGTTAATAGTGCAAGAATGAATGAAAATTGCATACATAAGTTATAACAGCAGGGTGTTAAATTGGCAACTTTGCATGGTGGATTTACTTAGCAAGCAGTAGTATTTATCCAGTGTAACTGCTATTGTGGTTAATGGAAGTGCCATGGACAATTTGACCCAGTGCGTTACTGGAGGCGGTTGCATGACAAGTATACTGACAAGATATTGCACGACTGCAGACACTTGTTCGATTAGGTTTAGGAAGACATGTTCACAGTAATAACGGAAATGGTAAAACAAGGGGTTAAACAGAAACACTGGCAGCTGGATCGAGGTAAACTCTTACGTCAGCTGCTTTGTCGCTTCCCTCGTTTATATCCGGCAATTTGGTGGTGCCGTTTGAGCCCGCTGCCGGAGATGTAGGGGCCTGGATTTTGCTTGGTGAGGGCTTGGCAGGCCCATTTTTCGAGGCAGGCTGTTGCCCGTTGGTGACTGGTGGAGATTTGATTGACGCAGGCAGCGTTTTGTGGTCAGGGTCTAGCTCAAAACTGTAAACACTAACCGTGTCCTCCTGTTTGCAAAACGATGGAAATTGAAGACACTGCAAAATGGCTTTTTTTTTTTTAAGTCAAATTTCCCCCAGTGATGTTAGGCAAAATCAAAATCTATCTTAAGATATCTGCTTCCACAGATGGGCATCCAAACATGACAAATCAATATTACCCTTGACCAAACTTATCCCTGTACCCAGCAATACTTTTCAATATGAAAGCAGTGAGCTTAGCAGCCAATTCAAGACTACAAGGGTATGCATCTATCCTAGAAAACACATCCTTATTACTGCCAATGTCCACTACTACTTTCTTACAGAATTTATACTAAAATCTAACATGTCTGATCTAAAGAATCTTCATTTGAACAGATGTGTGATACAAACAATTACAGTTAACGAGCTGCCTAAAGAAAAACGAAAGCTTTCATATAATAAGCTTCTTCATTTCTCAGGATCATGCAAACAGGTGAAACTAGAATGCATCTTGCTTTAAAATTTGTAGGCTAGTCAACTCTAAGATAAAGCACTGAACCAATCTAATTTGAATAGAAGTATAAATATTCATGATAAAGACAATTCAAAGAAATTGTATGACAAGAAAGAATAAGCTATCTTATCTCAAATCAATACTATATGCATGACAACTATATAACCTGTTGGGAATCGGGGATATAAATATATAGCAGACAGGAACAGGATCTTCTCAAAAGTTAAGAAATACATGTTGTATATGACAATTTTTTTACACGGTAAAAACATGCCATAATGTACTGAACTATAGACAGATTTTTTCCTTCACTACAATATAATGCTGAGTTACAAACTATCAGCCTAGATATGTTTCTGAAATCATTCTACCTTACACAAACTGTACTCCTAGAGAGAGACATAAGAGAGAAGGAGAGATAAAGATGTGAAGATAGAAGAAACCAGAGATATATTTCTTTAATCCTGCTTTCTGAAACACTCATTTCAGATGTACTCTTAAATGACAATATATGTAAATTCAAAAGGAGAAAAGAAAAATCAAATAAACAAAACAGATGGGATATCTCATATGGGTATGGTTATTTGGGTTGGGGAAGGAAAAGATATATTAAGAAAAATGTACTTTATAACACCAACCCTGCTGCACTGCACTTGAATGAATTGCAACTTAATTCTAATTGCCTTGAAATGTCACATACACATACAGAAAGCTTTTACAGTTGGAATTCGCGAATGTGAGGTCATGACATTTCCAGCTTGAGTGAGATATGAAAACAGGATGGGATATTCAACTCATTTTTAATCAAATTTAATCCTTAATTGTGAGTGATGAAGCTATTCATGCCAGCTCTTTCAGTAGCATTTTGTAAAAATCCTGATCAACGTAGATAGGAGACATGATATGCATGTCTTTCCACCTTCACCATAAAATCAAAATCAATTGATACCGGTAGATCGATATTGGTGTCTTAGAGGTATTGACAAATAAGTTTCATGCCACAGGGTTATGGTTTGATAAATTGTTGGAGCAAACCTATAAAGATAGGCATTGATCGATCATGTCAATGTATGTTAGCAGATGCAAGGATCTTTATTAATTATGGTCATGGAGTACATGTATATTAGATGACATGATCCAAACACATAATGGAGAGCACATATGATATTATTATTATTATTAGACACTTGATGGAATCCAGAACCTCTCTTGGCCCTTTTTCGTGCAGTTACGGTCTCAAAGCTTACGTTCTCGTTTCCATCTCCGTTTGCAGCCTTGGAGCGGACATAACTATGTGCGTGCATCATCTAGGCGGGGAGAATATCATATGTGATTAGAGATTTCTGATAAATAGGGAAGGAGATAGATTTGCTCCCAATGCTGCAGCCGAGAAACCACTGAGACCCTTATGCGGTGGAAAACCTTGAAATAACAACTCTTAACCCTAGCCATAATGGCTGATTATTGATAGTATACAACTATAAAGGACAATCATATTCAGGAAATCATGAATTAATAACAGGAAGAGGAAGAATAATAATGTGACATTCACATGAAACTTGAGAAATGTTAACAAGTATTTTGGATGGATTCCAGATTGTGTTTCCAAAACCATTTTCTAAATCATCAGTTTCTGTCAAATGTCAAAACGATCAATTCAAAACAAATTGTTGATTCAGTAAATTTATAGACAAATTTTACTCAGGAAATTATGAACTGAAAACAGGAAAGGGAAAATGTTATGACTTTTTAAAGGACAATACAGAAGATATTGTTATAAATAGATGTTGGATAGATTCCAGGATGTGTTTCCCTAACCATCTTGTAAAGCATCACTTTTTGTCAAATGTCAAAACATTTAAAAACAGATTTCATTTTCTTAGAACCAGTGCAAACCCTTGCCAAGAATCATATGTTTTTATCCAACTCTGTTTAAATCACATCCAATATCAAAATCATCCTTTGGGGATAGATTTTCTTTCACAAAATTCTTTGATTTTAGATGTAGAATCTCATTTGCGGCATATTTTTTATACCGACATAAATAATACTGTCTAGCAATACTCATGAATAATCTTTTACCTATTTATAAAGATGAAAGTTAAGACCTGTTTTTGAATTCTGAGAATTTCATCTCATCACAGTTATTGCAGACTTCACCAAATATAAAATATAAATCAAAATTTTGCATTCTTCTCGGTGGGAAAGCTTTAGTTTAATTGGGTAATGAACTCTCTGTATGTTCATACTATAAAAATTTCATAAACATCCTCCAATTGTCTGCAAAGTAACCCTCCTTGATATCATAATTCATCCATACCACTATCATACATTACTGTTATAAAAGAGGAGTAATTCTACCATTCTTTAATTTTTTTTAATTCTTTTTTTTTTCTTTAAAATGGTATTAAACTGGCAAAACTTGAACAGCGCCACTTTACAGTAACGGCTAAATTGAGATCATAATTTGAAAATTAATTGCATTTTATTTTGAATTCGAGCGATCGCCAATAGGGTAAAAATGCCCGGATGTACCGTTTTTGGCAAATTCTCATTCAACTTCCGGGACCTGTGTACTTCCGGTGTATACGGATGCTAAGTTACAGTAACCGCGGCACACACTTCAGGAATTTTTCTTCAAACTTATCTAATAAAAGTTAAGGTAATCGTAGAATTGTCATGGCGAGCGTTTCTCAAGACTTCAAGAATATGACCGTTCTGCAGCTGAAAGCTTTTCTGACAGAAAGAAGCATTCCATGCAACGGAAAACGCAAACTCGAATTGGAATTGCTAGTACGGAGAGCCGCGTTATTGCGTTATTACAGCATTATTGAGCCTTGCGACCGGGAGGCGTCCGGCAGAAAGCGACGACGGGTGCCCGCTGCGGACGGCTCTGTTCGAGACTTAAATGACAAAGCCGTATCTTGGAAAGCTGATTTGAGAGGTTATGCACGGCCGCCGGGTCATTCACCGACCGGTCAGATTCCGGAAGTAACTAGGTCACAAAAGCTGTCCCACATTGCATAGCAAACGCACCCCGATACCTGCATCCGGGCATTTTTACCCTATTGGCGATCGCTCGAATTTCAACAAACAGCTGTTTGGAAAACAGGCACCTTTTATATTCAAACTATTATTTTTGACGTTGCACATGTGGAAAATTGCCCACAGATACATTCTAAGCTTCTACAAATTAGAATGGGGCATGATGGGAAAATTAGAGGCACACTATTCAAATCCTGTTGAAAGATGGCGCCATTAGGAGCTTCAATTTACTGTCACTTTAATATCTTGTTCCCATGCAATAGGGCAGCACTGAAAAATGCAACTTATAACATCTAGCCATCAATCATTCCTGAACGATTGCAAAATGCAGCAAGTTTCTTGCAGAAAAAAAAAATACATGCTGCAAGTCAAAAACAGATTTTGCATGTACATCATTACCATCCAGTTGAAAGTCTACTAATAAACTATTAAGGGAAAGGAAGTTTCTTTGTCAATAAAAATACTTGTCAGATGTTAGAAGAATCAATATATAGAATAAAAATAACATGCTCAAGATATTTTTTACATAATATTGATGGATTATGACATAGATATATGGACAGGAAAGGGATAGAGATAAAAGTAGGAAAATTTATAACATTTATAAGGAGCACACTTGCTACAGGCGAATTACATAAAAGTACTCATACACACATTTCCATGCTGTCTCTTTGTCTCCACATTATACTATTCAAAAATACACCTTAAAATTTGTAGAAAGAAAAGATCAAAACTGATTTCTTTTACAAATTACACAGGTTGATCTCCTGATATTGATATGAAAAGTATTGCTTAAAAATCCTATGAGAAAATATACTGAAACTCCTGCAAACCTCTCCACATGGAATGCCTGTTACTCAGTACCGAGGACTGTGGTATAGCATGTTCTGACATTATACCTAACATATAGGCCTACCTTAAAACTTATAGCAGAAATCCATTACTCAGGAATATCTAAATCATCACATTTATAAATGAATACCTCTTTCGGCATTAATCTATACTCCTACGAGGTTGCACACTATATTTTCAAAAGAGTTAAGTGATAAGTTCTTAGACTAACCTAAAACCTTTCTCCCATATATACATAAAGATTTACTATGTCCACATGCAACCCTTACAATGCAACAAATCACAAACCCTTGTTACCGGTATTATTATTAAATCCTAATGACTATCAATGTGTAATTATTGTTAGACACTTCAGCATGCAAACCACTCATTGCTTAAAAATCATATCATCTCCTTCATGACAAAAGAATAAATGTTAATTCATTTTTATGCTGTGCATACTTATGTTTAACATATGAATTGTATGTAAGGTTCTAGTATTCAATTGTACATTTTAAAAAGTCTAGATCCAGTGTGGTGCATTATATTAGAATTGCTGCTTTACATATCAAACGTCAAACCAGTGCTTATTAAACTACTCTTAGAATAGCTGGACCTTGTTGTACAAAAAATTACAACAAATCACATCTTTCTGTGTTAACCAATCAAGATCGAGGCATCATTTGCAATTTGGTGAAAGAAAGATTCCAATTGGTTGATTCAGATGAGTTGTCACTGATCATGACTTGTGATTGTTTGGAAAAATTTTGAGAAACAAGGTCCACATTTGCAGTGATGATTAACAAACGATTTTAGTCAATGCTCTGCTCTCTGTTCCAAATCAAATCAAATTATTATAATTTTCCATCTGGCATCCCATTCCTAAAACGAACGCATTTGGAAATTCATCAAATTTAGGCTCCACTGCAAAAAGAGAAGATGTTTCTGGTGTATTTACTCGAGGATCTTACCTTATTCAGCATCTGGACCCTTGTTTTGAGTTTCTGGCCAGTGGAGTTTGCCACTGCTGAGACTGATCTGAAGAAGGGAGCAAACTGTTGCTCTTCGGGGGGTTTCTCTTCCCACTCCTTACAAATTTCCTTTAAAGCAAACAAACAAATACACACTTGTAAGTTAACAATTCTGAGTGTTCTGCACTGTTCTGCATTAAAAGAATACATGTTGGTTATAGAGTAGAGAATACAAGAGTTCATAAACTGATTATAATTCTTTTTTTTGGGGGGGGGGGGAGGGAGGGGCAAGTGGGCATCCATAAAAAAAAAATACACAGGAATAGATTGAGAGCAATTTTAGCTCTAGGAAGCTCCAAATGAGAACGGAAAAACTCCAAATGAGCTCTGAAAAGAATAACATAACACACATGAAAATAATTGCAAACAAATTTTAAATGTACAACAGAAAATCCAAAAAGGGCTCAGTTCAGTGAAAAAAGAAGTATTGTTTATGATGGGGCATCCTCTATAACCCCCAGGCTATGTCACTTATTGTCTTTTTGTGTCTTTAATATCTCTTTCTTCTCTAGTCTGTCATGCTTCTTCTGAAGGAGTACAGTTCACTCTTGATCAGAGCTAGCTCATCTTCCTCTGTGACAGCCACGGTATTTTTTTTACACTGGGGCACCCCCCTCCCCCTGGCTATGCCATTCTGAGTCTTATCTTTACCTGTAATCTTCTCTCTTTCTTCTCTAGTCTCTCATGTTTCTTCTTGAGGAGAACCAGCTCACTCTTGATCTGAGCCAGCTCGTCTTTCTCTGTAGAGGACATGGTGCGTTGAAGGCCTGCACTGCCTCCTTCATTCATCTGCTTCATCTGGCGCAGCTCCTGTCAGTGGATGGATGGAAGAAATTAAGTTAAAAACAAGTACAGGATGTTTAAGTCACGGATACTTTAAGGCCTAAAGGAACAAAAATAAAGTGGATGGCATGAGACAGCTTTCTTATATCTCATGTTTCAACTTATAATTTCAGTTACATTTGCTTAATGATTTCTTCATTTGTACTTTAATTCTGAATCATTCTGCACTTCTGATTATCAATTTATTACATGAACTAAATATGTACCATTCAAGCACACCCTGGACTGTAGCCAAATTTGGGGTGGCTTCTTATTTTGAAATTTCCCCAAGGTAGAATTCACTATTTTATGATTTCTTTTCAAGCTAGAGTCATCATCAATACTTCTTAAAGAGAAAACCAGATACAGTCTGTTGAGAGCCAGAAGGGCAATAACTGTGTTTAAGTACATGAGTTAATGCCCTTCTTGCCCTCAACAGCCAGGGTAATAATATCCAAACCCTTTGGAAGCGCGTAGAGACGTTATTTCATAATGTGATATGCGCTATACAAGAACGGTATATTATTATTATTATTAATAGAAGACATGGCTGATAGCTAGCTATTAAGATAAAAGATTATTAGTGCACTATGGTTTAAGACTGAACTCTAACCTTTGTGGTGAGTTTGGTGAGGTTCGGGTCAGGATCCGAGTCGACCTGTTGTCCATAGATCTGGAAGGAGATGCTCTGGGAATCAAAGAAGTCCAAGTGAGTCTGATCGATGGATGGAATGGAGACCACTCTGCTGTGCTTCCACTGCGGAGACAGCGTATCCTTGACAACGGGCGTGGCAGTGTGGTCGGGCTCCTGCATGAATCGATATTGGACATGGATGCCTCTGGAGAAGCGAGACTTGTTGATCTCACCCGATCTGATCAGGACCTGTGAGGGATAATGGTTAGCAAAGTAGAGAAATTCAATTAGGAATAAACGGTGTGTCTTTTACAGGTTTGTGTGTAATATCGATTGAAACATACATGTAAGCGGAGAACAAGATAAGGGTACAAATTTATGTTTCATTGGTGACCTTAGTAAGTTTTGAGAGTTGGCAATGATGAGCTATGCATACTAAAATGCTTCATATAATTTTGACTATAAAATATAAAAGATAAATATGCTCAGTTTATCAAATCCATGTTTTTACCAGCAAGTTTTGTAAATTATGTCTTGATATTATCTTTCAAAATTCCAAGTTAATTACTGCTCAGATATGACCTAAAATGGTACCATGATAGATCGATGAAACATAAAGCAAACTTTCTTATTTCGGCATGTTTTCATCATAATGCATCACCTTGTGCTATCAATTAATTTCATAATCTCCCTATCTCCAAATTGTAAACCTTGACTTTAAAAAAAAAAAATCAAAGCTCATATTAACTATTTCCTATATATGGAGCTAATAAGAATGGTGTGTATCTTCCTGATGAACTAATAAATTAACTAAGAAATAGGAAATTGGACATTTACCTTGAAGTGGTATGGTTTTCCCAGTAACTCTGAAGGTTCTTCTACAAAGTCTTCATCAGGGAGAGCTTTACCTGCCTGATTACATGGGGTTATATTTACAATCAGGTACCCCTGCTCGTTACCCTGGTAGAAACAAAGATGAGGAATGATAAAGGTGACAATAATGACGATGATGACGGCAGTGGTGATGGTAATCTATATTTCTATTAATATTCAATTCTAAATGATAATTTACCACAAATTAGTGAAACAAATGTATATTGACATACATTCACATTGTTTTTAAAAATTATCCTAATACATGGTATACACCATACATTAGTAAGTTTTCTAAATTGTCCAGGAAACATATAAAAGTATAAATCACCAATATTTCTTTGTTCATTTATTCATTTATTCATTTATTGTTACTTCTGCATACTAACATCAATACAATCATTTACAAGTTAAAAATGGTGCATAAACACAAACAACATACTTGACAACTATAATAAGACCCCCCAAAAAAGAAGTATACAGCATTTCTCTTCTAGACAAAGTCATATGCAGGGGCTACTTAAATAAGCATAAGCTTGATCACGAATAGCCCATAAAAATATATGATATAAATCACAACAAAAAATCTTGATAGGACCTGGTTATCTGACCTACCTTGAAATCAGTGATGACAACCTTGTCATCAAAATCCAAGGCATAGGAGAGACTCTGAAGGAAGACATTAGCTGTACCAATGAGGACATCTTCAGGAGGTTCCCAGAATGGATCTTCTTCTTTGGGTAGGGTTAGAACATCATCGTCTCCATCAAGGTATCGCTGGTACATGTCCTGGGAGGAGAGAAGTAAAAGGACTTTCAAACTCTACCCTTTGCACCAAAATTCAAATTTCCAACCAAATACAGTTACCCATATTATTCAATGATACACTTCATGTAAGGGAGACGAATGCAGAAGAGCAACAATGATTTAAATCACCTTTTAAGCCCCTGTCAGATATTTTGCATGTATGTTAGTTCATGTTTATTTGATGTAAGAAATGATAACAACCATAATAATGCCACATAAGGTTTGAAGTGTATCTGAAGGAAGTTATATAAACAGGCGTCATCACTTTTGACCTATTTCATATTTTTATTCTTTTACAACATGGTTCCAGGATATTAATTAATATCAATTGCTTTTCATCACAATAGTCACATTTCATTCTCATATTTGCTACTCTTTTACATTTGTGATAGTCCAAATATCCCACGAATTCTTCCTTGAAAATCAACTTACCTGGATGACATATCTTCTGTTGATGAACTTGCCCCTCTCCCAAAGCCATTCATTACCATTCAGAAGACTGGTCATCTTCACCATCACCCTGGTGGCAAAACAATTAAAGTTTTTTTTTTAAAATGAGCATATGACATGTAAACAGAAACAATTGGTGGTGGTAGTAGTGGAATATATTCCACTACCAGTTGGTGTGCCTGATCAATTTAATATTTCTAATCCAAATTTTTCACATCATAAACAACATTATATTTCATAATATACATGAATGCATTTTCTATTCTGATCAACCCATCAATCCTTGTAAAAAATATAATTGAAATAAGTGTTATAGAAGACATCTCTTGGTTTATTTCTGTTCACATTTCTGATAGAGGCAGGCTTGATACTGGATCTCATTTCTTCGCACTCAACGACTTCCTTCTCGAGAAGTCTATAATATAAATTCAAAATATTTATAGAAGATCATCAAACACCTTGAAACATAAACCATATATAACCGTTTCTTGTTGGACTCACTTTGTTTCTTTATTAGGACCATCCTGTGCTGCCCCACTGATGAGCACAATCTCAAAGTTCTTGTGCTTATTGAGTTCTTCACTCACAGCATTGACTTCATTCACCATGGGAAGCAGTTCCAGAATCTGGTCCTGGGCTCTTTGCTGGTCTAGAAAAAAAAAAATTTGCAAGGAAGAATGTATGTGATAATGTAATTCATTCACCATTATAAACTCATCTATTATTTACTCATAAAACATGTTTGTAAAGTACTAATTATGAAAAAAAAACACAAATTTGAGATAATGGGTAATGATATCCCTCTACATACATGTATGTCCATAAAGGCCAAAATATTACATCTGCCTAAAAATGAAACATCCAAAAGAGAATTCATGAAAACCTAAGCTGAATCATGTATCTAGTCAGATCACATCAAAATATTTTCCCCCCATATCCATAATTCAGTGAAGGCAATTAAGCCCAAATCTGATGATTGGGGTAATAACTTATCTGTAAAGCACTTAAAAATATAGTAGAGGTATTAATAAATTCCAAAATATTATCACAACTTATTCAATTTCTTGCATGCCTCCAAGTTTTTCCTCTTCAATGACTGCCATATGTACATTTCCACACAAATCACGATTACGATGAGAAAAGAAGGAAAGCACCCTTTTTGTACCTTTTGTGAGTCCGCTTGTGTTGGTGTTAAACCCTTTAGCCTGAGCAAGTTCTTTCTGAGCAAAATCCCAATCAACGGTAGCTGGGGATCCTTCTCCTGGCTGAGGCTTCAATGGGTTCTTGAAGATGTACAGATGATTTGAACCTGAAGGAAGGGGGGAAAGAACAGATATTATGAGACATTCACAGAGAAAACATAACTATATAACCTTATATTCAGTCTAGAGAAATTTGTCTATTCACTAGAAATGGAATTTGTTCCACAAACAAAAAACAAATTCTTCAACTAAACAAAAGTAGAAAAATAAACCACTCTCCTATGACACCCCCCTTTCCAAATACAGAATTATACATGGGATCTATAAGTGTTCTCACCGGGTAATGAAATTTGCCCTACAGAGGGTAACCTGAGAAATATCTTATCTTTGCAACATGTCATACAAGTTTTTATGCACATTATATAGTGTTTTCTTTTCACAAGAAAAGGGTTATACACTCAACTGACTACAAAATGAATCTTACACTGTGGAATGTGAAATGAGTTTCCATTGAGTCATGAATACTATGCAAAAAAGGTATCCATTACACCATTTTTAATTTCTTAAAACATTGCATAAGAGAATTCATATTTTTCTAGAACAAAAAATAAATTATATACTAACTACACTTTCAATCAATGTACTTTTGAGATTTAATATAATGATGACATTGCTGACATGAATTTAATGCATGTACTACAGAAGTTGCCTGTCTGCTGTAAGTGCTATTCTTCTGACCTAATTCAAACTTCAAAATTACTTACCAAACATGACCCTGTCAAGATGTGACAAGATTCTCTCTCCTACAAGGGGCATACCATTGATCTTGACCTTTGCCCCCGCTGTCGCTGGCTTGATGGACAAATCACCATTCTCATTCTTCACCAGCGCATGCTGTTTCTGAATACTGTATTCAAAATGAGCAAACAGACAGTAAATTTAGAGCAGATGCTAAATCAATCTTTAGATTCCACTCTATAAATGAAAGGAAAAGAACATCATTTATTGGAAGTATTTTGCATCATATCGACAGTTGCAACAAATATTCTAAATAGTGTGCTTCGCAATCACTACCTAACAAGTATGATTGCAATATGAATTGAATTGAATTGACTTGACTTTATCAAACATCATAGACATATGTACATCAATATTTTGTTTCAACAAAAAACGAGAGAGAAAAGATAGTAACAACTTATATACATTTCAAATAACAAAATATGAAAACATATTATTGTATGTTAATAATATTTGATTCGTATATACATGTACATAGACTGATATGATATAACTCATTTTAGAATCCTCCCCTTAATGATATGATATCCTTTATGTAATTTGCTAGACTGAGTATGACATATTCTTTATCTAATTTCATTAAGAATATGAACTTTTCTTTTGCTCTGAGAAAAGAAAAGCAAAATTAGGGTATTCAATCAATAAAGCATCTAAGAGGTTTTTTCTGTTCACTGAATTTAGGGCAAAATATCAGTGTGTGTAGTTTGTCACCAATCTCTCCTTCCTCACAGTCAGTGCATATTCTAAGATGTATTGGTGTTTTCTCAGGCCTTCTGTGCCTTCCTGTTTCCATTGCTAAATTATGACAGCTTATTCTGAAGCGGCATATATTTCAATGAAATATATGCTGCTTCAATGAAATATATGCTGCTTCAATGAAATATATGCTGCTTCAATATAATATATATTTTAATGAAATTTCTTGTGTTCTTTGCACAAATATTTCCATTACAGAAGCAAAAATTGTGTGATCCCCTTTTGTTTTCAAGGATTTGGATGAATATGAGAACACAGCAGTAATTTCAGATGTCTCTATTACCTGAGACCGCTAAGTGGGATAGTTGGTGCAGGGCTGGCATCTTTCCTACCGATGGTCGTCTCACTGGCGCCCAAGAAATGCAAGATGACACCACTAAGGACATTGTCCTCATTGAGGTTGGCAAAATGGGGCTCTTTGTTCTTACGTTGTGCCTGCATGGCACGCTCCCCATCGTCAGCTGCTTCTTCCGTTCTAGTTTGTTGCAACTGTTGGTGGAGAGAACCAAACAGCGTGATTATTTTTCATCCCAAAATGCTTTGAATGTTTGCAACATTCTTCTGGGCCCATTTGAAATTGCAAATGATCTGAATCAATAGCACCTCTCATTTTGGGTTTAATATCAATCATTTTTCCTATCATAAGGTATAAGCAGTTGAAATTTTGTAATTCATTCAGGTCAATCACAACTCTATATAAGACTGGGGTCCTCTCCATGTTTGCTGTAATATCAGCCAAGGCCAGAGTTATGACATTTCTATTTCCCTAAATACTTATATTTCAAGCTCCATTATTTACTTCTTGTTTATCCTAACTGGTGTAAAAGAAAATGCAAAGCCAATGTTTATGATAATCTTTTATCCTCAACTCAATAAAAAACATCTTGAGCAAAATTCAATACCAAATAACATTCGGTTGCATATCACACTCTCGAAATGATACTATCCCAGTATATTTGAACCGAGTCCAGACATTCAAAATGAATATCATTACGACTGACATGATGCAACCCTAGTAAAAGCCTAATTTCTCTTACTGGTGCATGGGGGGGGGGGACAAAACCAGCCCTTGCCTCTTTTAAAAACCAAGTAAACAAATGAAAATGACATTCTTGTGCCAATTTTCAATTGATAGACCCAATAAGCTTGTGTTTTTATAAATTTGTTTTGCTTCCACCATTAGGTTTTCTTACCCTTGTATCCCAATCCATATCAGACATAGCTTCCTGGTTAGCCATGAGCTGTGCTCGAATCTCTTCCTCCATCTGTTTCTTCATGGCTTCAATTTCTGAAAAATTACCAATCAAATATGACATTTCAACATTTGAAATTGGGCTACAGAAATATGAAATAATAAAGTACTGGCTTTACAAGAAAATACAAATGCATGCCTGGATATTTTCCCAACTGGCTAAAAATAAATTTCTGATTGTCTCTTCTCCTATATAAATTCTAACATTTTTGGGCCACCTGTCATTAACGTCTATTTTTTTTTCTTTGAAAATTTTTTCAGGCCACTAAAGTTCAATTTTAATCCATTAATAAAAATTATTCCTTTAAAAATTTTTTGTCTTTATACTTGTCAATTTATGGCAGTTATCATTAAAAATCATAAAGCTAGAGCAGTAATACTGGAAAACATATATATATATATATATATATATATATGTGTGTGTGTACTAAGGGGCGGACCCATGATTTTGTAAAAGAGGGAGCACAGTGCCAAAAAAGTACACATTCAAGGGGGCAGTTTTGTTTGTTGTGTACTTAAGGTATGCCAGATTGGTTTCAAAAGAGGGTAACCCCCTTATGTAAATCCACCGCTGTATGTACAGCATATAAATCTCCCTTTACATATCTCCTGTTGAGAGCTAGAAGGATTTTAACTCATATCCTGAAATATAGAATGAACGCCCTTCTACCTCTCAGGTAAAGTGATATCCCAGATTCAGTTCGTAAAGCCTTAAACCAATCTTGCATGTTTACCTTCTGGGCTCATTCCAGCCGACCCTTCCATCGGCATCACTCCGCCTCCGAGCGACTTCTTCAGTCTGTCGTTCTCCTCCCTCAGCTCTCGGATGAGCTTCTCCACCGGGTTCTCGTTCACCACGGCCTTGTTCTTGATCTTCTTGGCACGGTCGGCATACCTCAGGGTTCCAAGGGTCTCGTCGTAGTTGATATCAGCGGGCGACAGGGCAGCTATCATGATGGTTTTACTGGTTAGAGAGAGATAGAGGAATGGTCAGTAAAGACACTTTAATTAGACGATTGAACAATTTTTATAATGGTTCAATGCATTAACATTTAATTTCATTATAATTTCATAAACCAATATTCCAATATACTACCTTCATGCAGGAGTTAATCACTGAATGAAATAAATATTTTTACTTTCTAACATCTTGCTTTTGTGTTATTACATGTTAATTGGTAACCATCTATGTGATAAAGATCAATGGGAGAGGATTTCTTCAGCCATGTTTCTTTAACAAGCCTATTTGTGCTTTTCATGATCATGCCGCTATTATTTATTACACTGATTTGTAATTGATTTTTGTAATATGCTTTTATAGTGGAAATAAAATGATTTTATTCATTTTGATTTGAAAGTATACACAACATTACATTTACAATGACATTAAACCTTTTAAGCTCTCAGCAGACATTAGGATAAATTTCAAATAAGCATAGTGTGCTCTAAAAACTTAAGTTGGAACAGATACTGATTGATGCATCCCACAGTGTGGAGTTAAATGAATAATTAAGAAAGCTCGCCATAAATGATTACACTGCTCATCCACCAACCCATCTACAACTGATCAGACGTCCATGACACACTCACATGCCTCTTGTTAACTGCTTCCATTCCAACATTTTAGGTCATTGCATCCATCACCATGATTTTACATAGAGGACTTCATATAGGTACTCAAACAAAGAGATTATTTCCTCCCTGAAACCTAAAGGGACACACATTAAATAATGAAGATCTGGGGTCTTCAATTCTTACCTGTTACCACCAAGGGCATTCTGAAGCAGCTTGGTAAGGACGGAGTCACGATATGGAACCATTGTCTTCTTCTTACCCATAGACAGATCAGCCAGGGCCTGTTACAGATGGAAGAACGATAGCTGCCATAATAAGAAATACTCTCTATACAATCAATAATTAGTATAGATCTCTTAAATAGATTTATAATTTAATTGAATATCATTTATTTTCATCATCACATCAGATATACATACAAATCAAACGATACGATGTAGATATCATGACCGAGTGAACTGTACTAGAATTGAAAAATATCTATGTAAGAGAGCTAATAGAAGAGGGTTCACACTGACTAGGCCCTTGCATTTTCCATTCTGCATTCTTTATACCAAAAGCTATTTCTACAATACTTGGTGATAATTAATATCATTCCAATTACCTCTTAATGTTTCCTCTTTAATTCCATGTTTTATCACTCAACAAGATTAAGCCAAAACACCCAGAGAGGAGTACTTTATACCTTTTAAGCCTAATGTGGCATCTCTTTTTACTAAACCATTGTTAATCTGACATTGTGTTCTGTTTATGTAATATCATACTATATGGAATAAACATAACAGTATATGTTATAATTTTATTAAAGCTGAATTTCTGATACAGTTTACATCATTATTTCAGTCCAAAATAAGAGATAGAATAACTAGACTTACAGAGATAACATTGCCCAGAGCTGACAGAGATTTGTTGATATTTGCACCTTCTTTTAACCTGTCTCCTGTAGCACCTGTTGAGTCTGCCCTTTCACTACCTGTAATTCAAATGAGAAAACATCAACACAAATTCATATCATCATTTCTATTTTTGAACACCAAATGAAATAGCAAAATGTAGTAACCAAACATATTTGCAATAATATTGTCTCTTCTACCAAAACAGATTGTTTCATTTAGGCAATCTAAAACTTGCTATTTCCCTTTCACATATTCAAAAAATATTTGTAAAATGTAGTTTAAAAAATGTTATCTATGTCAAAGGAAAGAGCAACCATGACAAAAAAATTTCAACTTCTTGTGCAGGTACAATATAAATGAAGCCACCACAAGTCCACTGAAAACCAGGGGGCTATATATATCCATCGAGACCAAATTAACAGACTGTTGAGTCTCAGCAGACCATATATTATGCTTAATGGAAATACCAAATATGGTGACAAGAAGCAGCTCTGATTAGCTCTCAACTTACCAGCCAAATCAACCAAGTTGATAACACTGGTTTTCTTCGTCTCCTGTCCCACATCATTCTTACTGATCTGATTGAATGTGATGGTGATGACAGTATGAGCTCTACTACTCGTAGCATTCATTTGTGTGGCTGCTACTGTCCTGTTGGCCGTGCCTGTGAGCAAGAGAAAAAGATGTATGAAAAACAATCGAAACCATTGCTCTGTTTAATTGTTGTAACCCTGCACCATATATCATAGCATTTTATAGATACGTATATTATGATTTCTTGCTCATATTATGTATAACCCTATAAAAAGAGTTTATTTGTTTAAAGGTAGAAATAAATCAGAAACTAAAAAGTATGCCGTTTGATTCTCCAATAATAAGATATTATTTCATGGGGGTAGGGGATATTAGTAGAAAAATCAGAAACCAATTATTATCAATATACAGTATTTCAAAACCAAGCAAAAATGGACTGATACTTTTTTATTACAACACCAAAAATGAAAATAAAAAGTCAGATCTTGGTTTTAATAATAATAAAATACTTGTAGAAATGAAATTAATTGTACAACCCTTCAGTGATTGACATTATATTTTGAAATGTCTTTGCAAGATATTTTTAGATACATGTTTACATTTAAATCATGAAATCCTTTGGACAAGGTACATGTATAAAAAGAAGTTACATGAACACAATGCAATCAAATTAGTTTCCGATTTGTTTTGACAATCAATCTAAAAAGCCAAACTTTCCATTATCACCCACATATATCAAAACTAAATTTCAATAGAGATGTTCAAACTGCCATTATCCATTATCTTTTTTAATTTCATAGATGCCATGCCCTTGACCACATGATTACAGATTGCTTTCCACACCATTTGCTATCCAAAACTCATTTAATAATAGCAACATCTCTATGACAACCATCAAACAAAGCCCAAAGTCTATTTGGCATGAATTATTGAATTCGAGCATTCCATGGTAGTCAATAGTCATACAGAGTGAAGTCATGATAACACTGCGTACACAACATTCATGGCGGGGAGTATTAATTGGTTCAAACTGAGAGAAAACATTTGACAGGCTGGTGAAAATGATAAGAGAAGAGATGAAGTAAATGATTAATGGTTGGTGATGGCTGATAATCTAAATCATGGTTACCTGGTGAACTATTCAAACATTATTTGTCTATTGCGAGCCAAAAGGGCATTAACCCTTTCGAGACCATTGACCACATTTTGTGGTTTTGCTCAATAACTTTTGATTCAGAGCTCTAAAAAATATACCAGATGCAAGAGTAGAAAGAGCAAAATTTTCTGCACACACTATGTCCATATTTATTGCATGACCATATTGCTTTTCATGCCAGAAATTTTGTGAATGAGAACAAGCTTTGAAATTCATAACTTGGAAACATACTGAGAGGTACAAAATCATTGTTTTTCATCAAAATTGGCAATTTTTCAACTTTTCGCGGAAATTCGTAACCATGTATATTGTTCTCAAATACATTACAAACCATGTAGCACTAAAAGAGAAATATTGTTGATGCCAATATGAAGAATGAAATGTGATCAATTTAGCCCTTGAATAATTCCTGTCCTGAAAGGGGTTAAGTCTGTATAAAACTAAGAGTTAACACCGTTCTGGCTCTCAGCAAACGATATGAGCCCTACTTCCAATTACAGTATTCATGCAACCATGATATCTCTTAGCTAAATTCATCGACAGATCTAGCCGTTTTGAGTTTCATATACACACTGGGTATGATTTTATGATCAATTACTGTCAGGTATAGATTTAATGGCATTTATCAACCAACAATGTATGAGCCCTACTTCCAAATTACAGCATTTACACATTATAACAATTTATCATATTTTGCTGCTTTCAGAAACAGAGCTAGTCGGTATGACAAAGGACTAGCTGCTTTGAATTTCAAATAGCTACAAAAGGTATTATTTTATGTTGCTGTTATTGTGGAATAAGGTTTAACAGTACGTATAGTTCAATTTTGAATGTTGACTGAATTACTGTACAAGACAATAATGACTTTCAATTCTGTCTGTACATGAAGTACACAGCTCTTAAAAGAGACATGATGTTAATTACAGACATATATTGACATCTTGTTACAAGTATACATGTACATGTATATGCATTATCACAGCTATAGCCATGTAGAGCATATACAACTATTGGGTACATAGGTTGTTTGTGTTTAATGCCTTTGCAGGGGGTATCATAAAAACGGATTATTGCATATTCTATTCAAACATCATGGAAGCACGACTAGTGCCTCAAAGAGAGATTACAAAGAGAACACCGTTTCAACTTTCAGTTATTCACACCACTCATAAATAAAACCGGACAGGGTGAGCAATTTGCTGATAATGGGTCAAGACTGGAATAGGGAATTTCCCCTCTGCTTTTCCCCTGAATTACACAATGGTGACTCATCCTTGGGGACAAAGACAAAGTTAAACATAAGGGGAAGCTATAGCAAGACAAAACCCAACATATCAAATCTTTATGGCAAACCCCCCCCCCCAAAACAGGGAAGAAACCATAACCATCTGTTGAGAGTCAGAACCCAGAAGGATAATAACTCTGATTTAAAGTACAGTCAAACCTGCTCCAGCAACCACCTGTATAGAAAGACCACCTGTCTATAAAGACCACAATTTTTGTTTCCCTTGAAAAGTGTTTCTCATTGAAACGTTTATTAAAGGAAACTGTACTTATAGACCACCTGCTCAAAAAGACCGCTTTTCTTGTCTCCCTTGAGTAGTCTTTCTATACAGGTTTCACTGTATATGGGTCAATGCGTTCTTGCTCTCTGGAGGCGAAATCATCTCTGAGATGCGTTACCTTCATCGACCTTCCTCTCGATCTCTTTATAGCTCCCCACGGCGGCCTTCTTGAGATTCTGCACATAGAAGAGGCCTTCCTTGGGGTTCTGCCGAACTGCTAGACCACCCTTGGGGTTGTTCTTCTGTAACAAGTCACGGACCTGCTCGTTGTAGATCTCCAACATGGAGAATGTGACTTCATATTTCTGGGGAGCGGGACAATTGAATACTGGTTATATAGTGCTGATATGATATAGTTATATATACGTATAGTTATATATATGTATATATACTTATGATATCAGGGTTCTTGTTAATAGCCGGTAACCGGCTATTTTTTCCGGCTGTAACGCCGATCGTAACCGGCTGTGGCCTCACAAAAAAAAAAAAAAAAAAAATATATATATATATATATATATATATATATATATATATATATATATATATATATATATATATATATATATATATATACATAAATATAAAATCAGTCTCGATTCAATTCAACAAGTCGCTATCTCAAATTTCAGTTTTCACAAGCTTCACAGTGGTGTTGTGAAAGCAGTCGTAAAGAAACGGGAAGAAACGGCTCTAAACACAGCCAATGCGCGAGAGATCGAGAAGGCAGAAGAAACGAAAATAAACTGACTCGACGAGAGCTATAAGCGCGCGCACTATAAGCCGGGGTTGCGGGTAATACACGATGCTAGGCTAAAAAAAAACAAAAACAAATGAAGAGTCATATATCACCAAAACTGACAATAATCTAGGGGTCTAAGGTCCTGTTTATATGATCAAAGAGAATTTATTTACTGTTTTGTAAATCTAAATGCTACGACATATTTCTACAAATTAATTTTGATGTTAAAATCAACTGCCTAACTTCCGTATACATACATACAACCCACAAACAGGTTCATACCGTGACACAAACCCGGCACAATTAAACCACGGTGGCAGCTTTACTCTCAACGAGGGCTCCCCAAAATTCAAGTCCATTGACCAAGCAAGGCTTCAAGACGTAACGCTTGTCAAAGTAAAGATTTGTGATCGTATTATTAATCACCATCAAAATGAAAGAAAACATCACAAAACACACAATAACAGTACAGATAAAGGCAAACTGGTACCTTGCTTTAGAAAATATTCCTAGCTAAATCCAAGAACTATCACAGAAGTTTCATGTTTGAAGAGCTATGGCGCAAGGTTTTTCAACAAAATAATCGATCCCAAAACGTATGAAGTTTCCCCCATTCCATACCCATGCAGAGGTAGGTTCGTTCCCCTGCTCCAGCGGCCCAGCGAGTTTGCAAGTTCTGCTAAAATGAGAGAAACGTCTCTGCACATAGCTATTGCATAAATTAATTTGCATACTAGCTCAACCAATGCGCATTGGTTGAGCTAGTATGCAAATTAATTTATGCAATAGCTATGTGCAGAGACGTTTCTCTCATTTTAGCAGAACTTGCAAACTCGCTGGGCAGCTGGAGCAGGGGAGCGAACCTACCTCTGCATGGGTATGAAATGAGGGAAACTTCAAATGTTTTGGGATCGATTATTTTGTTGAAAAACCTTGCGCCATAGCTCTTCAAACATGAAACTTCTGTGATAGTTCTTGGATTTATCTAGAAATATTTTCTTAAGCAAGGTATCAGTTTGCCTTTATCCGTATTGTTAATGTGTGTTTTGTGATGTTTTCTTTTATTTTGATGGTGATTAAGATACGATCACGATTCTGTACCGTATCTGTACTTTGATAAGGGCTTGTCACGTCTTTGCAGCAAGCCTTATTTTGGTCAACGACTCATATTCGAAGAGTTCCCCGACTTTGAAAATGAGTTAAAAAACAGGAAACAACCAATTAAAGTACAATTTGGTTTTACACTTTTCTAAATCATTTCTTTATGCTTTTGCCTCTAGATTTTGCCGTTTTGATAAGAACATGACTTGAATTTATCATGATTTTTTCATTTTTTATTTTTTGCTCAGGGGGTCGAAAATTGGGGGTGTGTTTAATTTAACAACAGCGGTTTGTACAACGTTATTTACGGTAATCCTAGCCTTTTCGTAACTCTGCAGTGTGGTAAATTTGATCATAATCATGAGAGTTCATTGTGTTCATTCACTTGTGCAAATCATATGACTGTAGGATATCAAAAATAGCTGCAGATATAAAAAAAAATCATGCATTCACTTTCTGAACAACATTGATTTTAAATAAAATAACACCAATGTCATCTGAGCTGGCATTTTAAACCTGTTTAGTGTTGCCTTGTTCTTTATTTAAAAGAAGTAATTTCCTTGTACATGTAGGGTCTGGAAGATTGGAAGAATGGAAGATTTTACCTTACCAATTCTTGCAAAAGCTAGGGGCTTCAGGGGGGCTATGCCCCCCTGAAGCCCCCCTCAAGGCGCACTGCCCCTGGACCCCGCTGGGGGCTTCACAGCCCCCAGACCCCTGTTGCTTTTTTGGAGTAACCGCCTTTGAATGATAAATTACCTGCTATCAGAAAAATTAGCAAGAACCCTTGATATAGTTCTGAACCAATAACATACATATTTTTATTCCCCTTTTATATCTAAAACAGAGAGTATTATTACCCATGCCTTCTTTGAATAACGGAATATAATCTAAAGCCTCAATCTCATATGATGCCGGAAACCACCTCCAAAAACTGCTTTGGCAAAAGAAATGATTATATAAGCATAGTGCATTTAAGATTTCTATATCTTACAACATGTAGATTGTATGTCCTCAGATACCTTTGCTGTGTGCAGCTCTCTATTCATCCCAACTAGCCATTCGTCTACATGTAAAATGGTTCTTATTTTAATGCGACAGTTTGTTTTGTTTTTGTTATTGAGGCAGTTTACCTCATCATGGAGACTTAATGGGCATGTCTGCTTACATGGATGTTCTATCCTCTTGTCACTTGCCATACAGAAAAATGCTGTGTTGGAAGAAGTTGATACTTAAACACATATACATATTGCCTCCTGAGGGCCAGAAGGGCATTAAGTCATAATCTCATATCATTCTGCAAAGAATCAATGCTCTGCTGGCTTTCAGCAGACTATTGAATTTGCTATCATGCCAGTGTAACAAATGAACTGTACTATACTTGGACAAACCCAAATCAGACTATCAACACATGTTCATTCGTTCATTTTATGTCTCCTTTGAAGGGGGTGGTACTCACTAATGAAAGCTGATTCCATAGGGGTCCGCTTTTCAGAATATTACAAAAGTAGAACAAATAACTGGTTCATAGAGCGCTATACTCACTGTGTCTGTAGAGGAATTTTCTATTGTCTTGAAGAGGGCATCACATGTGATTGGCACAATACCTCTGCAAAGGAAAATTACATATTTTTTGAGTTCAATGTGAGATTAATAATATCATAAATAATAATATGGTCTTATTTACCTAGGGTAGCCTCATCAGTACAAATACTGCCATTCCTGAGGGCCCTTCTACTATTATTACCTCAGCATTTAACAGGGTTAACCCCTATGATGTATCATAGTCATGAGTCCTCACCAATATACAACAGTACTCCAAATTGATTACTGAAATACTATGATATTATGCGATTGTATCTCCATGAACATTTCAAATTACTTTCTGATCAGGTGAGAGAAAAAAAAGTCCTAGGTGAGCTGAGAGTTTCCATAATCTTAACTTTTATGAAGAATACATTCTTATTTTCACAGTCATAAATATCACCTACAGTGCAATAAAAGAGTCAGATAATAGACAGCTGTTTCAACCTTACTGCATACTCTGGTAGGGTTAAAACTATTACAGCATATAATGGCTTAACAGACACGTTTCTTCATTAACTAATTTTTTAATCCTTTTTTTTTAATCCAAATCTTTTTCTGTAATCATATATATAAGCACAAAAGAGATTAATTTGCATCTCTTTTTAATATTATGATATAAAAATTCAAACTACAACAGCACAGGGTAACAATGGACATAACAGACTCACTTGTTCTGTCCATATCCAACCATAGAATATGATTTGCCAGCCCCAGTCTGCCCATAGGCGAATAGTGAACAGTTGAAACCTGGAATGAAAAGGTGACAGACAAATTATTTTTTAAAATGTGTTATTTCTTCATACCAAAACTTTCTAAATACCATTAAAAATCCTATGTTGAGAATTAATCATTTCAGGTCTGGGGGGTGTTTCATAAAGCTGTTCGTAAAGTTACGCATGACTTTACGAATGACTTAAATATGACAAGCCAAATGGGATGCTCAATCATTTTTAACTGCATCAACTAAAGCTGAACTGTGCAGATGTAGATTAATATTCTTATTATAACAAACATTTTTAATGCAAAGTATATTTTTTTGCCGTAATTTATTTGAGGTTATTGGAAATACATTCACACTTTGTTAAAACATCAGTAAAAACTTTGGGCATCCTATCTGGTACTTCATACTCGAGTCGTTGGTAAAGTCATGCGTAACGAACAGCTTTTAATTAATATGAAACACCCCCTGGACATAAATGAAAATAAAGGAGCATTACTTTATAACAGAGAACCTACAGAAATGAATAAGTAACAACGAATACCATTTTTAACATAATTACAAAAATTATGAATATCCATAAACCAACCAAAGAAAACCATACAAATTCACTGAAAATGTATGTAAGCAAATTAAAAATTTGGTATTAAAATCTGAATAAAACATTTCTGAATTCCCAAACATGTCACACACACTCTACTTGTTTTCTTCTAAAAATACTACATGTATTACAATGTCACCATCACTTCCATTGCAAATATTAATTAATTACCTTTAAAAGCATTGTCTAAGACACCTTGCCCCAAGTCATCGAAGACATTCTGTTGTGATGCGTAGTTACTGCCAGGTACCCCATGAAGAATGCCATCATCATCTTCTTGAAAACCATCGTGTGACCTGATGCAGCAAAAAACAATGACATTCCAAACATCCTGTAAGTTCTAGTTTCTGACAAAATAATATAATTTGAATAACGTTAAAGAGTATAATACTACTTATGATAATAATATTGAAGAGTATCAGTCATACTCAAGCTTATAAGTCTCAGTTTTTCATCAAAAAACAACAATAATGATTTACAGTATAATTAGCTCATTGTTAGATTAGCCATGTACAAAAAAAAATTTAAAATTCAATGGTGTTTTTTTCCCTAAACTCGCTTCCAGTATCATGAAATAATGGCTATCATCCCCGCACTATTGTTATTGTTAGTTGTTGAAAGATAAGTAAGACCGCCTTGTAACACAAATTTATTGAATTTTCCCAATGGCATTTTGCAAATTGAACATTAATTGCTGCATTGGTGTAGTCGTTAGGTTGTAAAGCTTACATAAAGTCCAACACATAGCTGGGGGAATAAAGTACGCTGTGTTGTACATGTCCTTGATATTTCTCGTAAAACCTACGGTGAACCTGTAAACGTTGCCAAACACGATTCCGCTAAAACAGGACAAAATAATAGCCTCGCTTTAATAACTAGAGGTCTGCTAACACTAATTAGCATCTACTCCCCTGGCTATCACTAATGCATTAAAAGTAAAGCACTGTTCAGGTTTGCATCAAGGCTTTCAGTTTTCCTGATTAGAGAGAGGTGATATAGAGGGATACTATATAGATGAAAGATGGATCGACTGGTAGACAGACAGACAGGTAGATAGATAGATAGATACATACATACATACATACATACATACATATAAATAGATACGTAGATACATGGATACATAGATAGATACATAGATACATATAGATGGATAGATACATACATACACACATACATACATATATACATACATACATATACAGATAGATACATACATACATACACAGATACATAGATACATACAAATAGATAGATAGATACATACATACATACATAGATCGATACTTATCAATATATCATCTGTTTGGAGCCAAAAGGGCATTTTAACCTTGTGTAAAATGATATGAGTTAAGGCCCTTCTGGCTTTAAACAGATGATATGGTCATAGTAGATGAATAGATCTACATTGATGACTGAACAAAAAGATGGACACATGAGTATAATATAGATTGAGTGATTCAATGTCTAATAGGTCGGTTCGTCAACCAAGTGAGATAGCACTCACTGAATGATTCATCGGTGATTAAAACCAATATATGGCTTGTGTATTCAATTTGTAAATGTAATATATTTCTTGATGACTTTTTGCATCAATTTCTTTCTCAAACATATTATTGTGTCATACAAATCCAGAGTATACTCTTTTCATACATTATTTGACAAGTCTTCACATATGATGATTCGCTTCCTATTAACAACTCAGAGCAAACCAATTGAGCAGCTAAAAATGCACAAACAATAGAAGTTTGCTATATACATACAACACATTAAATTAAATGTCATTTGCATGTATTTTATAGTATATAATGAATAAACCTTTGTTCTCTTTTAGAAAGTCAAATCTTTTTAAGTTCCATATGAAATGAGTAAACAAGAGCTAAGATGTAAAAAGTGAGACACTGTCAACTGAGTGTAATAAACATTATACTCATTAACATATTAAATTAAATGTCATTTGCATGTATTTTATAGTATATAATGAATAAACCTTTGTTCTCTTTTAGAAAGTCAAATATTTTTAAGTTCCATATGAAATGAGTAAACAAGAGCTAAGATGTAAAAAGTGAGACATTGTCAACTGAGTATAATAAACATTATACTCATTAACATATTAAATTAAATGTCATTTGCATGTATTTTATAGTATATAATGAATAAACCTTTGTTCTCTTTTAGAAAGTCAAATCTTTTTAAGTTCCATATGAAATGAGTAAACAAGAGCTAAGATGTAAAAAGTGAGACACTGTCAACTGAGTGTAATAAACATTATACTCATTAACATATTAAATTAAATGTCATTTGCATGTATTTTATAGTATATAATGAATAAACCTTTGTTCTCTTTTAGAAAGTCAAATATTTTTAAGTTCCATATGAAATGAGTAAATAAGAGCTAAGATGTAAAAAGTGGGACATAGTCAAGTGAGAATAATAAACATTATACTCATTAACATATTAAATTAAATGTCATTTGCATGTATTTTATAGTATATAATGAATAAACCTTTGTCCTCTTTTAGAAAGTCAAATATTTTTAAGCTCCATATGAAATGAGTAAACAAGAGCTAAGATGTAAAAAGTGAGACATTGTCAACTGAGTATAATAAACATTATACTCATTAACATATTAAATTAAATGTCATTTGCATGTATTTTATAGTATATAATGAATAAACCTTTGTTCTCTTTTAGAAAGTCAAATCTTTTTAAGTTCCATATGAAATGAGTAAACAAGAGCTAAGATGTAAAAAGTGAGACACTGTCAACTGAGTGTAATTAACATTATACTCATTAACATATTAAATTAAATGTCATTTGCATGTATTTTATAGTATATAATGAATAAACCTTTGTTCTCTTTTAGAAAGTCAAATATTTTTAAGTTCCATATGAAATGAGTAAACAAGAGCTAAGATGTAAAAAGTGAGACATTGTCAACTGAGTATAATAAACATTATACTCATTAACATATTAAATTAAATGTCATTTGCATGTATTTTATAGTATATAATGAATAAACCTTTGTTCTCTTTTAGAAAGTCAAATATTTTTAAGTTCCATATGAAATGAGTAAACAAGAGCTAAGATGTAAAAAGTGAGACATTGTCAACTGAGTATAATAAACATTATACTCATTAACATATGGGGCCATGAGTCTTTTTAACTAAATTGTATTGAACAGGGTGAATACATGTATAACAAAATTTGGAAGAAAATCTGACATTTTTTCCCCAAGTAATGATGAAGACCCTTTTAAGTTCTTCATTATATTAAAGAAATATAAAGGGTCTCTATCAATCCTGGGAGAGAAAAAAAAAACCCTTGTCAAACAAATCTTTCAAATTTACATCCCTATTCAATTCTATTATATAGTAGAGAAGATTGTGTGCAATATATATTTTCAGTAAAAATGGTAATATTCATGTTACTAAGAAATAGGATTGATTTCTATGATACTACCCAAGTAATTAAGTTCCCCTGATCAATACACATTGATTTGTTTCAACACCAAGCACTGTAATCAACCACTCTCGGCTAATATTGATGAGGGCTAGCTACGGGAAATTTGAAGAGTGTTACTGTGGGTAACGTGGTAAACAAGAAACATTATAAGCTGACAGATCAAGCAGTTAGCTTGCTAATTATGTGCTACAGTGCAAACAGAACTATTGCCATGTTTCCTTGATTCAAAGTGCAAAAATTGTACCAGGGCATTGTCACAAATGTTTTACAACTGTGAAAATTCCCTGATTGTACCTACATGTATCATTAATTCTGAACGAAAAAAAGCATTTAAGTATTTATAAGTAAAATATCATGATGTAAAATGTGACATTAATGATCTATAGACTTATTCCTTCAAAAATTCAAGAAATCAGACAAAAATTGAAGGACTATACCGGGTGTCCCAAAAAAAGCAGAACAACAGATTTTCAGTATTTGAGTACTTTGCCTTCAAAAAGTATATAATTTTTATACATCAATGGGTAAAGCATCTTCTACCAAAGAAAATGATACCAAGATCATTGAATTTGGTTAAGTAATTTTGATTCTATGCCCGTTTCCTAAAACACAGTCATTTTCAAATTTCGCTTGATTTTTGCGACCGATGAGTGTAAGATCGTATCGGGAATGAGTTTTAGTGAGCTGTAGCTCGAGAAAAGTGGAAACGACGCTAATTATTGTACATGCCATATAAAAGGCCATTCCCGACACATTTCTACTCTCATCGGTCACAAAAAACATGCCAAATTTGAAAATGACTATATTTTAAGAAACAGGCATAGAATCAACACTACTTTACCAAATTCAATGATCTTGATATCATTCTCTTCGGTAGAAGATGCTTTACCCAATGATGTAAACAATATATATATACTTTTCGAAGGCAAAATACTGAAAATCCGTCATTCCACTTTTTTGGGGACACCCGGTATAATGTGACAAACCCATCCATAAGTAAAATACAGATTTTCTTCACTCTACTTGCAACCATGGAATAATGAGAGCATTATAAATTTATACCTCCTGCACTGAAGAGAAAAATATGATTTTTTCATGACATTGTAATAATCATTTCAAAGTAGAACCAGCACAGCGGAACCTGGTATAACATTGATGCTCGTCCTCATTACAGTTTTCAGCAAAGCCTTGTTCCTCCATTCACTGAAGGCAAATCCGTGTTTTTGTGAATAGAGGGATTCAATCAGCGGGGGTCTTGTTATGTATGGTGTCCATGGATCATGCCATGGTAACAGTTTATTCAGGTTCTGCTCTAGCTGTCTGAGTGGCATGCAGCGTTAAAAACCGGCTTAACATTAGCTGGGAAACCACAGGGTATACATGTATAAGTGCATGTGACTATACTTTTTAACTTTGCCGTGTTGTCTAGAAGTTTAATGCAGATTTTGTTTGTTTATGACTAGATAATGGGGCACATAGCTGGGAGAAGGAAGATGGGAAAGTGTGGGGTTGGGTACCTCTGGATAAAATATTCTCATTCTCCTTTGTCATGTCAGGCCATGCAAGGGAAATTTATTTCATTCTTTTAATAAAGTGGTACAATGTCTTCCATAATCTAGTTGGGAGACTCTGCATTTTGAGCCCTCAGTTAGTCCCCTCTTAAATCTCTCTCTCTATCTCTCTCTCCCTCTCTCTCTCTCTCTCCCCCTCTCTCCCCCCCCCCTCTCTCTCTCTTCCTCTCATGTCAATAAGTTTCGCGCAATTTGTTGCATCTGCGCGTAGCCTGAATGTCATCAGAATGACACGTGCGCGCCACTGAGATCAGTGGTGCGCGCGCACAGAATCAGTCTAAAAACACAAAATATTTCATAACTAATTCATAAAAAGGCCAGAATTCTACAAAACCAGTAGAAGTCAAAATAAGAAAGGTCAAACCGAGAACTCTTACTCTTTTAAGAAACCTTTTAACTGGTTAACCCCCACCATTAACAGCACAGCTAACCAATTAACAAAATTACCTTGTCACTGCGAGTCGATTACTTTCCCCATAGAAACACGTGTAATTTGGGTGTTCTACGTTTTTGTGAGGCAACATAAAAAGGCCGTTTTCAAACAAAATTGGCCAGAATTCTACATATGAGATGATTACATTTTTATGCTCAGCAGCTTCTTTGTTTCTTCAATATTCATATTCCTTTTTAACTGAATTAAATTGTTAAAAAGTGAAAAAGATATAAGTATTTCTAAAAGTTGAAATTTACGTTTTTCATGATTAATGTACAGGGTTCTATGGAGGGAATCGCAGAGGGAAAGTGATACGCGCGCGCGCATGGTTGAGAATGCAACACACTTTTTGGTATGAGTACATATTACCCACCCAACGATGTACATTAACAAATTAAATTCATTTATTTTCATCTGTTACCTAATCTTGGTAATTAAAATGATGATAATGACTAAGATGTATATAACATCCCCACATCTTTCTTTCCATATTTAGGTGTTTCCTATTACATGGGCAGAATACTGACAATATACAATCAAAATTGCACAAGAACACCATAAACAGAATGGTTACAGACAGAGTCCTTCACCTATATGATGTATGACTAGGATATATCTGAGTTAAAATCCCACAGATAAATACAAATGAATTGCAAATTATATCAGCTACCAATGATATATTACCAGCCTTGATATATAAAGTATAAGCGTCCTAGAAATCCATCATTCTATAAGTACCTAATACATCTTCCCTATCAGATGGGAATGACTTTGCAATCTATATGCCATAGACAGGCCTAGCAGAAGATGATAAATAGATGATACACTAAAGTGCATTGGCCTACATGTACATGTATATAATACAACACCATACAATTGTCTCCATAACAATAATGAAATATAACAACAATCCAGCACCAACAGCGTGTAATTTAAGGTGGGTACGTCCTCACACCCAAATCAGGGAGGAATCAATAAAACAAGAGGTAATAAAGCATCTTTCTGGAATTGACATTTTACCAACCTAATAAAATTGTATGAAAGAAGAAGAAAATCTCCGCAGCAAATTCACAGCAAATAATTGTGAATATCAGTATTGCATAATACTGCTTTGATAAGTGAATATTCTAGAACCTAATCAGAGGGTTGTTATTAATATCTTATTTTATTACTCTATTCCTTTTGGGATCCATCTTGTTCTCCTCTACTTAACCTTTCCCTTTTGTTCCCCCAAAACATCAATACCACTTTATTAAAACTTTTTCATTAACCCTTTCAAGACAATTGACCACATTTTGTGGTTTGGCTCAATAACTTTTGATCCAGAGCTCTAAAAAATATACCAGATGCACGAGTAGAAAGAGCAAAATTTTCTGCACACACTATGTCCATTTTTATTGCATGACCATATTGCGTTTGATGCCAGGAATTTTAAAAACAAGAATAAGCTTTGAGATCCTTAAATTGGCAACACATTAAGAGGTTTAAAATCATTGTTTTTCATCAAAATTGGCAATTTCTTTCAACTATTCAACAAATTTCTAACCATGTATATTGTTTTCAAAGACATTACACCTTATTTGAACCATGTAGCACTAAAAGAAAAATATTACTGTTGCCAATTTGAAGAACAAAATGTGATCAATTTAGCCCTTAAATAATCCCTGTCCTGAAAGGGTTAACAATTCACGTTTTAATTGATTGCATCAAGTATTACACATACGGTAACTCACAGTCTTTAGAAACAAAAACCTCAAAGTTTTTATCTTTCTAAATTATGTGTTCTTAATCTCTGATCCCTGACATCCACTATATGTATGTCCAAATCTATATCAGATGCTGTTATCATTCATGTTCATTTCCTTTTGTTATTTATTCTTCATATCTTATCAAATGTTTATTTTGTCATTTCTGAAGAGATGTAAACACTTTGAGTCTTGTACATTTTAATGTATACAACAAGTATAGCAAATAAAATATGCTATGTCATATTTTACTTACATTTTGAAGCTCTTTTTCATCTTGAATTGTTAATATTTTTTTTTCTCTTTTGGTTTTCTATCTATGATTCATTTGTTTGTTTATTATGTTCATCTGCAAAGATATCTAATTTGATTTGGATAGATATCTTTTCTCAAGGCAAATGTCAATTTTATAACAAGAGCAATTTATAGCCTAATAAATACACTTTCAAAAATTCAACAAACTTTATGTAGAGTGGACCTACATGTACATGAACTGAGTTCTCTACAATAAAGAGTGAAAAATACTTTTTGTTCACAAGAGCACTTTTCATAAAGAAAAAGCGAGATGTTTTCATTGCTTTATATTGCCCATACATGTACTCTTACATATTTTTTTGTCTGGCTCCAAACAGATGATATTTTAGAACTCTATTGGAGCTTTCCAGCCAGTAAGTCACACCCTATATACATCCAAGCACTTTTTCTCGCAGCTGTAATATGTGTTTTATATTTATGCATGAGATGAGGTATAAATATGTAACGAGTCAAGTAGATGTCACTTGCACATGGCTCTGTTGACTTACCGGTACACTTGACGTGTCAACACTGAATATAAGTCAATAATTTATCTTTGACATATTGATGTCACTTAATGCTCTAGTAGACAGTCATGATTGATGCCTATTTCAAGGATAAACGCTACTACAGGCAACTAGGACACATGGGTGCCCAAAATCGAGGTACGAACCCCCAAAATATCAAAATTTCAACATAGGGCTCAATGCAAAATTGCAAATTTACCCTAAAATTTAAATCCTGGCCCCCCACTGACAAAAGTTGGTGTGGAGCCCTGCCTTTTTCAAAAGCATACGACTTTGCTCAGAGGATGGTGGGGATGCTAGCAATTCTAAAGCCATTTGGAAAACTTCATGTATACAACAATAATGTAAGCTAATATTTCATGTAAGAAAACCGAAACACAATCATTTTTATAACTCTTTAGGACATGTTTTCAGATTTTTTTTCTTCAAAATTAGTAAATATCAACTGTTTTAGGGAAAATTGAAGAGATATATATATATATATATATAGTCGTTTTGCAATTCCCCTAAAAAAGTTGCCTCAAAAGACTGCTTGCCCAAACAAATAAATCTTTATGACATAGCAACTCTCTAAACTATAGGATCCCTAGCCTCTCGGCAAATAGTTCAGGTTTATTTATAGTCTGACCCAATGTAAGCCCATTACTATTTGCTATGTGGTGAATGACGAACTGTCTCAATGCAAATTGGAATCTCTGGACTTCCATAAAGGCTGCACGCTTGATTAGGTCCCCTCAGAAGAACCTCTTTGTTTGCATTGCAATTGGGTCTGAGCACAATGGGGGTAGTTGCTACGGAGACCATAAACAATGCATGTCGTTCAGCTACATGTCTCACCCACCTGACATGCTCAAAATGTATACTGTTACTACTATACAGCACCGATGGACACATGCTTTGCTAAAAATATGAAAAACAAAGAAGCATCACTATGTTACTTAAAGATTTATCATATACTGTATGACACATAAAATATCTGTTACAAATTTGATAGGCCTATGAATTCCTCTCCAGCTTCTTCATGAAATTCAAGTCATTTCTCTCTCTCTCTCTCTAGCTCTCCCTCTCTCCCTCTCTCTCTCTCTCTCTAGCTCTCCCCCCCCCTCTCTCTCTCTCTCTCTCTCTCTCTCTCTCTCTCACTCACTCTCTTATTTGTAATTTGCATGTATGGATTGATGTTCTTCCCCTTTTGATTGTCCATCCAAGGATGATAAAATTGATTTAACCCTTTCAGGACAGGAATTATTTAAGAGCTCAATTGATCACATTTTGTTCTGCAAATTGGCAACAATAATATTTTTTTTTTAGTGCTACATGGTTCTAATAAGATGTAATGTCTTGAAAATAATATACATGGTTAGGAACTTTGTCGAAAAGTTGAAAAAGTTGCCAATTTGGACAAAAAACAATGATTTTGAATCTCTCAATGTGTTGCCAATTTAAGGATGTTCAATCTTATTCTCCTTTTCAAAATTCCTGGCATCAAACGCAATATGATCATGCAACAAAAATGGACACAGTATGTGCAGAATTTTTTGCTCTTTCTGCTCATGCATCTAGTATATTTTTTAAGGCTCTAAATCAAAAGTTATTGGGCCAAACCACAAAATGTGGTCAATTGTCTCGAAAGGGTTAAGAGCTTCTTGTTCAATAGTGGTTTAACTTTAATCCATACTATGCGCATGCCACTTGAATAAAGATATGATATCAACACCATTTCAAAGATACATGTACTGAGATATTTGATCTGCAAGGTACATGTAACTAACTTGAAGTGTGTTCTGAATAGAGTCAATTAACCTAGTACTTGCCAAATACTTATCAACCATTATGCAATTAGATAAAGTCTTGTCAAACCTGCTATTGTTGTGTTATATCTACTGACAATAAAGGACATATATTTCATTAACCAATTATGCTAATTAACTCTACAAACATAGTACAAAGCCATGACAATCATGGACATCCAATTTCTATCACAACTAATTACCTATACCCTTAATTTGTGGGCATGACAGTATACAGTTTAGAAGCAGGGTAGACGAATGGTGTATGGAGTCATTTAAACATGTAAGCCATGACAATTTTTATTGTAGAGATATTTGAAATATATTGCACATATTTATGTTCCTCTTGCAAGTATTGTAAACACAAAAGGGAATCACTAGTAGCAAGATAATCATTTAAAAACGACCTGATTCTTACTTTAAATGATCTAAATGAATCTTGGCATGGAAAAAGACACAGAACCTACATCAATTTATGATTATACCTCAATGTCATTTGACTTCCAAGTCTCAAATCCTTATAAGATTTTGTTCAAAGAAAATTAAAATTTCAAAAGGGAAATATCTAAAAGGTACTTGATAAACCTTTTGCTGCTCTGCAATTCTCATACTATTTTCTTGGAATACCTGTCCAGGCATAACCCTCTCCTTCCTCCTACTTATTTCCTCAAATAAAAAGACATTTCACACATTTTTTGTCTCATCTCTAGTATTTTCTTGTTGGGTACAATTTCTGTGAAGGTACTATGCAGCGACTGTTACTTCCATGCTCAAGTGTATAATTCAGTAAATTCACTCATTAATTTTTCATAAATATCTTGTGTTTGATAAGCTAGAATTAAACACAGATACCGACCGAAAGAAAGCTTTCATTTGAAACCGCTGAAGGGGATCATTTCCCACGGAAATTTTACAATGCACATATTCATGAGGAAAAACACAGCGGAAAGAGAAATACAGGTACTGTGAGGCCATTAAATATTAACAGCTCAATTTGGTATATCTGGTTTATTATACCAGGTATCCTGAGCCTTTTCATCTGGCCTTCATGAATGAAGGAATAGGCGACCATTACAACTGGTTATATTTTCAAAATATAAGATATAGAGATCGAAATCTATGAATTGCAAGTCAAACTAAGTAAGTATTGTGAGGACATTAAACATTAACAGCTCAATTTGGTATATCTGGTTTGGTATGCCAGGTAGAATACATTCCAAGCTTTTTCATCTGGCCTTTGTGAATGAAAGGGGAGGCAACCGCCACAATTAAATTAGGTATTTTCCACAAAAAATTATAAGATATCGAAATCGAAATCTATGAAGTGCAAGTTAAACTAAGTAAGTCTACATTATTTACAATAACAGTTTATTCTCTACCCTCTTTATTTTTGTTTTATATTCATAAAATATATGTTCATATTTGAGAAGAAACAAAAGTAAATGGTATATAAAAATTAGGCGAAATGGGATGAGAAACCATTAGTACATCTTACTTGGTCTTATAAAACTCTTTATAGATGTACACAATCATTGTTTTTGGTCATTTGCATATTTATATTAACAGAAGAAAGTAAATAATAATGGAATGGCACCATATAAGAAGCCCCTGATTCCATGCAATGTGTCCATACAGCAGATGTCTTTAACCATTTCTTTCATCCAAAACTGAAAAATCTCTTTGATATAACAATTAGTTTGTGGCAGTGATATCTAGTGGTACCAGAAAAAAACCAATAGGCAAATGGTACCATCAAGCGATTTTAACTTTTGGATGAAATAAATAGATAAAAGACTTACTCTATTGTTGTACAGGACTGAATTCCCCTACTAGCGCATAACAACCCATGCAATATAAAATGGATAACAGTATATTATTCTAATCATCATGCCGCTTTCATGGCCTCACTTACTTCATTCCTATTTTCATGGGAGATTAGGATCAATTGCCATTTGAAAAATGATCAATTGATTATCAATGAAAATCATTATGTGTCCTGGCAACAGGGAAAATACTGGAAGTAGCCATGCAGGTAATAAAAATGGAGGTATAAATGAATCTATTCCTCTATTCCCAAAGGGGTAATGGAATATATGTGACCCTCCACCACAAAACGACCAGTAAGTCGGAAATTTGGGTTTTCTTGAATTTCAGCACAGTTTGAAAGCTTAGAGTCTAACCTCTAAAATGATATATAACTTGTCTTGTACAGACTAAGCAAACGCTTATATAAATTACAATGAGAATGTCAAAGTGTCAGACAGGCTAATGACCAAAAACAATAGAGGAAACAGGCTCTAAAGTAGAGTGACCATTTTAGAGCGCCAAATCTGTGTCCTATTGTTTGTCGCACAAAAGATTGCGTCAAAACTCCCTAGCCTACACTATGAAGTTTTAATTGGATTGAGTTGAAACTTTTCATACCTTTAGAATAGATATATTTCTTTACAAGTTTATTTAGTTTTTGAACATCAAACAATGCATAGTTTTTAAGCTATACCAGAAAAGCAATGTGAAGTACGATCCAGCAAGCTGATACACAAAGTATGAATGTCCAGGAAAATATGGTCATTTTGAATGAGAGAAAAATATATTTCAACAATGTTTTTTACCCTGATATTTTGTTAGATGGTAGATTGATAAATTAACTTTCAGAAAATACAAAAACTTAAAATAAAAATTTCCACCCCAAACAACCTTTTTCAGCTGTTTACTCTAAAACTCCTGTTGCGACTTATTGGTCGTTTTGTGGTGGAGGGTCACATATGGAATATATTTCACACAGCTCTATGCTTGATATTAATATCCAAGGCTTTAGCGTGGTCGATTACTCCTAATTACCAATAAAGATAACATGAGATATTTTTTATATAATTGTAATACATATCCAAAAGCAATATTTCTCTCCTGGATTCATTTTCTAGATTATGCCCAATATGTGGTCACACTGAAATGAAAATGGGAGATACCCCAATCATAGTATACTCATGCAGATTATCCTTTACTTGGCATTTTCTATTTCAATGTTTGTTTGTTTGTTTGCTTGTTCATTTGTCTTATTTTATCATAACCAATGTTACTCCCTAGCGATGGATTAAATATCACAATTCATGCAATGCAACCTTGTAAAATAGTTCAAAAAATAATCAATTATATAACAAAATGTGTAATGCAACCTTGTTAAAGAACAGTCAAAACAATAATCCATAATACCATAATTTCATGAAGTGTAACCTTGTGAAAGAACTAACACAAAATCAATTATATCAATTTAAGTCAATGTAACCCTGAACTAACAGTTCGGAAAAAAAAAAAATAGTTCTATTCATTGTAATGTAGGATTACACAAGGTCTAACGGCGAAAAGAGATCAATTACATTAAAATTTCACGGAGTTTAAAGTGTACCAACCACCTGAAAAAAGAATTTGTATACCACTAGGAAGTATAAACTTAACCTCAAAGTACTTTATCTAAAATTCTATAGGTCATCAGTTTAGGAGTATGAAGGAAATAAAGGATAACATAAAGATGCTCGCGCGGAACCGAACCTCCGAGTTGGGTTCTGCGTGAGCCCTTAGCTTGGCGAGCGCGTACGGGTGCATTGAGTAGTCTACTCATGAGTCGCTTTTATGCTTATAGAGAGTATAATTAAACTTGTAATATCTCTATAAAAGTGATATTCGAAGCCCATATTTGGAATATAGTAGAATGACATGGAACCTGTAACATACAGAATAAAATATTTTTTGGTGATTGGGTACCTTTAAACTTGTACAAGAATTAATAGTGACACAAGGTCAATCATGTATCAATCTGACATGGAAGACAATAATAAGGGTAAGTTAAAAAGGAATGTTGTGTATCATCATACCTTTTTACTGTTCATTACAAGAACAAGTTCCCCCTACCCCCTCATAAGCATTCATTGTTGACCAATATTTATTAGACTGATTTCTACAGAATGGAATGGTTTGAAAACAGACAAGCATAAAGAATAACATATCACACTTACCAATATGAGTAATCAAATGTGAACTGTGAAAATAAAAGAAATGAAGAAAAAAAATTGTTAAAATCTTAAAAAACAATCAAATTTTCTTTTATCATAAATAACCTCCTCAAAAATTTTAATTAGTCTGGCCTGTCAAAGTCAGTCCATATCAAAGTGACCGCTTGGTATTTCATTCAAATGTTTACTTTGTTACTAGGAATAAATTTGTTTTACAAGTTGTTTGTTGTTTGTTCTCCGTTTAGTACTTGAACAAAGTGCAATATCTTCAAAAACTGAATAAACTTGGGCTTGGATGTCCAAATATATAAGATTAGTTACAGTGTTTTCACAAGCACCACAAACACCCAAGATGGAATATGTAAGTGGGTATCTGACTGGGGGAGGGATAACCTGATCAATAAATATCAAATTTTCTTGAAGCAGATATTAGTTGTAGGCAGTGACGCAAATCAATTTTGAAATTCGGGAGGGGGGGGGGGAGGGGTGACCACATGATTTAACTTTTGTACTTGTCCGAAATGTCTGAAATTTTTTTTCTGAAAAACCCCCCCAAAAAAGAAAAAAAAAAAGGTTATCAGATTTTTGGGGGTCTAGTTTTCCTCCCAAATTCCCTGACAAGCAAAAAAAAAAAAAAGGTTATCGCATTTTTCTGGCTTTTGTTTTCCTCAAAAATTCTCTGACAAGCAAAAAAAAAAAAAAAAAAAAAAAAAAGGTTAGACATTCGCCTATCTTCAAAAAGGTGGGTGACTTGTCCCCCTGCCCCCCCCCTCCCCCCCCCCCCCCCCCCCCCCGGATTTGCGCCCATGGTTGTAGATAGGGATTATTTGTTGGGGTATTTGCAATATGAATGCAAGTACACAACCTCTGCTGGTGATATAAGCTACCTATCACATGCAAAGAGGGTCTTGAAGGGCAATCCAACCTTGGTAATAAGATGATTCGTGTGAAAGCAGAAAAATAAGAAAAACAAGATGGTGAAAGTTCGAAAGAAATTGGATAAGGATTAAGAAAGTTATGGATGTTTGAAAAATGAGATCACTACATCTATGTGAATCTCAAATTGGCAATTTGGTGAGTCAATTGTGACATTTTTGTGGACAACTCTCCTATTTGTCGTACACAAAAATATCATTAATTTGCGGTTTTCTTCAAGGCGCTTTTACCCTCGGGGCAGTACTCAAAATATATTGGAGATAGCATATTGTTTTAGGTCCTCATGAGCGAAAAGATCCTACTGAGTAATGCATTTTGAAAAAAAAGTGACATTTTAGTCATTTTGTGTGTTAGAGTGAATGGGGGAGTTGTCCACAGCTACATCACAGTGACATTACCTATTCGGCCAATTTGAAATTCCCATATGCATAGTGATTACAACTTTCAAAAATTCATAACTTTCTTATTACTTGTCCGATTTCGTTCAAACTTTCACCAATCTGCTTCTCTGATTTTTCCTCTTCCTCTGAAAGCAACTTGCTATTAAGGTTGGATTTCCCTTTAAGTGCAAATACACAGTATTACATATTTCTAGACTCATTTGGTTCAGGTAGATGTGAAATGGACAGATAGATAAAGAGGGGTTTGTTTCAATCTCAAATTTGACAAAAAAACTACAGCTTCATTGTCAAATATCTGGCAGTTTTGAGCATGCCTTTTTTGACACTGCATGCTCTTCGCACTAAAACTACTAAACCAAAGTCCAAATATTATCAGGATTACAATCTACAGCATACATCCGCCATTGGATAACACAATGATCTGTACCCATTCTGGTCAGGGTCCTTTTCCCAGAATGAAAATCAGTTCATATTCCCCTATTACCCCCTAATTCAAATTAGATAATTTAGAACTGCAAGATGACAGCCAAACAGCTAAGCTTGTCTTTTATAACACAATTCCATTTCGATACAGAAATATTACATCTATAACTATAACTCAGATATGACTTTAAAACGTGAAAATACTTACAGATCTGGGTTCATCCTCTGCAAAGAAAGAAAAAAAGAAAAAGGAAAAAGGAAAATTACTAGTTTGCAGGATTTCACAGTGGCAGGTGGGTCATTTCATCAGGTTGGGACATTTTGGATGAAATAGCTTGTATCATTTAAAATATCAGCAGAATTGATTCAGTAATCTTATGTAATATTAAGATTAGGGTAATTAATCATTTCAGAGGTTTTCTCTCCAGGTACACTGGATTTACTTTAAGAATACCTTAAAAACCTTAATTCTGATGTAACATTGACATGGTGTCAACATTTTTGGCTTGTCAAGTTTTTCCTAGTTTTTCATATCTTCTGACCAAAACTAACATCCTAAACTTAACTGTATCTGACCCAACATGAACACTGCATCTAAAACACCTGCTTTCACGAATTCACGATATTCAGCTTCTTAGTACAAGAGAAATAGCAAATTTGTCACTTTTTTTGAAAAAAAATTGTGGTGTCATGTTACATCATCACTCCCATTTTACATTTTTCTTTTCTGTCTGCTCTTTGTGTACCCCAGCAACTCGAGAAATGGTATTTTTTCTGTCAAGATGTATCCTCAAAACAAAATATACAAAATGTTTCAAAATTATCCTGAATGAAATAAGAATATTTTCATTTATATGGTTTGGATTTTTGATGTCACACCATTGCAGTGGAAAATGTTACGTCAGAGTTTGTTTTATTTTCAAAATACCACATCAACCCCTTGAATTTAAACATATTAATTATGCAGAAGAGAGAGGTAGAAGCCTGAAAACCACTTAGTTTGATGGATAATCCAGTGACTGGATCAGCATGGGAGTGCTGACATAACATTGACAACGAGTTAGTGTTACGTCAGCATTCACATTTTGTTTAAAACAAGTTTTCCACCATATTATAATATCAGTTATAAAGGGAAAAGTTTTGATCTGTTGTCATAGCATGTATTGTAAATATATGTATACTTAATTATTTCCCATCTATTGGTTAAGTACCAGAAAAACAAAGAAAATGTGATTTTATGACGTTAACACTGACACCGCGTCAATTGTTACATCAGAGTGACTCTTTTAATCATATCATTTACTGAAATATTAAAATATTTCAATAATCAGATATGAATATTACATTTGAAAAAAAGAAGAAAACCTGCTGATATTTTTAATGATACAGGCTATGTCACACAGTGATAAAGGAGAGTGATGATCACTTAGAAAATCTTCCCAAACCTCTTCACTTATGTTAGTCACATCTGTCACTGATATTTAAATATAATTCAAACATTTAACACTTTGATAAATGATAACATACACATTTGAAACAAGCAAAATACTGACAGAAAATTACACAATCTCATAATATGCAATAAATGGTTTACAGCAGTGCATTCATCTAGAATATTGAAAGCCTGATGTTCAGACACCCCCTCTGAGCAGAAATCAGTATAGGAATGCAAAAGCCCTAGAATGATGAGTGAAAATTTTGTTAAATTTTACAATTAATGGTAGCCAGTAGTGTCGCCTCTAGCTTTCAGGGGCCAGTTTCTTGAAATCATCATAAGTATAAGTTCTTTGACATTTGATAGAAACATGTATTAATTCTATAACATGTTTCAATGGGATGTCCATGAACCGAGACTTGTGACGGTTTAGGTAAATCAACCCTAGGATTCTATTGTGAACAGTGAAATCATCTTCTTTAAAGTTTAATCCAATAGAGTTTTCCTACTTTCATATTTGGAGTTTATCATGAATGAGACTTACTTGGCGCTTCTGGATTGTGCATCTTGGTGGTGGCTCCGGACATCTCCACCACACATTTTGCCCCTCTTTCCTTTTCCCTGAAACAAATAAAACAATATAATATCCACTTACATACAAATAATGACTTGAAACTGGCATCCATGACAAATGGTATCCCATTCTATTCTTTACTTATTCCTGAATGTTACATTACTGCACAAACGTAGTAAACAATGTACTTTTGTCAGATTTAATGTTAATGATATGTGACTTTGAATACGGTCATATTGGATTGAGAATGAAATGTAAAAATGTAAAAGGAATCAATACAAATCTTTATTTGTTAAGTTAATACAGGGTATAATTGTAATATGGAAGTGAGATTTCTTGCATTAAGTGATATTGTTTTACTATGATACATTTTCTGAGTCTGCTTCTGTGTATTTTCCATTTTTTGCTGATAAAGTTATTCACTAGCTATTATTATTTGTGATCTTACAAAGGCTAGCATGCAACCAGAACAGTGCAATATTAACTTACCTTGAGTTGAAAGGCCGGACCCTCACGGCTACTTTTACTCTGTTTTTAACAAAGGAAATAAGAATGAAATTATCATACAGTAGTCATCATCACAAATCTCCCCAGCTCGAGTAATTTTATGGTGGGACAGAGTCATGGTCAGACCCACTTATACATGTACAAGCTTATCTGAAGACCCATTTCCCTGGTTTCGCTACCTGCCTGGGAGACCTCACACACATTAATTGCAATTGGCAATGCAACCAAAATCTGGTTTCAGCGAATTATGATACCATGCACACGGAAACTGACGACTTTGTGCCTTTGAAATAATAAATAATCCTATTACTAACTTGTCTTTAAAGAATATATATCCTGTAACTAGCAAGTTCATAATTTCATGTATTTAAAAAAAAAGCTGTAAAAAAACATCACTTTTTTTCTTCTGGACAACTCTGTAACCAGTCTCTCTCTCCCTCTCTCCATCTCTGCCAAGCCGGCGACACTTAATTGGGCATGAGAACTCAGCCCCTTTACGAAACTGGGCCAATATGTCCAGAAATTAAGTTCACCGCTCTTCTTTTTGTCTGAAAAATGTTTTATCATATATGACTGACTCGTCATTAAAGGGGAAGTTCACCCCGAAGATTACTTGAGTTTAAAAAATGCAGAAAAAATAAAGAAAAATATTGGCGAAAGTTTGGACAAAATCCGTTAAAGAATAACGGAGTTATGGACTTTTGAAATTTTGATTTTGTGACGTCACATGCGAGCAGCTCCTCCATTATGTAATGTGATAAATATTCCATAAAATACAGTTTTCTCAGAAAATTTAGAATATTTTCGTCTGTGCATTTGATATATTGTCAGAAATGTTATTCAATACTAGATTCTGAAAAGAAACAATATTAATTTATCGTGGAACGTAAAAAAAATGCGAATATATGGAATATTTATTACATGACCAATGGGCAGCTGCTCGCATGTGACGTCACAAATCCAAAACTTTAAATTCTCATAACTCTTTTATTATTTGACCGATTTTCATCAAACCTTCGCCAATATTTTTCTTTATTTTTTCTGCATTTTTTAAACTCAAGTAATCTTCAGGGTGAACTTTCCCTTTAACCCTTTCGAGACAATTGACCACATTTTGTGGTTTGGCCCAATAACTTTTGATTCAGAGCTCTAAAAAATATACCAGATGCATGAGTAGAAAGAGCAAAAATTTCTGCACACACTATGTCCATTTTTGTTTCATGACCATATTGCGTTTGATCCCAGGAATTTTAAAAAGGAGAATAAGCTTTAAAATCCTTAAATTGGCAACACATTGAGAGGTTCAAAATCATTGTTTTTTATCGAAATTGGCAACTTTTTCTACTTTTCGACACTTCTTTTAACCATGTATATTGTTTTCAAAGACATTACCACTTATTACAATCTTGTAGCACTAAAAGAAAAATATTATTGTTGCCAATTTGAAGAGCAAAATGTGATCAATTTAGCCATTAAATAATTCCTTTCCTGAAAGGGTTAATCTTAATAAGAGATGAAATCTTCCTATCGCTAGTTCGAAAATCTTAAAAGAATAAATGATCCTATTGCCAACTTAAACTTGTCTTTAAAAAATTTATCCTCTAACTAGCGAGTTCATGTGTTTAAAAAACGAGCTGTAAAACATCACTTTTTTTTTCAACTGGACAACTCTGTAACCAGTCTCTCTCTCTTTCTCTCCATCTCTCCCCTGCCGGCCGGTTTACTTCTCTGATCTTCCATACATTAAAACTCATCAGCACTTATAACTCTTGTATGTGGATTATACTTACGACTCTCCTCCTCCCGACATTTTGGCCTTTCTAGCTCTCTCGGCCTATTATTTCAATTCCTGATAACCAGTATATTCCAAGGAAAGTCCAACACAGTCCAAGAAATTATAGTGACAACTCCAATTAAATTGTAGTCAGTTATTATATTACAGCCATTTTTTCCAATCACGTTTACTTCCAAGTCACACACATACCCGTTCCAATGTGTATTTAGTACGGATTTTGTATGTGCATTGAACTGGCGTAGGGGCAATAATAGGGCACAGAGCGTGTGCGCACCAAGGCAACTGGGAATAAATTGACGTTAACTTTTTCGCCCCATCCAAATGAAAATGGGGTGTTTTCTTAAATACATAAAATACAATCTATTCATTACTGCATATTTGACCGTTTATCAACTCTTTATAATTATTCATGTAATTTTGTTTACTCAAAATATATAAAAATTTGTTATATGTTTAATTTTTAAGATAACAAGTGGAAATTATCACTCTAAATACCCTTTTTTAAATGTGGACTCGTCCAATAAAAATGCTGATCTTAAGTACAATAGGACAACAGGTGATTATTTATGTGGAAGAGGTATCGTTTGAGAGATAAAATAGATTACGTAACATGTTGTAGGCAACGAGTAACAAGTGTTGGCTTCTTGTCATGGTGGAATTAAGAAGAAAGAAAACGGGGAAATAAGGGAAAATATAATTATACTAACGGGGAAGTACACAATATAAAAAATAAAATACTGGACCTATGTACAGAAAATGTATATTTTTGGGGATTACGAGAAATAGACGATCTGAGTAAATGATGTCAAAATATCATGAGGTGATATACGAGTCCATAGCGTAGGTACATGAGGAAAGGGACACATGCCCAAATGGAATGTTTGAAAAAATGAGGGAAAGAAAAAGAGAAAAGGAGGGGGAAAGGAAGAGGGGTAAGGGAACGTGAACCGAATATGCTATGACCAACTCTGAATACTGCCCCTAATTAATGACCTAATTTGTATTGATCCACCTAGTAAAACAGGCGCCCCCCCTCCCCCCTCCAGATGCCAATGTTACGTCACTCACTGGTACGGTTTATTGTGGGGGGGGGGGGTGTTGGCAATATATATATATATATATATATATATATATATATATATATATATATATAAACTTTCAGTCACCCCTTAATGCTGACAAGTTAAAAATCAATTAATAATGATAATAAAGATAACGATAAAGAAAATAAAAGGAATTCCCCGGGTCTCATCTTTCCATAGAGTTCCAATCTAATTACTTTGCAAGTTAAATTTTCATTCATTGTCTTTTTCAGTCGTGGATCAAAACATGATGAGGAATTGAGAGTGACGTACTTGAAAGTACGCTTCTATTACGTCACCGTCTTAAATCAATAAAATCGATTTGGGATATAATTGGACGAGTGAGGGTCAGTGTAGTGCAAAAGCGTTAGTCAGCAAGACAGAGACAAAATTATCAGCCATAACGAATGAAATTACAAAGATGATTGTAAAGAATATAAAATATATGATGACGCTCTGGCGGATCTAGGATTATTTTATTCCGGGAGGGGGCACAAGTTTGTGTCCAAAATATCTGACAAGTAAAGAAAAAGAAAAGAAATACCAGACTTTACCTTCGGAGGGGAGCATTTTATTAGGGGCCTACGTTAATTGTTCCATGTGCCCCCCCCCCCCCCCATCCACCACTAGGATCAAATTGCACCAAAACAAACAAACAAATAACTGAATGAGAGAGAGGAAAATAAAAGAAACATTATCAGTATAAACAGAACGTGAGAAAAACACAAACTAATTTCAAGAGCATTGACTTAGGAGATTACCCCCCCCCCCCACTACTAAGGTATCGCTTTTCATTTTCCTTAACTTGCCATTAATATCATATTGCAGGCCTATTTTCATTTTGATAATCGTTTGCAGGTCTTCTTGGTCAGACCGAATACCACTGTGAGTTTTGACCGTTATGTCAATATTGCGGGACAGTCATCAAACAGATGGACCTTTGGCAGTACTTGAAGGTGTCTGTTGATTGGTGCTTATGGAGGACAACAGGAAGAGCGACGGCCATAATCACTTAATCATTACATTTAATTGTTCGGCATAATTGAAACCAATCGAAAACAAAGACAATTTTGTTTTAAAAACTTAGGCTGGAGATCTTTTTTTTTCAGAAAGATCGAAAAGGGGTGAAAAGAGGATGGATCAAAGGGGCCAGGAAGAAAGAAAAAATGTCCTCTTCGAACACTTTTCTCCTGATTTCACATATTCAAATTTCATTGGTGGTAATTTTTATGATTAGAAAGTTAATAATAGCGTATCCTTAAAAGCAATATAAATTGGGGGTGATATGGGTTGCAGAAGGCAAAACACGCCAGTGCTAGGGGTCTGAGGGGGTACCCTTAATATAAAATTTTGAGCATTTAATTCATTTTCAAGAATTACAATATCATACTTTCATACTGTCATACTCAAAAGTTGTTTTTTTTTTTTTCTTTCTTTCTTTTTTTTTTTTCTTTTTTTTTTTTTTTTTTTTAGACTGTCACTTTGATATTTTTCTGAGCCTGAATATCAATGGAAAAATAGGGGGTCACATCCGGCCCGTGCCCTCTCTTCTGAACACAACTCCAAGTTTGATCCCCTCTCCCTTTTTGAGCTGATGACTTCTTTTTTTTTCTCTCTCTTTTTATTTTTTATTTTTTGCCTGTCAGGATTTTCCGACTATTGGGCCCCTCTTTTAGAAAATCCTGGATCCACCCCTGCTGAATATAGGGGGAGGGGCATACACTGGTTGGGCTCCGATCTGTGCTGGATACGCCGCTGACTAACAAGCTCTGTGGACTACTCGATTCAACCACTGACCTCTCGCTCTATCATGTCTATACATATCTCCCCTTTCGAGCTCTTCCCATCATTCTGTTCTATACACAGACAGAGATGGCGCTATGTCGCCCCTGTCATGGCTAGTGTTCTCCCAACTTTACTTAAAATTAAATTTTCATTATCATTTGCATTTCCCCATGATCTGATCATGAAATGCCAGTCATACTGATGTGACTTGATAGATATCAGTTTTTATATCACAAAAAGGGAAAATAATTTTGTGAATGTCCAAGCTGATTTCTCTCAAAAAATTATATATAATTTATTTTGTAGGGTTAGATTGAGGTCTCCTGTTCTTTCATGTATTGCAAGATGTCTTCTAGGTAAAGTACTTTATAAAGTTTTAAAAATATATTTTAACACAGGTAGAGAGAGAGAGAGTAATATATCAATCAATTAGAGGGGCCTTCCTCTATCACATCAGTCAATTAATAAAATTTGTCGTGTAGCTCAAAGTGGTTGATTGTTTTCTTCTACAATATTTTGCGAGAAAAGCGAGATAATAATCATGTCTATACAATTTTCTCCTTTATTTCTCAAAGAATAAATATTCTTTCCCCGGTGATAATATGATAGTATGATAGATACAAAAAGATGAATTTCAGTGCTTCATTTTATAGCCTATAAAAACCAAACTAGTTAGACTATACACTATAGGCGTACTGGCACAATTTCGCCGGGGGGGGGGGGCTAAGGTGTCCTGCTCAAATATTAAGTCTACAGTTTCTAAATTTTGTGAACAATCAAAATATACCGCCTCACTACCAGAAAATGAGATATCGGGTGTCCGAATATTTTTCATTAAAAAAATCTAGAAGGTTGCACAGCCCCCCGCCCCCTGCCTCGTACACCTATGTATAATAGACCATTGAAATGTGTCTATTCTTGAAATAAAGGAGACAGGCATGCGCCTTCAAAATACATGTAGTACTTTGGGGCAATTTCTTAATTGAGACAACACGTGAAGTATAACAAAAAAAAAAATAAATAAAAAGAGGAAAAAGAATAGGCTCGTTCATTACCATGGAATAGATAATTCGATATTGCCTGTTGGGATTAATCATGTTCATTCAGCGCGATACTTTCTTTGGATACGTACATCTACATTCGAGACAGGAGGTCATAATGAGTACTCATAAGCCGACGATGATGATGATAACTCAACGATATAACACTTCAGCAAACAATCCTTTTATAACTATACTACGAATGTCACATTTGAAACTTGTTGGCCAGAATAAAGTGAAAGAGAAAAAAAATGATTTAAAAAAGACCTGAAAGATGTAGAGAGTGAGTTAAATGATAGAGAATCATGAAAAGAAAGGGGATAACGGGGGTAGTGAGGGGGTAGTGAGGGGTAGTGATGGGTGAGACAGGTGTATACAAAAATAGCAACGGTGGATCTGATTTTTTTCAATAACAAATCTGGACTATTACTTACCCTTCTCCCTTGCTCGTCATGTTTCTTGATATTGCACACAATCAGAGATAAATCTATTTACTAAGCCATAATATTCCTTATTTCATTTCCTCCATCGCAACCAGTACATTGTGCTCCATCTTTACATAACCTCCTCCATTCCACCTGCATCGCATATTTACCACTGAGCTTGACTGTAACCCCCTCAACGAATCATGTCCCTCATCAAATATTGATTTGTGTACGTATACAAAAAACAGGGATGCTTCGATTTGTCACCTTTTCAATGCGAGATGCGGAAGAATGACAATTGTACTTGAAAGGAACACGCACGCAGAAAGAGAAAAGGAACATGGCTCAATCGATATTACTGTATGTGCGTGTTGCACAAAGATGGCATAGTTGAACTTGGCAGGGGGTTCGAGATGACGCTTTGGGGTTGACAGGACGAATGTCAAGAGGTCAAACAGAACATCTTGCCAACACTCGCAGGTGGGAGTGGGGTATGGAAGAAGAAATGTTGTATGTGCATGAGTGAACGCGGGAGGTTGGTACCAATAGTAAACACACAATATTTCTTTCCAATTAAAAGATACCACCCAATTGTTCTGTCTTTGAAGCATGTTACTTGCCCCTCCCCCCCCCCCCCTCCATCATCACTTTTAAAGTGCACCCAGGCCCGCATCTATAGGCTTAAACTTCCTAAATGAAATAAGGTTATTTCACGCCTCTCTGTGATGATGATGCTTTATTTAAACTGACTGCTAAGAAAACAATACATGCTTGTAAGTAAGCAACAGGGGGCCTACGGTTTTATGTCCTATCCGAGGGACTTGGTAATGAGGATTAATGCCTTACCAAAGGGAACCAGCGCATTGACTTGGTTTCTAACCCATGACTTACGAGACCACTGCTTCCACCACTAAGCCATCACGCCTCTTCTATTTCAAACGTTTTCAATTAATATGATGAGCATAATTTACTTTTTGTCGTGAAGAAGAGTTTTGTCGTGAAGGAGGGAAAAAAAATGATGCATTTATTTCCCATCTGTGCATAATCATGAGTTTTGCGAGGATCACATCGCAGATGTTGAAATTGATGTAATCATTCAACGAAAATTTAAAAGAAAAGGAATGTAAAACTCGGTGTAAGTGCTGATGAAGGAAAGATCAATCGTTCCCAAAAACTTTACGTTTGAAAACGATTTACCCACCCTGCATGCAAAGTGTTTGGGAGTCTTTATTGATAATAGTCTAATAGTTAACATTATTTTGAAATGACGGTGTTGTTCTTATATATATATGTGGCACACATCCAGCTCCACCCCGCCCCCTTCCTCCTCTCCACCACCCCAGACAACAGGAAACAACAAACCAATTACGGATGAATATAACCATACGCATATCAGCGTGCCGTTGTTCTGCCTTTGTCGTTGCAACGTCAGGTGCGCAGAAACAACAAGCTTATTTGTTACTATGGGGAGAAAGAATACAAGGTCAATTATGTGATTTGAGACATTTCATTATGATAATAGCTTTTAGAAACAAATTTCGTTCGTAAAGGGTGTATAGATTATGAGGATTGTATGAAAAGGGAAGCTTCTATATTTCTTAGACTGCCAAGTTCGCTCTATGGTAGAGAACACTTGTAAAAAGGTGCCGAACACGAAGGCAGTTAAATAGGCCTAGCATCATTTAGGGATTTTTTTTATATTTTTTTTTGGCGGGGGGGGGGGGGAGCATGGAGAAGGCGTTAATCTAAAAATGACGTTCTAGGGAAAAGTACTGTCATTATAGTCCCCCTTTCGGACACTCCTGGATTCGACCTGTAAACTGCACCACCACTACCGCCACCATCACCATCATCAACATATCATTATCATCATTATCGCCATCATCATGTTATCATCATCATTATACCACACCACCAAGAACAACACCGTCATCACCCTCCCCCTCATCAATATATCACATTATCATCATCACCATCACCGAAATATCATATCATCACCATCACCATCACCCTCATCAAAATATCATATCATCACCACCACCGCCACCATCATCATCATCATCAGGGGCGGATCCAGGATTTCGTATAAGGGGGGCACACAAATGCAGGATTGTCAACTTTGGGAAACTGCTTGGAGGGAGACCCATATTTTTTTGGTCTCTCGCCAGCCCTCCAAAAGTCGCTCAGTGGGGGGGAGGGGGGGGGGGGGGGGGGTGGCGAGCAAAAAAATTTTTTTTCCAGCCCTCCAAAAGTCGCTCAGTGGGGGGGGGGGGGGTTATGGGGTCCAGTTCCCCTCCATAATTCTCTGACAAGCAAAAAAAAAAAAAAAAAAAAAAAAAAAAGGTTTTCTGCTCGAAAAGGGGGGGGGGCACAATCGCAAATAGGGGGGCACATTGCATTGTTTTCCCTCAAAAGGGGGGGGGGCACGGGCCGGGATTGCCCCCCCCCCTGAATCCGCCACTGATCATCATCATCATCATCATCATCATCATCATCATCATTGCAGACTCCTTAATAAATGATTATATGAATTATTTTCAAATTAATGATTACATACTACTTCATAAGATCATAAATTTAGGGTTGTTGTCTTCTGAAAGAAAACTGAAGATCTTATCTCATTGTAGTGAAAAGAACGCGTCATCTCTTTCGTTTGAAGTGATGACCCCCCCCCCCCCCCTCCCCCCATCAATTTACCCCTTTATACTGAGGGAAAATAAAACACACACGCACACAATCATGGCATTTCGAATCTTGTTTCTACCATACAGCATCAGCACGACAACACTGGAAGAACGCACACAAATATTTGAAACGCATCGATGTGATGAATATTTCGAGCTTTCAGTTTAATAAAATCCAATATCAATATCCAACTCTGTAAATATCATCAGACGAATCTCACGCAACCCTCTATAGTTATAACATCGATATTATATGTTGAGTAACAGACCTTGTACGATAAACTTTCAGCAAAATAATGTCATCATTCTAAAATGAGTAAGATAAGAGAGAGAGAAAACAATCAAATATCAAAAATCGGTATGAGAAAGCGCTTTTTGAATAAAAAACAGGAATCACTACATACCAAGGCTGTAACTACGTGACTGAATTGGTGCAAAATCTACCTTCATATCAATGAAATTAATTTCATAAAAAAATATTCTGCGACCAATTCACACTGCCCATTGAACCCGTCCCTATCCCTGCTTAAAGTTAATCCAGGTTAAACTTTCAACCTTCCGTGTATCAAACACTACAGCAGAAACACGAAAATATGAAATGGGTTTTGTGTGGGTTTATTTCATTTAATCATAAAAAATGCTATTTCTCTGAAAGGTCACGTAGCGAACCGGGAAATTTGTTTTGCGTGATGCTGATTTAGTTCGATGCAATTGTCGTTATCTGTTATCAACGGAGAGTGAACATATACTTGAAACTGCCTACAACCCATAGTTAAATATCCGCTATTGATCGTTTATAATGTACTGCCTGTATTGATATTCAAAATGCGCCCACCAACGTAAAAAAAACAACGTAACACTCGTATCGCCTTCGCCCTGCCCAAGCAACGAAAAGAACAATCTTAACGAAATCCAGTAGCAGAATGATGATTTCTGTTCCATCTTAATCGCTCTCATTTAGAGGCAAAAATCTGAGGAGAAATAAAACTGATGCAAATTCAAAGCATTCAGAGCGGAGAAGCAATATGTATGGCATGACCTGTTCACAACTATCATGTTATGAGAATATATCTATCAATTATGAGAATATCTATCATAGATGAACGTGCGAGAAAAAAAAGAACGACCTTGCAGAGTTCCGTGATATACAATGAAGTTCTATTTCAGTCATACTCATAGAAATAAAATTACACAAATACTGTCTTCCTATAAGCTACACTGCAGTTCCCCCAGAAAAAAAAATATCATCAAAATACGATGTCTCCATAAATCAACTTAACATCTTGTACCTGAATAAAGAATGATTAATGAATACTTATTTTGTAAAGACATTTTTCATATTTCGTACATATAAACAATGAATATATTGAAAACATTAGAATTTGTGATAAAAAGAAACAATATCCACATCAAAATTTTATTACCTAAAAACCAAAAACAAATAACATGAAGCTCAACAAAAAGAATAGGCTATACTAAGCAGCATTTCAGAGACTTATACATCATTGTGTGCCACTATCTTTTTCCGCACATTTTGGTGAAGGGAAATGTCCGTTTTGTAAGCAACAGCAGGAATATTTGTTTAGAATATTGGATCATTATATTTCTGAGTTATTTTGTCAGTGGCTTTATATTTTAAGGTGCATTTATTGTAATTTGTAATAAAACTTGTATCTGTAAGACTTGACTTTATTTGAATACATTAAGAGATACTGAGTATTTACTTTGGGTAAGCCCTTGTTTACTCGAAGTAATGATACCTTAAACAAAATAATACTGAAAATATAAGAAGCAGATAGGCATCCGGAATTAAATTGAATCGTTTGTACAAATGACGAGGCTCCTGAGTTTGCTCTTGTCTTTTATGTTTTACTTTGATTAAGCAATGTTTACATGTAAACATGGAAATCATTTTAAAAACATGATTAAAACAAACTTTATGAAACTAATCAGATACAGAAAGGCATACGGAATTAAATGGAATGGTTTGTATAAATGAAGAGGCTCCTGTGACTGCTCTCGTCTCGTTGCTTCGACCTTTGCTCCGGCGATAATTGCTCCGGGCTTTCTTTCGTCAAAGATAATAGCGTTAGGGTTGCGATTGCATTTTGGGGCTTTAGGTTAGAATGAGGTTTTAGGTTAGGATTAGGTTTGATCCAGAGTTAAAGTCAAGAATTTGGGTGGTGCAAAATACTGACCGCAGATCAATTGTCGCCAGAGTATCGCCGTACACTCCTCGTCTCTCATGTTTTGCAAATGACCATGTGCAGTTCGTCAACGCTGAGGACACCGTCGCCATCCCTGTCGCAGGCCTTCATGATCTGGTGAGCCAGGGCTTCAATTTCCGCATCAGTCGGCACCCGTTTGAGCTTGCTCTGCGCAGGATTGTGTGTATAATATTTTATGACATATACATTTAATGAAAGTTGATGATATTTACATGTTATGACATAATATCAATGTTTATTTTATGACAGAAAAGGATATTAACATGTATATTTGGGATTGATTTTTTTTTTTTTAATTGGGGTTTATTGCAATGTGCAATTGTTCACGCCAAATGTACCTTAACGTTCTATAAATGTGTGTTACCATGATACTACTGATTGTGTCACATTACCGTACGCTAGGCCTTTTATAATTCCAGCATACTTTGGTATAAATCATTGTGAATTATACAGTACGATGAAGCAGCTTACTGTGAAAAACAATTGCAATGATTGACTGACAGCCCAGCTGCCATTGAATAAATGTAAATTATATAGAAGATTGAAATATTTAATAAACCCTAGGGATATACAAAAAAAAAATCACCATGTAGGCAAAACAAATACTGACATATAGACATTAATAAATATCCATATTACTTGGAAGGTAATGTTTTTCTTTTACATGTATAGTTCAATTAGCTTTATCTGTCTGACGCATTAACAATCTTGTTTGGGGGTAATGGAGAACAATTATCTAGAGTGAATTAGAAAGGAATAACTATTTTAAGAGAATAATTAGAACATTACGAACGGTTGGTAGAATTTACGGAACTGTTAATGACATCAAGGACATGTAACCACATGATTATGAGTTACACGCATGGTTGGTTAATCTTATTTGTTATATATTATGTTTAACATATTGGAACGTCGATCTTAAAATTTGTTTTTTACTATTGACATTTTTACACTTTTTTGACTGGCCGAAAAAGGATTTCCAGAGTATTCTTTGTAAAATGATAGATGCTTAAGATATTGTTTTATATGACTCATGTTCTTCAAATTAACAATAGTCATGTAAAGACAGTAAAGGACCATCATAACAACAAAAACATTTTATTCTTTTACAGCCTCAAACTTTTTAATTTTTTAAGGCGGGTATGGCATTATTGCCAAAAGTAATTTGAAATGTCAGTATTCATATAACGACGTTGAAAGCGGGCTGAAGTTCCTACGCTTCGTTATGTACACATTGAGATGAAATGAAAGCACTTGAGGAATTGCACAACAAAAAAACATAATCTCAAGAATGCTTGAATTTCTTTCAAATTATCAACAATAAAAAAAATGCTGCATGCGACTGAGTTTGAGCGCTTGACAGCGTCCACATCAACAATACTAGAAAAATCATAATCATGGTTTAAAGTAATGTACCAGCACTTCCCCAAACTGTAATAAAGCAGGCAAATTCTGCTTACTTTCGAACATCTAGAACTTCTGCTGATCAAAACAAAGGAAGATCTTCCTCACCAGATAAAAAGAAATCGACAAGAACAAATGAGAAAGTGAATTCACCACACTAACAGTTTACTGCGTGAAAAAAACTTGTTCACGAGCAACGTTACGTCATTTTTAGATGCAACCACGTTTATGCATAGTCTTTCAAATAGTTATGTTTACATACTTTTCAAATCAACTACATCTACGTTGAAGTCGTGACACATAGAATGATAAAGATGATGAATGTTTCATTAGCTTTTCATCACAGACTATTCTAATTCTAATTGCTTTGATATAGGCTTTATCTATGTTTACATTGAGAGTTTGTGTGTTTTATCTCTCCAACTTGCACTGCTAAATGTTGCCGTCGTCGTAATGATCTTTCAACTGACGAAATAGGTGCTTTTATAATTAGAGTATATATTTTTATATATCATGATAAATATTTTGATATAAATATTTGTACATGTGCTAGTAAAGTGATACATATTTCCCTCAATTTTTCTACTATATACATAATGTCACTAACGCTTTCTAGTAAGCCCTGTGAACGAAAAAAAGCTATGGACACCAGACCCATAATGCATGTTTCAAAAGCAATGCAGTACAAAGCAAAGTTATGAACATGCATGCGCGTCGTCGACAACTATTGCACAAGCGCGGGCACTTCGTGTTCAAATCCCATGCCCTCGCGCATGCGCCTGATCTAAAACATCGAGTCACGTGACAGGGTCAGGTGATCTGTCCCATTTATGACATCATTCTTGGGCTCTTGACAATCGCTAGGGCGAATGAACATTTCGAGTTCGGATTTCTGGATGATGCCATCTTTGTTCGTATCGCAGACCTTGAGAAGCATCCAGCAACACTTCTCCAGCTCGACCATGTTCAGTTGCTATGATTAGAAACGATTCAGAAAATAAAGGGATTTTGTTAGGAATTAGATGGGAAACTTGGGCGACAAGAATATTATTTCGTCATTGACTGTTTTACTACTGTTAATACTCACAAGTAAAATACAGTCAGTCGGAAATTAATCATGAGAAATATATCAAATTCACTAAGGAAGGACGAAGCAAATTATGACTTAGATTAGAAACCAATATAACCTTTCACAATATACATTTCCAAAACTAATATCCTTTAAAGTCAATACTAAAAAGTCATGGAATAATTTAAACTATGCTGATGCGGCACATCCCTAGACCAAACGCCTACACTGTAAAAAATAACTGTAAAACTACAAGTTTTTTAGCCTTTGAAATTACAAGTTATTGCCATTATTTCAATTTTACAGTCTTTTCCTGTAAAACAACAGCAAGTTTGTTGGTTTACCGGAAATCAGCATATATTTACATAATTTTATTGTAAATTTACATAATTTTATTGTTAGTATATGCTGATTTCCGGTTAAAAAAAAAAAAAAAAAAAAAAAAAACTGTGAAAAATGGGCATTCCCGGCATCCTGACTGCCAAGAAATTCCCGTGAAAAAAAGGCAAAATTTTTTACAGTGTACGAGGCCGACAGGTGAAACCTTATAATTGTTTACAGAAGGCCCTCGAGAATCAATGTAAGTCTTGTGGGCCTTCTAATAACTTTTCCGAGGGTTCACAAGACCGACAGTGTCAGTCTCGTGGGCTGTAGCAGTGCCGATGTGCGCTGCGTTCAAAGACAAAATCCTTCAATCTATGTCAAATCCTGTCTAATCAGTGTAAAAAGGGATAGCGCTCACTGACAATAAATGGGCGGTGTCCCCTTTTTAAGAAGGATGCGACGAGATACTCTTTCCCTTTGATTCAAAACGCCATGTGCGCAGTGAAATAATAAGAGGGAAACCATTGCAGAGAAAACTACAAAGTGTATAAATTCTTTTTCCCTTGGTTAGAATCATGTCAAATGTCTATGTTTTCTACATCTAATCACAAATGGGACATCATACATAGGGGTTAATGAATGTTAAGAAAGGAAGAACATCGAGTGAGTTTTTACCTCTAAGCCCTCGTGCTCCATGAGATCCTTGAGAAATCCATTCAGCTCGTCACCCTCGATTGTGCCATTCTTGTCCTAAGGGAAGAAAATGCCGACAAAATGAGAAGAAAACAAATAATAACTATAAAATATTCCATGAAAATATATAATGTTCTCTTACACTATCAGCATAATGGAGCACTCTTCAAAATACTGGACGTGGATGCCGGATTGAATGGTGTGTATAGAGTGCCGAGGAGTGCCGAGTGTAGTGCTAAGTTGGGTGCCGAGTTTGGTTCCAAATCGATTATCGAGTTGGGTGACAAGGTTGGGTGCTGAGTTGGGGGCCGAGTAAGAAGTCAAACGGGGTAACGTTTTGAGAGCCTAGTTTAATAAGTCCCGAGTTGAGGGCTGAGTTGGGTACCGATAAGTTACCGAGTTGAGTGCCCAATTTCGGTGACGGGTTAAGTTCCGATGTGAGTGACGATTTGAGGGCTGAGTTTAAGTGCTGAGTTGAGTGCCGAGTCGGGTGTCGAGTTGGATGCCAAGTTACGTCTCGAGTTGAGTGCGGATTTGGGTGCCGATTAGGCATAGTTGAGTGCCGAGTTAAATGCCGAGTGGGTGCCAAGTTGGCTGCTGAGATGGTTTTCGAGCTAGGTGTCGAGTAAGGTGCCGGCTTAGGTGCTATGTTGGGTGCCAAATTGGGAGCCGAGTTGGGTGCCGAATCAGACGCGGAGTTGAGTGCACAATATGTACCATGTGGGTGCCGACTTGAGTGCTGCGTTGAATAATGGGTTGGGTGGGGAGCTGAGTACTGAATTGAGTGCCTAGTAGGGTTCCCAGTTGGTTGCTGAGTTGAGTGCTGAGTTGGATGCCGAGTTGGGTGTCGAGTAGGGTGCTGACTGGGTGCCAAGCTAAGTACTTAATTAGACCTCAATCCCTTGCGAAGCAAAGCTCCTGTTGACCTCAGGGGCAGCTTGGGGTAACATAAAGTGGATTGATGTAACTCGCATAGACTTAAGAATATCTGATCATATTAAAAATAGTGGTAGTGTTTGGTGAGTTCATGTGGCTTGTGCCCACCTAGCTCATGGTCCAGCATGGCGCAAGGATAGTTCTCACCTCAACAAAGGATGAGAGGGTTTTTATTATCACTATTATTTTAACAGAGGCCCGAACTTGTTGATGCAACTCTACTCGTGGAACTAGTTCAACCGGGCTCCAAACTCTACAAAGTCTCAGATGGGCTTAACAATCACGAATACAAAATTTGACAGTTGCCTATTCTACCGCTTACCTTGTCGTAGTAGCTGAAGACCCGCTCAAATTCTGCCCTAGTCAATGTCTTCTTTCCCTGTGGAACAAGAAGACGATCGTATGATAAGGTTAAGCTATGAATGCACCTCTTTGTTTGGTTTTATCATAATGCATACAAACTTTCATTCTACTTGCCTTTCAAGGCTTTTATTATCAATGAATGGGTGCCGAACAAACACAGACTATGAGAAGAAGCATGTGGTGCTTCTGGTGCTAGTAATGTTTTTAGTGTAAGCACAGCAATAATATGAGACTTTCCAAAAGACTTCTCATCGGAATCCATATCTTTGTTAAGCAATCATATTACATTTAAATGATAATCATTCACAGAATGTTATGTGCTTGTGTGATCATTAAAAAGCGTGCAGATTAATGCTTTGGTTAGATTAACGTACACTGCAGCAAAGAAAATGTAATAACCTTTAAGACTTGACATTACTCTAATTCATTGATTTGGAGTGTGCTGTAGGAAATAAATCAAGTACTGGCAGACAAATGACACTATTGATGTAGATCTTTTATTCTTTCTAAGTAAGGGTTAGTTTAATGATGATACATGACCCTTGCATAACTCCTGAGATCCACCCGATAATGCAATGAATGTATGAGTATTAAAATACCCCGCAATCTCTTTAACAATCCCACAAGGTGTTTTGTATCGAATATGGAAAAGAATAAACAACTTCATGGTTATCCCTTGAAACGAATTGGTGGATTACATGCATACATCTCGAAAACTATATAAGAAAGTGATATCTGTAGCGAACTGCAAATCAGGTATTTCTCAGGAATGATGAGTTGTTCACAATGACGTGCATAACTTTGTATACATTTTTCAACCACAAGCTTTTCGAAAGACTGCGCTTGCAGTAGGAACTAATCGTAAATGCTCATATCGTCTTGAATTTGCTCCTGAAAGCACGTTTGTGTGAACAACCCTAAGGCCCAGCTCACACGAAGCGTCAATTCGATTGCGTCAGTACCTGCGCTAATCGATCCTGTGAAGGCAATTGACCCATATACCCAATTATTAAAAAGTACCGTTTCCACTTTTCATGTTGCAATCATTGTTTAAAAGTTATCCCCCTTTCATGACGCGCAAAAGACCGTACACGTCACTGACGCGGTCCTAACGTCACTGACGCGGTCCTAACGTCGGCAAAACGAAACTTCGAGTGAGCCGGGCTTTAAATACGTTTCATTTCATAACAATCATTTAATTGTTCCCAGGAAAGTGCAGAGGTAGGTAAATATAATATCATTTATAGCGTGCGTGATAATGACTCTTAAAGCGAACGATGAGCTGTAATTAGAAAGTCTCGCTCACATCTGATGTAGTAAACAGCCTAAAAAACACGGCCACGCCCCTCCCCCCCCCCCCCCCAAAAAAAAAAAACAGCAGAGTGGTGCACTACACATTTCTGTATGGTTAGTGCGTTACACTTTTTCACCTCCATTTTCCATTTACTAACACGTAAAATGTCTTTATTTTTTTCTGCGGTGGGTTTTTGAAGCATTTACCGCCTCAAATGTGAACGAGACTGAAGGGAAATTAAAACAATGGTGGTCGAATTCAGGGATCAATGAACTGAAGATTGGGTTGACCATGCTTGTTGAGAAATGCTCAGAATATGAGGTTCAAAGTTGAAAGGTTTAAAAAATGCATCTTAATGATACGACAGCAAAAGCAAAGAAAGACACATCCGAAGGCTAATACTGCTGAAGGCTACGAACGGCATCATATCTGAAAATTAATCTGAATGTTTCCATGCATGAAAAAAGCGAGATTATAATGTGAGTGAATATGAGTTCTTCACCTAGCAAAAACATGCGTATAATGAGATGAGACTCCAGTCAAAATAGAAATCAAACGCTGAAATTATAAAGTGATAAGTAAGAAAGTAGAATAATAGTACATGCAAAGTTTCTATAGATGAAACGATACGAAGTAGATAAAAGTGATTATCAAATTCACCGCCAATGAGGACCGTACGTCTAACGATTTGAAAGTGAACAGACGACCGACTACAAAGTGTGCCCCCTCCTAAATCCAAAGAGTGTTACCATGGAAACGCCTTGATTTGCAATATATCGAGCTTCATTAAGCTGATATGAATTATCTGTTCTACATGCAATAATAGTAATTTATTGTCTCACTAAACAACTCTAAATTTGCCTAGTTTCACAAGCATATACCACCCTTATTTCAATCAGTAAATTCTCAGTTATTGTTTTCAAGGTGTTAAATAAGACTTTAAAAACTATGTAAAAAGATCCTAAATGGTTGATTTTACTGCAAATTTTTCTATATTCTATTCTCATGACTGAGAAGCCTAAGCAAATTGTTTTATTAGAGATTACACCTTGAGATCTATGAATAAAGAAGGGTATAATACTTCTCGAATTGAAAATATAGGGTATATTCTTCTTGAAAATGGAAGGCCCAAATTATCGGGAAAATGACCCAAATTGACATTAGTTTTGTTTTCTTTTTGTAGACGTGTCGGGCAGTGGCGGCCTACTTACTGTTGTCCCGGGCAAAAGACCAAGCGATCCCTGTGTTGTTAGTCGGTAGAAGCGATAAAACAAAATAACGTGCAAATATATAGAATTTTTGCGGATATATCGGTAAACAATTCATCATCTCTTTGATCGATTGCGTGAGAAAGAGTCGTTCTTTGATATCCATAATCATCAAACTGATATTTAGAATCCCGGATCGAATTGGTACTGCTCCTAAGAAAGACAAGGACATTTCAAAAAAATGATAATTTGTACAAGGGTTCGCAATGAAATGACTGTTCTCATGAAATGCCTGGTAGAAAAAAAAATAAATGGATATTTCTTTGTCAAAACGGTGATAACATGAGAAAGAAAAGATTGACAATTGGCCAAACATGAAGGAATGTTATCCAAACACATCAGAGAACGCCACCTCACGTCGAAACAAATAAAGCTCTAATGTAATCGTCCAACAAAATGTTCGATACAATACAGATAGAAGCATGCAGCGGCTTTGATATATTGTCTTTAAGTTACCAGTATTCCTTTCCCTTCGTTGAAGCCACCTTTTCCCGTGATTTTCTTGGTAAGGAAATAATTTTGTTCATCAAATTAGCGTTTCTGATTCAAATTGGGGACCGACGTAGTTTAAAAAAAACATTTATATACTTTATCAATTTCGGTAAACAACAGCTCGGAAAAATCCGTGAAGTTGTATAGAAATATTTATCATTTTAGGCACGTTTAGACAAATATCAACTAATTGTTTAAAGAAACCTTAGATTTTCATTTATTACACACAATTTCAAAGGGGAATTTAGTGGAATATTCACATACCCTATCCATTGCTATCCCTTTTTAAATGTCTAGGATATGGTTCCAATTTCAGCATGATCAGCGATATCAGTAAACTTATGTAATAAACTAATAAAACTACATATACAGGTTAATATCACATGATGATTTATGATTTCGTCATACCTATCAAATAATGATTATGGTCTTACACATTATGTTACTTGTAGATGTAGCTAAAAAGTATTTCTTGTTATGTTTGCTTATACTTGTTCCTTGAAATTGGCCTAAATCTTTTTTTATTTTCAGTACTGTATGTTTATCATGCATGTCTATTGAAACATGTCTAGTGCAACACTGTCATACCTGTGCAATTTTGTCTCTCGTACATTTCTAATAATGACAATTTTCTTGCATGGAAAAGTTAATATTACATCATGATTTATATAAATGTTTGATTTTCATGTATCTATATTTCCATTTTGTGTCTTTCTATTTCATGTATTTTGTTTTTGTATTAGGTTGGTATGTTGAATAGCTCAACAAAACCTCATCAAATTGAGACCTTATCAAATATTCATTTGTGGTGATTCTATCTAATATGTTGTCAATGCTGAAATAAAAATATGGTTGTATTATCATTAAGAGTACAACAGAATCATAGGAAAAGTTATTGATAAGAATATTGAGCTATGTACAGTTGTACTGGAAAAACAAAAGTATATATGTATTGCGCGAATTTATCTAAAATGGGTCGATGGATTGCTACGTTCTCATTGAACCAAAAATCTCCACTGCCCCCACCCCCTCCTCTCTCTCTCTCTCTCTCTCTCTTTCTCTCTCTCTCTCTCTCATTTCCTCCCCTTCCCTCTCTCCCTCTCCTCTCTCCTTTCCTTTCCTTCCTCCCCCTCTCTCTCCCTCCCTCCCCCTCTCTCTATTTTTTTCATCCCCACTCTTCCTCACTTTCTCTTTCTCCACCCCTCTCTCTTTCTCTCCCTTTAAACTCCTATTTCCCTCGCTCTCATATTTTTTTAAACAAAGACATGCCCACTTCCTATAAACACATTCATGCTACTAAAACGACGGTACATCAGATCAAGACTCCTCTGGTAGATTATGTTGGGGCTACTCGTTCATGGGTTTACAAAATATGTGTTAAAATATACGCAAGGATTCAACTACCCAATACAAGACAAAAACAAATCACAAAAGAATAAAACAAAAGATAAAAACACAGAAAAGTTCTCACTGGCTTTGTGATGTTTAGCTGGCAAAGAACAGTAATGTTAAAATAGTTTAGTAACATGTGATCAATATTTTATCTACAAAAATGAATACATGGCAGTGATTAAATTAGTGAGCGCCTTTTCTTTGTTTTTATGTCCGACGGTAAGCTATATTCTTTCACATTGACTGTGATTTAGTGTCTTTAATGAAATTAGAGGTTGTATTGATATAAAATAACATATTGATTTTTGATAAGCGGAAGGATGTCTTTATAGGGGTATAAAAAATCGTAAGGAATCGTCTGTTAATTCAGAAATGGCCCTTTTCATTTTGTTGCATAATTATCTCTGCTTTTCAAAAAATTGTTCCGACATTACCTCCCCCCCCCCCCCCCCCCCTCTCTTAGTGACACATTATGGCATCTCAGAAGTGTCAGCACAAATAACTTAACGTTGAAGTGAATACAATGAACATTGGATGAGAACGTATGATATGTGTATGGATTTCTCTTGTATTGTAAGAGTGGCATAGGCACGAATACCCGAACATGCAGGAATATGAGTATGATCTATTAATCATCCCTTTGTGAATAGATAGTGATTGTTACGCATGTCTACGTCACTTTGTTGTCATGATGTGAAATAAACAGCATCAGTGGCGGATCCAGGGGGCGTTTCATGAAAGGACTTGTCAGATATTTTATCCGACAAATTAGCTCTCAGCCAATCAGATGCAAGGATTTCAGTAGCTTATAACAGTTGTCGGATAAAATATCCGACAACTTCCTTTCATGAAACGCTCCCAGGATACTCTATCGGGGGGGGGGGGGGGGGTGATTCAGTCTGAAAATTCTCTGACAAGATTTTAAAAATGGTTATCACAGTTTCAGGTGCATCCTGGGTCTAAAATTGCTGATGTGAGCACAATAATTAGTGCATATATTAAGCAAATTTTATTGTTATATTTTTACTTTATGTGTACTTAAAGTATGCCAGACTGGGTTTAGCAGGGAGGCAGTGTCCCCGCCCCGGATCTGCCACTGAGTATGAATATGATGACTATACGATGACCATGATGGAACGACGATAGGGTCGTAATAATGATATTTCTTTCGGGGAAATCGTTTATACCATGCAAATTATACCAACATCATCTGGATAAAACATTAAAAAATGGAATGTCTTTATTGTCTTTTGATAAATATTTGATGATACAATACACTATTATGAATAAATCTGTGTTTATTTTTTCGTATATGGGGACTACATAAAACATTATACGTTACCTTCAATATATTCTGGTTTATGGAATGAAATATTGATGGCTAAATTAGTATGTATAGATTTTTTTCTTAAATATAATATGTCGTTTTACACAAAAGGGAGGGCCACATTAATGATTACATGATTTTCCTTGAGTGTAAGTTATGCTAATCATCAATTGGGATAGTCAGATAAGAAAAAAAAATATTTTATGTTGTAGGTTCTGGAAGGAATCTAAGGCATTATTACATTTATTTGAATTCTAAATGATACAAATTTTTCTAATTAAAACACATGGAAACGGAACAATATACAATCATCATAAAAAGGTTGATTACTAACATAATTTCTTATCAACTTTCTGATGACGGAGACCCCTATTACACGGACATGTAGACATTTTTTTCGATAACAAATAGCAAATAGCAAAAGCAAAAATTGACTACACTCATCAAAATTTCTTGAAGAACCATTAAAAAAAACTTATCACACCAAGACCATGCTGCTTTAAAAATGAAATTTAAGTAATGTCGCAATAAAATCTAGCTAGTCACTTTCAGCCCTGATTATTTCCAAATTAGATTGAAATGATTCTATAAAACTTCGAAATGAGGACAAAGAAAGTTTTGACTATATACAGGTAATGCAGGAGTAAATGCAAAGAGCTAATCGCGACAGGATTGAGTTTGGAAAGCTTTCTAGAAAATATTCCAGCGCGAAGGAACCAGGCATTCATATCAGATGAGAGAAGAGTTAAAAATGATGATTGTAAAGGAAGATGCTCATCAAATGCAATGAATTTGAAAGACAAGGAATTCATGCCTTATGTCGCCTTCTATGTTCTAACATGACAGAGAAACGTGCGAGGAAGAATCATATTTCAAAGTAATTTCCTTTACCTTATGGGAACTACCAAATATTATAAAACCATTTGTGACACACTCTCGTAATGATGCGGAAAACGTATTCCCTTCAACAGAATAATCATGTAATAATTGCCAATGTATCTACGATTAGGCTAAGTGAAGTAAATATTTGATACATTAACGGATATTTTACAACATGGCGACGACCAACTTTAACGATCCAAGGGGTTAAAACTTTAATCCCGAATTGTCAGCTGTCTTTCCCGAAATTGGAGAAAGATTGAATCTGCATATGCCTTGCATTTTGGTCTAATCGTGATAGTTAGCTACTCATCTAGTAATAGATCGAGGAAAAATCATCACATACCTGGAACTGCTTCAAGAAATTTTCCTTGGTCGGGAGGAGCCTGATTTAAAACGATAACAAAACCACGTGAAAAGAATTGATATTAATAAAAAAAAAGCGATAAATCTTTTAGAAATTATACAAACAACAGAATTTCTCATACACATACATTCATTATAGATTATATGTAGCTTATGATTAAAATAGTACTTTTCACGAGTTTCTTCTCTATCCCTCTCTATCCCTTGCTTCTTTTTCTTTCTTTCTTTCATCTCCCTTTCTTCATCTCTCTCCCTAGCATGCCTAAGCTCACCGCCCCCCCCCCTCTCTCTCTCTCTTTCTGCCTCCCTCTGCCTTTCTCTTTCCACGCTTATTTTTTCTGAACTCTTGATAACAATCAAATGTGATTATTGAGATTACGTTCATAGCATATCTTACTTGGCCATTTCCTTCAGTTCTAGTTTTCCATCATTGTTGGCATCAAACAATTTCAACTGCAAAAGAAAAAGGAAAAAATCAAATAACGGATTAAGTAACCTACTGAAACTTACATTTTAAACCATGAGTATCAAAAAAAAATAAGAAAGGATAGTACCTTTAATATCTCCACGCTGACCTGCATGTCCAGTAATCTATGGCTCATAATACTCGACTCAAATAAAAAATCTGAGATTCAATTCATTCATGGCCCCATTTAGACAAGGTATTTTAGCTACAATTGCCTGTCTCGACCCGGGGGTTTATGATCGGAGACCGTTTTAGTAGGCGTATATCATGTATAGTAATTGATTTTATATACTTTATCTCTTTATCTATATATCTAATCATTCATTTATCATTGTAATGCACTGAGATATGATGTTTAGGCATCCCTATTTTCAAAACGTAAAGAAACATCATCTCACATTTTATAATGAGTTATACATCGAAGATTTGTATCGTATACATGTTTTAACAACATTAATTACGTATCAATATAGCTCAAAATACAATATACAAAGTCATAAAAATACTACTGACTTTATCATCACAAGCATCATACATTTGTATAATTCACATTGAGCAAATATGGTTAACAATCAGTTACAACAAAATTCTCTTATTTCCATTGTATGTGATTGCTACTTGACCGTATTAAATCAAAATTTGTTCTTCAATGTTTACAACGTGTATATGAGAGCGAGGAAACAGTCCTTACTATCGTCTTGGCGTACTCGTCTAGTTTTTCCTCAGATATATCACCCAGCTGATTCTTCGTTATTAAGTGTTTCATGAAGCTCTGCAGAAAAAAGAAAAGAATTTACAACGACATATACATTCGATTAATTAAAAGCGGTCTAAAAACTTACTTGTTTTAATGCTTCCCTTGATTTATTACATTCTTCGCTTGTATTACTTTCTACTCTCTTATTCCCTTACTTCTTTATGCTACACTGCTCTATAGCACTCTACAGAAGGATTTGCGCATTATAATCATACGTATTATTATTATTATCACATTTGATTTTGACAAACTCATCCCATTTTTTAATAATTATGGATTGTGTACTTTGGCTAAGAAGAACATGAGAAAGTAAGAGATTTCCGAATGATCACGTTACTTTACCATATTCCAATGTATTTATCTGAAATCCTGACACATAAAATCCACGTACTAGCAATGAGAGATTATAGTCTTCGTTGATTGAACAAAACAGCTAAAGTACAATGTACCCGAAATATACATTTGAGTTAGAGATGTGCATTCAGAACTTCTCGCACAAGAGTGCAGTTGCACAGTGGAATCGATGGAAATCGGTTAGACATTATACATTCAATTGTAAATTCAATTGATTACACGTTTTCTTTTATAA